>OY998263.1:65219150-65786650 GCA_963922045.1 Persicaria maculosa | reverse complement strand
AAAGCACTATAACGTACTGATAATTCAAAATATCGAAATTGAATGTGATTATCTTTTGATGATGAATTGAGGAAGATGGAGATGTTGATTGAGTGAGAGAGATGATCAGACAATAGATGCCATGAGAGAGGAACTCAAGCTCAACAAATGGAATGTGTTTCTTGTTTCATTTATGAGTACCGCTCTCCTATTTATTAGAGATGAGAGTTCGTTACATGAGGATGAATCCTCTGAAATGCACCACACACTTAGCAGTGTGTTCTACAACATTTTATTACATCACTCCCCCTCAAGCTAAGAGGTGGAGAAGTTATTCTCGACTCCTAGCTTGCGCAGTAGTTTGCACATCCTATCTACCGAGAGGATCTTGGTGAAGAGGTCGGTCGGTTGCTCTGTGGTTGACACATAGCTGGTGCTGATCTCTTGTCTTTGAAGGATGTCTTGGACAAGGTGACAGTCTGCCTCTATGTGCTTGGTTCTCTCGTGAAAGACGGGGCTCCGAGCAATATGTAAGGCATCTTGGTTGTCACAAAAGATCTCTACAGTCATTGAGACTGTGAGGTCATGAAATAGTCGGACAAGCCATGTGATTTCGCAGCAAGTAGCTGTCATGGCATGATACTCAGATTCGGCAGTTGACATAGCAACGAAAGATTGCTTCTTTGTACGCTAGAAAATCAAGGACGAACCGAGAAATATGCAGAACCCAGTTAATGATCGACGGGTTAGTGGGCATGACTGCCAATCGGCGTCACAAAAGGCCCGGAGCTGTAGGGAGGAAGAGCTGCTCAAGACAATTCCCTGGCCTGGAGTAGCTTTCAGATAGCGAAGAAGGTGCTTGACCCCTGGCCAATGATCAGTGGTTGGCGTCTGCACAAATTGACTAAGAACCTGGACAGAATAAACAATATCCAGCCTAGTGATTGTAAGATAGATCAATTTCCCAACCACTCTCCTATATTGCACTGCATCTGGCAATAGCTCCCCCTCGTTTGTGAATTTCTAGTGAACATCAAGAGGAGTGAGCAAGGGTTTAGAATTTTCCATACCTGCATCACTGAGCAGATCCAGAGTGTATTTCCTTTGGTTGAGGTGAAAACCAGCATCAGTTCTATCGACCTCAATTCCCAGAAAATAATGAATTGGTCCCAGATCTTTGATGAGGAAGTGATGATGAAGATGATCTTTGAGGGCAGTGATAGCTGCAGGATCATTGCCAGTTATAATCATATCATCAACATAGACTAGCAAGGCTGTAAATGAGCCCTTGTGGCGTCTTGTAAACACAGAGTAATCACTGTAAGACTGTACATACTCAGCTTTCAACAAAACCTGGGAAAATTTGAGGAACCACTGCCTTGGGGCTTGTTTCAATCCGTAGAGGGATTTCTTGAGCTTACACACAAGAGGTGAGGAAGTTGTATTCTCAGAGATCCCTGAGTTCTGAAGCTTCTTAAGGTGATGGTATTCAGGAGGTAGTGTCATAAAGACTTCTTCTTCTAAATCTCCATGAAGAATTGCGTTGGTAACATCCATCTGACTGACAGGCCATCCCTTTGTTGTAGCAACTGCCAGTAGAGCCCGAACTGTAATCATACGAGCAACTGGGGCAAAAGTCTCGTTGTAGTCAATTCCTTCAAGCTGTGTAAAGCCACAAGTTACCAACCTGGCTTTATACCGATCCAGTGTACCATAAGACTTGAGCTTTATTTTTAAAAGCCACTTACACGTTGATGTCTCCAAAGTAGCCATGTTTTTATGCATATTTTAGTTCCATATTCTTTAAGTTTGCATATTTAGGGTTGGGAATATGTCGGATTTATGTAGTATATGCTTATTTGTCAGAAATGGAGATCTACGTAAGTTTCTGCTTAATATCGCAGAATATGGAATCATTTCGGGAGAAAATCAAGAAGCGAGAACCAGAGCACAAAGCTACTCGACATCGACAAGCCTTAGTCGATCTCGAAAAGACATGCCTAGACACCAACCAGGATCAAGGAACCTAGGTCGAGAAGCTGAAGACGAAGAACCCGACTCCCGAACCTTCGTCGAGATCGAGTAGGGCTACTCGAGATCGACAAGACCTCGGAGACAACCCGGAGTCGAGGAGAGCATGTCCGAGGAGACTGAGAGACTACCCGACCATGCCCGGACACCCTCCTCGAGATCGAGTGCCATACCTAGAGATCAACAAAGCTACCTAGTCATGGTCGAGCACATCGAGAAGATCTACCCGACACTGCCGAGAAGACCTAGTCGATAAGGCCATTCTACTCGAGATCGATGAGAGGTACCCGAGATCGAGTACACTTGTGAGCCAGGGTCCGAGCCTGTCGAGCACCAGCTAGCCGAGATGCCGAACCAAGCCCAGTCGACCGACAATCCTACTCGAGATCGAGTAGACCTTTGTTGAGATCGAGTAGACTTCCATAGACGCGTTACGCGGTTTGATCAATTCTACTTGGTGTGGGATTACTTGAGTCCGAAGAATGCTGATTCTATCCGAAATTATCAAGATACATCATGAAGAGAGAGATCTATCCACTTGAAGGCACTTTAGATACAATTCCCTATTTTAGATTTAATTTCTTTGTTGCTTTTATTTATCTTTTAAGCCCATAGATATAGTTTTAGATATAGATAGATGTTTCCATCCTTGATTAGCAAGGTTTAGAAGCCTATAAATAAAGCCTTAGGGGCTCAGTTTTATTCAATTAATTTCAGAGATACAGTTACACATAGAGATTTTAGGAGTTCAAAGGTTTTAAGGTTTTGGCAGTTTACGAAAGTTGATTGCCGGGATTGTAAAGGCTTTGAATTTAGTTAATGCAAGTTATTTCTTTCAATTCAATGTCTGAGGTTGCATTGAAGCGCGAGTAGTCCACCCACTTCTAGGGTTGGGGCGAGCCCGACGATAGCCATGCATAATTGAGGTAAAGATCCGACCTTTATCATGTTTTGAGCATCTACTACTTGTTATATATTTATTACCCATCTAATGGAGGTCCATGATAACAACTTGGATTGTAAACATAAAATCGGTAGAGACAATTAGGGTTTCTTGAAAGAGTTGTCTAATTGTTGAAAAAGGCGAAAGCTAGTCCTTTTATGCGAATTACATGATTATCTGTTTTATTTCTGCCTTATGCATACTTGGTTATCGTTGTTGCAAACCCCAATCTTGGAAGTCTTTTACATACAGTTTATTTCGAGATCCCAAAGCATTTGTTTTTATTTCCTTTCGTTTTAATTTCTGCCCTTACTCGAGATCGAATAGCACTCATCGATCTCGACTACTAATCTCCGATCCCAGATCGTCGTAGCTTACCTGTGCAGGAACTCGACAAGACCAACCCGAAGTCGACGAGGACTGTACTCGATCTCGAGTAGCCCCTTGTCGAGATCGAGTAGCCTTTGCCGAGAGCTGTTGCACTGTTCGACTAGCCTGATCTTCTGTCGACTAACCCTAGTCGAGATCTAGCACCTGTTGTCGACTTCTGTCCGTGAGATTTCTCCGCTGCCTAGGATCCGCTGACACGCTTCCTCGTGGATCGATCCTGACTTCCCGCTGCTACATCAGGAGGAGGTCTTGTAATTATTTGCATGGGCAGAATCTGGTTTGATTTATTTTGTTATATTTCATACTCGATTTCCTCCTATCAACAAATTGGCGCCATTGCCGGGGAAGCTATCATTCGCGCCTTAGGTAGTTGAATCTCACATCTACTTTGAGTTATTTTTCAGGTGTATGCGCCGTTCTGGTCAACCACCTGAGTTTGATGGCTTAGACGAACCAGAACGCCTTCTACACATCAGAGCTAAACTACAAAGAGCCATGACGGCTGCTGAGACGCAAGAACAGCTGATTGCAAGGCTTACAAGGGAGCTAGCTGCAAAGGATACTACTATCGCCGCTGAAAGGGCAGCGAGGGAACAAGAAGCTGAGTGCACAAGGCAAGCAAAAGTTGAGCTTGCCCAATATCCAACTACTGCAGAGGATTATATGCATCCCACTCTCGTCGTGCCTGAATCGGCGATTCTTATCCCTGAAAACTCTTTTGAAATTCGCACTCAATTTCTGATAGAGCTTAAAAATAATGCTTTTTATGGCAAATTTAATGAGTGTCCTCTTGAACATATTACCAATTTTTCTGACATGTGTCGTACTCTTGCTGAAGGTACAACTTTGGAATATGTCAAGATGAAGGCTTTTCGCTGGTCTCTCGCTGGGCCTGCACTGAAGTGGCTTGAAGGGCTGAAGCCAAGATCTCTCACCACATGGGCCCAAGTAGAGCAAGAGTTTCTGAACAAATTCTTCCCTCCCGCCAAAACAACACTTCTCCACCAGAAAATCACCGCCTTCAAACAGAAGCCTGGGGAACCGCTGGCAAAGGCATGGGAACGCTATAAAGAACTGCTGCGATCTTGCCCTACTCATGGACAGCCACCCTACGTCATTCAGGAGATCTTCTTCAACTATCTTGATCAAGTCACCAAGGACAGAATCAACCAGTATACTCACTATGAGTATCTGACAATGCCACCAAGCGATGCATGGGGTGTGCTCGATAAGCTCACTAACTACGACAACAAATATGGGGCTACTACAAACTATGATGAGAACTCTTATGCCAGGCCAGCCCCATCCATGCCTCTCTATGAACCGTCTAAGGAAATAGACCCAGATGTCAGGGAGCAGTTCTACAGAGACCAGAATCTTAAGCTCCTCAAGCAAGTTAAATATCTATTTGTCAATCAGCCTTGCATCGAATGCGGATCACAGAGGCACACCACTACTAAGTGCCCACATACTAAGCAAGTCAGAATGGCAGAGACACATGAGGAAGCAGCCTATGCTGGGGGTCCAAATCGCTACATGGGAGATCAAAGATTCTATCAGCCTCAGTCGAACCAAGGTCCTCCCAGGAACCCCCCACCCTACAGAGCTCCAGGACATCCAGAAAGGGATCAAAAGAAGGACGATCTACAGCTGATCCTTGATGAGATGCGCCGAAATCATGCACAGAACCTGCAGGATACGAACACCATCAACAATCAGCTCCAGAATTTCAACACAAAATTTGGAGAACTGGACATCTGGAAAAGGGGAATAGAGACGCAGATGGGTCAAATCGCTGCACAGATCCCACGTCCATCCGGACAGCTCCCTGGGCAAACAGAACCAAATCCTAAGGGGAAAACCGGACACGTCGCAGCTATCAAACTCAGAAGTGGGCATCAATTACACGAGCCAGAGGTCGGAAAACAGCAAGGCAAGGAGGAGCAGCAACTCGAGACAGAGCAGAACCTACTCGATCTCGAGGAGACTCTAGTCGATTCGACAAACCACTACTCGACACAGACCAGAAGCTGAGCTCGGACTCCACTGCAAAGCCCAGCAAGCCGAAGTCGACCACCCCACTCGATCTCGACGACCCCTGGTCGAGATCGACGAACAGCAAGCCGAGGTCGACGAATCTGCAGTACCTCCGACAGCTGATCTGGCTCCGAAGCAGAAAAAGCCATTGCCTTTTCCTTCTAAAACACAGAAAGATCCCACTGCAGGTAGGTTTACCAGATTTGTTAATATGCTGCAAGAACTGAATGTTTCTATTCCTTTACAGAAGCCCTACAAGAGATGCCTGGATATGTCAAATTTCTGAAGGAAATCCTGAGCAAGAAGCGATCCATCTCAAAGATCGAAGGCGAATGCAAAGTACTCCACTTTCCTGAAAAGAGACCTGACCCTGGTAAGTTTTCTGTTACTGTGGGTTTTGGGCAATATAAATATGATTCTCTGTGAGATTTAGGAGCAATTGTGAGCATCATGCCTCTATCAATCTGGCGGAAGGTAAAAATAGGATGCATAGAGCCTGTGGATGCCAAACTATACATGTCGAACAATACAGTGGTCATCCCTACAGGTATAGTTGAGAATGTCCCCGTCCAGGTTGGTAAATTCTTTGTTCCAGCAGATTTCCTTATCATAGACTGTGTTGAAGATCCTACTAGCCCTATTATTCTTGGTAGACCATTCTTAGCAACTGCAGATGCCAGAATTAGTGTTAAGAATCGCTCGCTCACCTTCACCATAGGTGATGAGGTTTTAGAATTCTCTTTTGGCCCTGCAAAAGAGGAAATTTCATGGCTGGAGGTGAAAAGCATCAGCAACCACGGGAACAAACATACAGCGGAGGAAAGCACCAACACTGTACCCGAGGTCGACCAGAGCTCCTCGATCTCGACTAGCCACCTACTCGATCTCGACAAGACCTTGTCGATCTCAACAACCTCTGTTGAGCCACTGACTTGCCAAAATCTTAAGTATGGGGTCCCTGTACTCGAGGTCGACCAGCAGTACTCGACATCGACTAGCCCCAAACCCAAAGATTTCTGTTTTGGGTCCGAAAAGGTAAGTTCAGGTATGAATCCTACTCCCCCTCAGTCCATAAAGAAATTTTTCAATAACTTAAGGGGAGGTAAGGCCCCGTGGCGAGAAAATCTGTGAAAGCTAAGGGCTGGAAGGAAAAAAAAAGAAAGAGAAGGGAGATGATGCAAGCAACCACCTATCAGCTGAGCATGCATACTACCATCAGGACCTAGATGATCCAGGAGAAGGGCCAAGCATGAGCGGGCCCCACACAAATGGTCCTTAAGCGCAAACGGAGAAGTCGGCCTAGCGACTCTAAAATCTAGAGCATGTATATAAACTTTATGAATTTTTTTGGGACTTTTAAACTTTTTAGTTTTTGGTCTTGGTTTGGGTTTTATGTCTTTCAGAATACTTCATGTGGATAGTCTTGTTTTTGTGCGCAATCTAAGACTTTTAGGTCGGCAAGCATATAAGGATCGCGAAAAGTGGAATAAAGAAGTCCCTGAAAACAGTCAAAATCGACGAAGGCCAAGTCGACGACGACAAGGAGGAGCAGCCTAGACACTCATCGATCTCGAGTAGGCCAACTCGAGATCGACCAAGCCACCAGAAGCTCCTCGACTTCAGAACCCACTGGACGCAGACGAAACTACTCGAGATCGAGTACCTTGTACTCGAGATCGACGAGACACTTTCCTCGACCAGCACTGATTCGCCCTCCTCGATATGTTATCCTGTGAGTTCCTTCCTTTACTCTTGTTTTTATTTGATTTTGTACAGTGGGGACACTGTAAATTTTAAGTATGGGGTGGGGGAAGGGCTCATCATCATTATCATATGTTTTAGTCTTGCTTTTTGGTTTTACATGGTGAAATTTTAATGTTATGCATTCATGTTTAAATTTTATGCATTTTTTGTCATACTTTAGTCTTGTTTCTTTTTGTGATAAATAAAAAAAAATAGAAAATGTCGAAAAAAAGAAAAAAATATGCATGTTTAATTTTTGCATTGTTTTAGTTTTTATACCCTAACTTAGATGTCCTATGATGATAAATAATGACTGACTTGACCATATAAATCCTATGGCGTGTTTGGAAGGTTTAGCCTAAGTCCTCTAAATGGTTTTTTTGTGGATTGTGAACTTGTGATGAAATTGAGCACATATGATCCTAAGCTAAAGGTTAAAATCCAACAAAAATTGTCCCAGTGAGAAATTTGGCCTTATAGGGAGAACATTAAAAATCCCTCTGCTTTCTTGAGTGTATTTACTCTTCCTATGCATCTCTAAATATTGTGATAGTTATTCAAAGTCAATACATTTATATGTTTATGTTAATGAGAATTAAATGATGGAGGCACCTTTTAAGCCAATTTTATCCTCTCTTTACCTACCCTGAATTAATCCTGCTTGAAGCCAGAACATTAGCCTGAGACTTTTATTATGAACTCCACAAAAATATCCTTAGCCAAATTGAGCCTGACCCCCATTTGGGAATTAAGACTTAGAGTTGGTAGGAATGGTGATTTGTGGAAAGAATGAGCTTATGTTGCATTTCAAGAAGGAAGGTGTTGAAATTATTGAGATATGGGATGGTTTTAAATTTTTATCTTGCTATACATATTATGTAAAAGGATTTTTGGCTCACATTATAAATGCACTATTAATGTTATTTGGTTTTTATTTTCGAAAAAAAAAGAGAAGAAGAAAAAGTACATATGTTTGTGAATAAAGTGCATGAGCCAAATTTACCTTATTATTTCGTGAGATACATACTTTGGAGAGGTTGAGAAAGTTTGAAAGGTTACATACTTCATGGAAATAAATTAGAGAGTTTGGTTGATGCATATGATTGAGAAGTTATGGTTTGGTTGTGTTGGAGATTTAGGAGTCTTGGTTCCCGAATTTTATTAAGCACCACATGGCCAAATAATTCCATACCTTATTATTTCTTACCAAGCCCCATTACAATCCCGCTGAATAGAATCTTCTTTGAAGATTTCTATTGAGCGAAGTCCTCCTGATAATTCTTGTTGCATTTTCATAATTGGTTGCGAATTGGATACATATTTAAATTGCAATGTTTATGAGATTGTATATGGAATTGAGTTGAGAGTCGATATACATAGCCTAAACATATTGAGAGCTGAGTGCAAACACATTATGCCTGTGAGGTTGGATTTATATTGCCTATGCCTATGGATCGCTCAGATATGTGTGATGACGTTAAATTCACTTGTCTTACATTGCTACTACTTGAGATGTTGCTTTTGACAAAGGCGAAGACTTGAAGGATGTGTTGTAGGTTTTGGTTATTGTTTGGTTATTGCTTGAGGACAAGCAAGTCTAAGTATGGGGTGATTTGATGTCTCCAAAGTAGCCATGTTTTTATGCATATTTTAGTTCCATATTCTTTACAGTTTGCATATTTCCGGTTGGGAATATGTCGGATTTATGTAGTATATGCTTATTTGTCAGAAATGGAGATCTACATAAGTTTCTGTTTAATATTGTAGAATATGGAATCATTTCGGGAGAAAATCAAGAAGCGAGAACCAGAGCACAAAGCTACTCGACATCGACAAGCCTTAGTCGATCTCGACAAGACATGCCTAGACACCTACCAGGATCAAGGAGCCTAGGTCGAGAAGCTGAAGACGAAGAACCCGACTCCCGAACCTTCGTCGAGATCGAGTAGGGCTACTCGAGATCGACAAGACCTCGGAGACAACCCGGAGTCGAGGAGAGCATGTCCGAGGAGACTGAGAGACTACCCGACCATGCCCGGACACCCTCCTCGAGATCGAGTGCCATACCTAGAGACCGACAAAGCTACCTAGTCATGGTCGAGCACATCGAGAAGATCTACCCGACACTGCCGAGAAGACCTAGTCGATAAGGCCATTCTACTCGAGATCGATGAGAGGTACCCGAGATCGAGTACACTTGTGAGCCGGGGTCCGAGCCTGTCGAGCACCAGCTAGCCGAGATGCCGAGCCAAGCCCAGTCGACCGACAATCCTAATCGAGATCGAGTAGACCTTTGTCGAGATCGAGTAGACTTCCAGAGACGCGTTACGCGGTTTGATCAATTCTACTCGGTGTGGGATTACTTGAGCCCGAAGAATGCTGATTCTATCCGAAATTATCAAGATACATCATGAAGAGAGAGATCTATCCACTTGAAGGCACTTTAGATATAATTCCCTATTTTAGATTTATTTTCTTTGTTGCTTTTAATAATCTTTTAAGCCCATAGATATAGTTTTAGATATAGATAGATGTTTCTATCCTTGATTAGCAAGGTTTAGAAGCCTATAAATAAAGCCTTAGGGGCTCAGTTTTATTCATTTAATTTCAGAGATACAATTACACATAGAGATTTTAGGAGTACAAAGGTTTTAAGGTTTTGGCAGCTTACGAAAGTTGATTGCCGGGATTGTAAAGGCTTTGAATTTAGTTAATGCAAGTTATTTCTTTCAATTCAATGTCTGAGGTTGCAATGAAGCGCGAGTAGTCCACCCACTTCTAGGGTTGGGGCGAGCCCGACGATAGCCATGCATAATTGAGGTAAAGATCCGACCTTTATCATGTTTTGAGCATCTACTACTTGTTATATGTTTATTACCCATCTAATGGAGGTCCATGATAACCACTTGGATTGTAAACATAAAATCGGTAGAGACAATTAGGGTTTCTTGAAAGAGTTGTCTAATTGTTGGAAAAGGCGAAAGCTAGTCCTTTGATGCGAATTACATGATTATCTGTTTTATTTCTGCCTTATGCATGCTTGGTTATCGTTATTGCAAACCCCAATCTTGGAAGTCTTTTACATACAGTTTATTTCGAGATCCCAAAGCATTTGTTTTTATTTCCTTTCGTTTTAATTTCTGCCCTTACTCGAGATCGAATAGCACTCATCGATCTCGACTACTAATCTCCGATCCCAGATCGTCGTAGCTTACCTGTGCAAGAACTCGACAACACCAACCCGAAGTCGACGAGGACTGTACTCGATCTCGAGTAGCCCCTTGTCGAGATCGAGTAGCCTTTGCCGAGAGCTGCTGCACTGTTCGACTAGCCTGATCTTCTGTCGACTAACCCTAGTCGAGATCTAGCACCTGTTGTCGACTTCTGTCCGTGAGATTTCTCCGTTGCCTAGGATCCGCTGACACGCTTCCTCGTGGATCGATCCTGACTTCCCGCTGCTACATCAGGAGGAGGTCTTGTAATTATTTGCGTGGGCAGAATCTGATTTGATTTATTTTGTTATATTTCATACTCGATTTCCTCCTACGTTCAAGGACTTATGCTCAGGTAAGGCCACAAGGTCCCATGTGCCATTACGTTCAAGAGCATCAAGCTCCACGATCATTGCATCACACCAAGATGGATCCTGAACAGCTTTCTTAACAGACTTGGGTTCAGAATAGGGGGCAGCATTAGCAACAAAGGCCTTGTAGGTGGTTGAGCAATTGTGATAAGAGAGAAAGGCTGAAATTGGGTAAGGGTGTACCTGAGCAATGGCGTCTGATGATGCAGTAGTAAGCTTGTGGACTGTCGCACAGGTGCTGGGGCAAGCTCAAAGGTCTGAGGCACATGAGATGGGGAGTAGTCAGCGAGAGACTGATTTGGGATATCAATTGAAGGAGATTCTGGCTCAGATTCCACAGGTGAGGGTGTAGGTGTAGGAGAGGGTGGGGGTTCATCTGTCACTAGTAAAGGGTGATTATCAGTTGCAGCAGGGGATATGTAGTCAAAAGGGAAGTTGAGATCCTCAGAGGAGGTATTCACAGGTGATGAAGGTAGAGACTCAGGTGTGACAGATGATGTTTTGAATGGGAAGATATGCTCATGAAAGACAATGTCTATACTGATCATGCATTTTTTAGTTGTAAGATTGTACACCTTATACCGTTTTTTCCCATAGGAATACCCCAAGAACACACAAGGGTCAGCTTGTGAGTCAAATTTCTTGATGTGAGGGTTGCTGGCTGTGGATACAAAGCATAGACACCCAAAGGTGCATAGATGAGAGTAGTGAGGGGCTTTGGAGAATAGAATCTCATGAGGGGATTTGTGTTTAAGAAGAGGGTTAGGTAGTCGGTTAATGATATATGTGGCTGTAAGTATGCTATCTCCCCAGAATTTCAGAGGTAAGGAAGAAGCAAACATAAGAGATCGAGCAATTTCCAGAATATAACGATGTTTCCTCTCAACCCTCCCGTTTTGTTGTGGAGTTCCTTTACAAGAACTTTGGTGAAGAATCCCCTTGTTACTGAGAAAAGAGGAGAGTGAGTGGTTGAAGAATTCTGTGCCCTGATCACTTCGGACTATTTTGACAGTTCTATCAAACTGTGTATGAGCCATATGAATGAAAGAAGATAGATGGTCAGACACCTGACTTTTGTGTTTCATAAGAAATGCCTAAACCCCACGACTCTTGTCATTCACAATAGTAAGAAAGAAACAAAAGTTATCAGTCGTTGGGGTTGCATAGGGTCCCCAAACATCACAGTGTAATTTCCAACACATGATCAGCATTAGACAAACTGCCAGTAAAAGATGTTCGAGTTTGTTTAGCCAAAGGGCCAAATTGAGCATATATGAGATTGAGTTGTGGACATTTGGTCTTGTAAGGCTGTAATGTGTTTGAGCTTGGCCACAGGCGCATGACCAAGTCTGAGATGCCATAAAGCAGTAGCATCGGGAATGACAGATGGAAGGAACAAGGGAAGCAATGGTGTAGAGGGATGTGCTATAGTTGGTGAAGAAAACACTTATTGACAAGCCTGTATGGAGTCACACCTGGAGGGATCCATGTAGAACAGCCTTCCACAAACCTTACCAACTGCAATCATCTTATTTCTTGCTCGGTCCTGTACAATACAAAACTCATCATCTAAGCCAATCTTGCATTTATTTTCAAGGATTAGCTGAGTGAGAGAAAGGAGATTGAAATGAAAAGCTGGTATACATAGAACATTAGTGAATGTAAAGTGGGGTAGTTTTAGATTGCCAATGTTGGTAATGGGGTGCATATTACCATCAGGTAGATGAATTAATGTATTTGGGGTGGGTTTAGGTTGATCAAGGAGTGACAGATCACAAGTAATGTGGTCTGTTGCCCCACTATCCATGATCCACAAGTTTCCAGTTCTGAAAGTATTTAAACACAAGGTACCTGCAAGATGAGACTCGTGACAAGGATTGGATTGCTCAAGGAAATTGATAAAATTGGCCACCAATTTGTGGTGATCTACAGACAGAGACCCTTTGTTGGAGCTTTGTGACAAAAGGAAGTCCTGAACAGATGACTTTCCTGCAGAGTTTGCCTTAGAGGTGTTGGGCCTCACATCCCCTTTCCTCTTATCAGTGCTCCTGTATGACCTCTTCTGATCATCAGTCCTTGGTGCCTGTGGCTTTTTCTTACTCTTAGGATGCCAGCTAGGATAGCCAACTAGCTCCCAACACCTTTCATACTTGTGGTTCCCACCACAGTGAGCACATTTCTCCCTTTTCCTTTCCTTAGAGGAAGTAGAAGTGGTCCCTTGCTTAGCCATCATAGCAGTGATATCAGACATGGATATGGACGACTTTGACCCCATTTCTCCTTGCATAAGAAGAGAGTACGCAATGCTAACATTTGGCAAGGGAGTGCTCATCAGAATTTGTCGACGAGCAATATCATAGCTCTCATTGAGCCCCATGAGGAACCTCATTAGCTTGTCTTCCTGATCTAATTCCTCGATGAACTTCTGCAAATTACCCTCACACTTGCCACACTTGCACACCAAAGGAGTGTCAACAACATTCAATTGCTGCCATAACCCCTTCATCTTGGTGAAGAAATCAGTCAGAGATGAGGCTTTCTGATCATAGTTTTGTATATCTTTCTGGATTTGGAAGATCAGAGGAGCATTTTTCTGTCCATAGCTCTCCTCAAGATCCTTCCACTTTTCACGAGTAGTATCATACTCATCTAAGGTGTTATAGATTTCGCTACACACAGTATTAAGAATCCAAGAACAGACCATGTTGTTGCATCTAATCCACTACAATCCATTCTCATCATCTTGCAGATCTAAGCCTTCAACTAACCACAATTTATTCTTTACAGACAAAGCTTTGATCATTGAGTTCTTCCAGCGACGATAATTGTCGCATGTAAGTTTGATTTGAAGGAATTGTGTCCTTTAATTTAATGTGCAATGACTAGTTATGGAATAGGACAATTGATAGAGATATTCAATCCGATTATTTTAGGAGTCGTAATGCTTTGCTAGAAGCCAACTAAGATTAATGGGCTTAAACGGGTTAAACCCATGGCTATTATAAACGGGTCCTATGCGGTCACACACTTAGAGTTGACGGGCTTGATCAAAAGATAGATGATTTTATTATTAGTGTATATTAGATATATATTAATAATAAAGGGATAAGATTTATTTGTGAAATAAATAATTAATCAAGTAAGGTATAAATATAAGCTTATAAAGATGGGCTTATTATGACTTGACCTAATTAACACATCCCAAAAGAGAGCGTGAGTTTTTGCTGTTCAACAGACGTGAGGGCGGAATTCTACCATCATCAATCAAGAGCAATTTGATTGTTCATCTTTCGATCTTCGTCCTAGCAGTCGAAGGCAAAGGAGATCTAGACTGGACTCTTGTGGACCAAGTAGAGGAGCAACACGTGGGGCTCTAGTTCTCTTCCGAATCCTCCCCGTTTAGATCCGGTTCACGCATCAAGAGGTATCTCCTATGAACAATGATTTGATCTATCGATTTTATGCATGAAGATCCTTGAATTAGATGATAGAAAATAGTTTCTAAAACTTCCGCTGCGCATCTAATTTCCATCATGATTCTAGAGACAATCATACCTGAGTTGTCTGATGGATGTATGAAGAGAGGATTCTGAAGATTCGAAGCTTTGATCTTGTCACGCCGTCGCTCGTCTGATCTTTCTCCAGTCCGATCTGCCATTTTCTTGATCGGAAGTTTTCTGAGCAGCAACCGGCGACGACAATCAAACGATGAAGATGCGAGAAGATGCGGAAGGTTTAACAGAGAAGCAGGACCTTTCCCTGCTCTGATACCATGATGATGAATTGAGGAAGATGGAGATGATGATTGAGCAAGAGAGATGATCAGGGAATAGATGCCATGAGAGAGGAACTCAAGCTCAACAAATGGAATGTGTTTCTTGTTTCATTTCTGAGTACAACTCTCCTATTTATAGGAGTAGGGAGTTCGTTACATGAGGATGAATCCTCTGAAATGCACCACACACTTAGCAGTGTGTTCTACAACATTTTATTACATCATCTTTGCATTATTGATCGATATTCTTAAAAGTAATTGAAAATGTCCTTGAAACCTAAATCATTTTTCACTCCATAATAGATCTCTGTCATTTTAAGATAATTTATATTTGTAATATATGTAGAGAAATGAAATGAGTATCGAGAATAGATTCTCATTTCTGGGTGACATAACAACTACTTTAGATTCTTTTTTTTTTTATGAACTACTCTAGCTAGCTAGATTACTTTGACTATACCATAAATATAGAACTACAGTTTCTCATTGTGCATTGGGGGGGTATATTTACTAAAGTTTCGTTATATATGCATAGATATTTTATATTTTATGCAAAACCGAAAACATTCAAATATTGGCTCTATTGAAAACAAAATCTGAGGTCCAACCTCTGTATACGGTCCGAATGCTATCAATAAAGACAACTACGAACCGGTCTAATTAATCGATGATCACACGGTTCATGCGCTCCATGAAAGCTGCAAGTGCGTTGGTCAGCCCAAACAGCATGACCACGAACTCATGTCCATTGCGCGCGGGTCCTGAAAACGGTCTTCTGTATGTCCTTTGGCTTCACCCAAAGTCGATGATAGCCTGACCTCTAGTCGATCTTCGAAAACACAACTGCTCCTTGAAGTTGATCCATCAAGTCATCAATCCTGAGAAGAGGGTAACGGTTCTTCACTGTCGCCCGGTTCACCTCTCTATAGTCAATGCACATTCTCATCGATCCATCCTTCTTCTTGACGAAGAGGACTGGTGCTCCCTATGGCAATGCACTCAGTCTGATGTGTCTCTTCTCGACCAACTCCTCTAACCGGGCCTTCAGCTCTGTCATCTCTGTCGGTGTCATCTGATATGGAACTAGCGAAATCGGTCCCGTGCCCGGCTCTAACTGTATGGCAAAGTCAATGTCTCTCCACGGAGGAAGCTCTGGCAGCTCGTCGGGAAATACGCCAGTGACGTCTCGCAGTACAGGTACATGAGTGATGATGTATCCCTCTAGGTAAGTTGCAATTAATTCCGCCTTTTATAATTTGAAATATTCAATTTCCTTATTTTAATTCCTACCATTTAAAATAAAATCAATCGTATTTTTACAATTTTCGAGAAGTGCAATTTGTGGGAATTCAATTTTCGAGAAGTAATTTCTCGAGAATTATTCTTCCCTTGTTAATCAAATGAACCTTTAGTTGGTACGGGTGGGATTAGAATCATGAAGAATAATGAGTTTTTTTAGTTCAACTCCTAATAGTTTTATTTTGTGGATTTTTCTCCTCTCAACTTTTTTAATTTAAAATAGCTATTTAAATCACAAATTTAATATTTTTTCTAATATATTCCTTACAAAAAATTACATCTCATACATATACTCAAAAAATTAATATTTTCAACAATTAAGTTGATCGAGCCCTCCCTCGATTTGTTTTTGGTCTCACCCTTATAGAAGAGACGTCCACTTCAAAATTAATGGGCAAGGAAAAGAGTAGTTCGTTAAAGTTATAGTAGTATATTGTTAAAATTATATTATTACTTTTGCTAATTTTGGTATTGTACGTCCTCCTTTTTTGCTTTATTAACTCGGACCAAGTCAATTTGTAGAAAAAACAGTGTAGCTCCTAACTAAAACAATTGTCGTTTGCAGGTTGTCAACAAACAAATCCCACTTTCTACACAATAATTAAACAACTCATCAAGCAAATATTGATTTCGTTTAGTATTTTACCCTGTGCTATTTCATTATACATATATATACTTATTGGCATGTTTGTCAACAGAGCAGGTGATGACTCGTTTACCCCCCACAGTTGTCCTACAATCTATATAGAACCTACAGCATATGACTATATGAGGCTGAATAGTTATTAACTTTGATTATACATTTGCGGTGCGGATCCGCTGTCCCGCATCCTCCACTGTCCCGCTGTCCCTCCTCACAAAAACAGCCCCTTTATTATTTAATTTTTTTTCTTTCAAATTTCAATCAATTTTCTTTTTTCTTTTTTAAACTCGGGGAGGGGAGGGGACATCACTTTGGCACAGGCGATCCCGTCCGATACATTTGACCCAATCCAAAACTGCTTTACATGTAACTTCGATTCCATTATATCGGAAAGTTCTAATTTTTTTTTTAATGCAGAAAATTTACAAATATTGTAGTCGATCTCTACAAACATAATGAATTAATAAATGGTGCCATGTTCACACATCTTTACAAAAATCAATTAAGTTGATGATTTGGTGACTCGTTTTTTAACGGAGTATCAGATTTTTTTAGACTTCACATCTTGAGTTGCTATAACTTTTGTCCATAAAGATATTCTTAAATGTTAGTATAGCAGAAGTAGCTTGCTAATCACTTCTAAATCAAGCTGATAAAATTTGACCCGACCTAACCCATATGAATCCAGATTCGACCAAAACCCAAAACTCTATTGTCATACACAATTCAAATCCGAACTCGAGTCTGATCCATTTTGACCCGATATCCGAATTGACACGAATATAGACAAACCCGACCGACACATACTCGACCCGACTCATCCTTATAATTATTTTAATTTTCTTATTTTAAACATTCAAATAACGTAAATTACATATATTGAGACATGACACAACTAAATAAATGAAGTTTAATAATCAATAATTAAGATATAAAAAAAATCATTATTTTATAATAAAACATAATACGACTCAATTTGACTCAACCCGAACCTGACCGGTCCGAATTCCATTGGACCCAAACTTACCCAACCCGATCGAACATATAGTATACCCAACATATGAGCAAATCCGAATGGGTATACCCGATCAGATTGCCACCTCTAATCACACTACAGGAAAACCAGGCCATTTTCGACGCTTTTAATGGCCATTCTCGACGCTATAAAGCGTCGAAAAAATCAATTTCGACGCTTTCAAAAAGTATCGGTATTTTTTGCGTCACGAATGGCAGCCGGTCATTTTCGACGTTAAATTGTGTCGGAACCCATTTCAACGCCTAATAGCGTCGAGATTGGCATGCCATTTTCGACACCCTAGATCGTCGAAAATGGCTTATATTTTGTTTTTCTCTTTTCTAAAATGGCTTACATTTCTCTTTTCTAAAATGGCTTACATTTATTGATTTAATATATACAATAAAACCATCAGTGGACAGTGGGAACTGGCAAGAGCAAAACAAAGACTTTAATTTCAAAACATCCATTTATCATATACACAATACACCTGAGCACCAATTACTAATCTTTCAAACTACATCACCGTACTAATATTCAGGACTCAAAGAACAATAACACCTCTAATATTTAGGCTACTAAGGCTTCATTCTTGAAGTCGATCTTGTGCTGCTTATTGACCGGAGCTTTTGAGAAACCTCTGGCTACGTCAATCAGATGCTGCAAGTAAATTGGTATCCAAAGATACATCAGTGTCAGCTAGCAATGAACGAGTGAAAATATTGATAGAAGCAGCTCTAGAATCCAACCATGACATTATCTTCTCTAATTCTAAAATTATGTCCTAGCTACCAGATTGAACGAGTCATTAACAACCGAAAATGGAAAGAAAAAGTGTGCAACCATGTCAATGACAAGACTCTTTTCAAACTGAAGCACAGGAAAGGCAAAATAGAAGCAGTGGAGATCAATAAAACAGATAAATTATATGAGACGGCAACACAAAGGCTAAAAGTCATTAGATACAAAAAATACATATGATCCCAATAAAGAACATCAAAAGAAATGCATACGATCCCAAAAATGAAGCTTTAGGTAACGAAATTAGAGTCCATATATAAATACAGAGACTTCGATATCAAGCTTTTAAATAGATACGCTTTCAATGAAACAGTACCATTACCTCTAAAATCCAACCCTCTTATTGCTGGATCATAGTAGCGATACATCTTGATAGACAATCCAGCTAGCATGAAAATCTTTGGGTGGTTTTCCTATGTTGTTTGGGGGATATATATTGTATGTTGTGTCAATAGGCATGCATATCAGCACATTCAAAATAAAAAGGCTAACTTTGCCTGTCGTTAACAAGTTGCTCCTCTCCTCTCTTAACAACATTTATAACTAGGCTTTGCAACAACTCTTAGAGGGGAACACCTCTGGGTTAAAGCTATCAAACTTAAATTAGAATGCTAGAAAAAGATGGATAGGTGGCTAGGTGGTCTTCCCTTTGATTCCACGTACAATAAATTAACGGAAAAAAAAAAACATTATACTCATCATTCCTAGATAATGACCATTGCAAATATTTGAGTGCATATAAGTAAATATTGTATCCAAGTTGGATGACTATAGGTTTACCCTTTATCTTTGAGCTTCTTAACAGGAGGGCAGCTAAAGGCACATTAATCTTCAAGTTTCTCAAATGTCTAGCCTCAGATAATCTTTGTCGTGTGTATACTGTTCTGCACTTGAATGAAACTCGAAAAACAGTACATTTAGATTGAAAAGTTAATCTCCTCGGTTGAAAGCAACATTCTTATCATTATAAATCTAGACACTCTGCTAAAAGTAAGCAAGGGAGCAGAGGCATGTCACATATAAATGAATGCAAATGCCACAAAAAACCACTCATCAATGAAGAACCTTTCTACAATTAGGTTCTCTGGCTCAAGAAATCATACATCTGCAAAAACAGCTTTTAAGTCTACAATCTCACTATCCACCCCAGGCATTTGAAATACCTTTATTATTCTAAATAACACTTGTAACAGAAGGTTCATCAAGTAATATTTAACAAAATAAGCAACATAGCACGAGTAAAAAATGAAACTGCTTACAAAAAAAAAAAAAAATCATACTCACATGCTGCTATATGAGCAGTTTTATGACTCTGAGAGGAAGCTGGATGGGAAAGAGAAAGAAGGAACATAAGGTTTTACCTGAGAGGAGTGCCAAAAGCCTCTGCCCAATGGTGACGAAGCTGGTCTCCTGATGAGACATGAACCATGTCAGCGATGACACACTGCACTGCGTAAATGAAAGAGTTAAAAAGTGTTGTTCTCATGTTCCCATTTTATAACATCATACGCTAAATCCTGGAGAAAGGAAGGTTAGTAACAGGTATTCAATTTCACAAGAGAAACTTGTTGATTTTATTTTTTTTGATTAGGAAAGAATTCGGGTGGGCTAGCCCTACCCGGCAGCATCCTTACGGATGAGGTCGAGGAGACCCAGGTCATTTTCGATATCGACTCCTCGGGCAGAGCGGCAAAGGTGTGCAACCTTATCCGCCACTCTATTGCCCATACGAGGAACGTGAGAGAACACTACTTCTCTCACAATCGATAGCAAGACTTGAACGTCAGAAAGGATTAGTTCTATCTCCCAAGGGCATTTAGATTTTCCTTTTAAATGGTCCATGATTATCTTACAATCACCTTCAATTTGGATCCTATCTAAATTGAGTCGTAATACTTGATGAACCCCCATTTTGAGGGCAAGAGCCTCTGCTGTAAGCGGTTTCTGTTTACCAAGTTGCTGATAGTGAATGGAGACTGCCCGACCTTCCCAATCCCTAATAACGACACCGGAAGTACTGTCGCCATTAGAAAGAGAGGAACCATCGAAATTAAGTTTGAACGTGCCCCTTGGAGGCTTGCGCCACTGAATCATTTTTTGTTTGTTGTTCTTTTTTGAAGATACCCCCCGATGGGGGCATATAACCTCCTCGAATTCCGCCTCGGCAACGAATGTTTTGTTCCAGTTATCTATGTGAGATTTGATCAGTCTTAGGACCGAATCTTTTCGCGGAATAGTGGTCTGTTGAAACAAGTGTTGGTTCCTGATGTACCAAGTCGTCCACCAAGTGAAAGCTAGGTTAGACAGGACCGCAGGTTGTAAACTCTTCCCAAGTACAGATAGAATGGGTCTGAAATCCCGAGACTGGGCAATTAGACTAGCAATAGTTGATCGGTCTTGGTTTGAAAATTTGTATATTGCTTTGATGAAGCAACATTCCAAAAATAAATGGACCTCGTCCTCGGTTGCCGAATTGCACAGGGAGCAAGTGGGTGTAACTGCCGAACCCCTACACGCCAGCCTGGAAGCAGTTGGCAGGCCGTTTTGCGCAATCTTCCATAGGAAATTCTTAACTTTCGGAGGGATATTAATCTTCCAAATCCAGTCATTACAATCAGGAGATGGTAAGGACTGGGCTGTTATCAATTTGTAAGCACTGGCAGTAGTAAACCAACCCTCCCTATCCGGCCACCAGTATAGACGGTCTTGAAGATTCGAAGACGGAAGAGGGATGTCTAAAATCTCTTGTACTATATTAGTGGGCAAAACCCCATGAAGTTTTTCACTCCACCACTTACCTCCCAAAATATAGTCACTGACGGTCTCATCCGGATTGAAAACTTGAGGGCAATCAACTCTAGCCAGTAAGGAGGAGGTTGTGATCCAGTTATCTGTCCAGAACTTTATAGTGCATCCATTCCCTACCGACCAAATCAGGCCCGCTTTAAAAGTGTCAATTAAGTCGGACAGCTTGGACCATTGCCAGGAGCTAGCCCCGGATCTTTTGTAATCGAAAATACTAGTGGAGCGCAGGTACTTATGTCTGATCACGGACACCCAGATATTGCTAGGCTCGGCCAGAATTTTCCACAGAAGCTTCATCTGGAGAGCGATATTCATATCACTAGATTTACGAATTCCTAGTCCCCCAAACTGCTTCGGTTTGCAGATCCTATCCCAGCTAATCAGATGCCTGTACTGGAGGTCCTTATTCCAAAAGAAGGATCGGTTTATTTGGTCTAGTTCTTTATGCAAAGCAGCAGGAAGCATAAAGTTCTGCATCACATGCAGTGGCTTAGCGGAAAGATAAGAGTTTATTAGGGTGGCACGTCCTTGTTGGGAGAGAGCATTAGCCCTCCACTTAGTCAATTGCTGTTTGGATTTACAAATGATATCTTCAAATGTGTTGTTGGTGACTCTACCATTAATAATTGGACAACCAAGATATTTTTCTATTGAATGTTCGTTTGTAATGTTGAGGCAGTTACACAGCTCCAGGATCCTATGATTCGGAATACCCTTGGTTGCTTGAAAGCTAGATTTGTGGTAATTGACCTTCTGGCCTGATACTTTGCAGTATGAATCAACTATCATTTTCACTTTTCGCCCTGCGTCCACGCTACCTTTTGAGAATATGATGATATCGTCAGCGAAAGACAGGAACGGAACCCGAGGCCCGTCGTGTCCAATCGGAAAACCAATGTGAGTTCTTTCAAGGCTAGCTTCATCGGCCAATTTTCGAGCTAGAATCTCAGCACCTAAAATAAATAGGAAAGGAGATAAAGGATCGCCCTGACGAATTCCCCTTGAAGGAAGAAATAGCTCAGTAGGGCCGTTATTGACCAGTACCGAGAATGAAACAGACATTATACATTCCATAACCCAAGAGATAAATGTATCGTGAAATCCGAACTTTTGGAGCACGCTTTTAAGGAAATGCCAGTCGACCCTGTCGTATGCTTTTTCCATATCTAATTTTATTGCTAGCCACCCTTCCCGGCCCCTACGACTTTTGTAGGAGTGGAAGATTTCATGAGCTATAAGGACATTATCTTGTATAGCCCTATCAGACACAAAGGCGCCCTGTAGCGGATGAATGAGTTTACCAACAACTTTTTTCATTCTATCTGTCAGAATTTTGGAAATTATTTTGTAGATATTGGAACATAAACTAATGGGGCGATAATGACTAGTGGTCGTGGGGTTATCCGTTTTTGGGAGAAGAGAGATAAAAGTATGGTTAATTTGTCTGAGCATTTTTCCGGAGTGAAAAAACCCTTTGACTGCACAAATAACAGATTTTCCGACGATATCCCAATATTTTGTGTAGAATTCAGCTGTGAATCCATCCGGCCCCGGAGATTTGTTTTTCCCTAGATTAAAAACCGCTGTTTTAATCTCCGAGTTAGACGGGAGTGCTATGAGAAATTTGTTTTCCTCTGACGAGATGGAAGGTTGTATTAAGTCCAACATTTCAGTAAGGAGTCTGTCATCAATTTGTTCTTTCTTGAACCTTGTCTCAAAATCTCGTTTTATTTCATTCTTAATATTTTCTTCACCCACAATCATCGTACCAGAAGAGGAGGTTATGTTCCGAATTTGTTTCCTGTGTCTTCGACCCGAAGCCACCCGATGAAAGTACGCTGTGTTGGAATCCAAGAGTTTGAGGTGTTTGGTTTTAGCCCTTTGGCTCCAGAATGATTTTTGAAATAGTAGGAGCTTTTCTCTCTTCATGATAAGCCGCTTTTCCTTGTTGTGGTATGTTTGGTAGTTTACACCAGGTCCTGCAGATTGAATACGCAGGAGCTCCGTATCCACCTCCTTAAGTTGACGGAATATGTTGCCAAAACTTGTTTTATTCCATTCTTTTGCCTTTTTTTTCAGTATTTTCTGTTTGAAAATTAATTGAAACATGGCCGAGCCAGGGCAAGAGGCTCGCCATGACTGCTTTACTATGTTACGAAAATCTTTCCGAAGTAGCCAGGCGTTCTCAAATTTGAAAGGCGGGGCTTTGAAGTTAGTATTAACTTCAAGGGAGAAAGAAATAGGGCAGTGATCCGAAGAGGAGAATGCACCGTTGTAGGTTATCATATTAGGGAAAGAAGCAATGACCTGTTGGTGGACAAGCACCCGATCAAGCTTTTCACGGATATTGAAATTTTCCTCCGGGGTTTTCCTCCAAGTGAACGGATTTCCAAAGGTGGGGAGATCAATAAGCGAGCATTCGTTTTTGAAAGAGATAAGACGAGAGAACCTGGATGTCCGGGTAGATGCCCCGCCGAGCTTGTCAGTACTGCAAAGAATCTCATTTAGATCCCCAAGCACAATACACGGTATAGAAGAGTCATTTACAATTGTTTTTAGTGTTTCCCAGAATACATCTTTATCATTTGGAGTTGGTGGTGCATAGACGAAAAGGATCAAAATCGGAAACCCAACATGCGAACTATCCAATCTAAGTCCGATGATACGAGGTGCGTGGATAGCAATGGAAATAGTAAAATTTATTAGCTGGTGAGATTTCCATAGGACTCCAATACCACCGGATCTCCCGATAGACGGAGACCAAACCCCTTCATCGAATCCGATATTTCTCCACAGCTTGTCATCGGGAATATTTTCCGATTTGATTTCCGCGAGCGATATGATTTGAATGTGTCCGTTTTTACACATTGAGTCGATTTCCGTCCAGAACGTACGTTTTCCTATCCCTCGACAATTCCAGAAACAAATCTTCATAAAAAACCTTTGATGATAAAAGGACTAGATTTTGGAGTCCTTAAATCGAAGAATTTTTGATGAATTAGTATGAAGGTACTCTTATCGAGCCGTTTGATATCTAGGCGCCATTTGCCCAACTGACAGGCCGGACTCGGCCAAGATTTTGTAAACACCTGGTTTTGTAAGCACCAATTGAAGGTGATGAGAGTGACAACAATCACCAAGTAATCCGAACCAACCACCAAAATAGTGGGTTTCAAGAAAGTTGTTAGGCAGAAGAAGAACTTACTGATTTTTTGAGATGGAAACAATTCACCCAGAATCCTCAAAAAAACAGTAGGGTTTGTAAGCCCTTTGAACACCTGTATCACCATCACTTTTTGAAGGCCCTTTCGGGGTTTTTGAAAGGGCAGAGCTACCCGAACCCGAATAACCAAATGATCAGACAGGGAATAAGTTGTATACATGTGCAGCCCATAGCACTGACGATATTTACAAATGCATCCAGTACCAGAGAGAACATCCACAAAAGTTGCCCTGCCAAGAAAAGCTTGATTACAAAGATAGGGTACATGGATCACCAAATCTCTGAAGACCAGATACAAGTAGATGCTTAAAACTATTTTAATCAACAAGAGATTTTTGCTTAATCCACAAGATACTATGAGTCCGACAACGATTGAAAGACCTGGATAAAAAATGGTAGGCTTTATTAGCATCGTCCAAGAGTTGTTGAAAATGCAAACCCACAACCGGTGAGATATTGTATTTGTATCGGTTATGTCAAGACTACTCTCGTACTTATTGGCTTCAGATTTGGATGAAGCCTCCACTCCAGGCCGCATCAACACACCCAACATGAAGCGAGAGACGTCCGGAGCAACCCAAGAGGGGAGGATGGTTTTACTGAATTTGTTTCGAACGCCAAGGGACCCAAGTGTCTTGGATACGAGGAAATTCTTCAAGACTTCTATGGATTTCCATCCATTCATCAATCTAATCCAGCAGAGATAATCAAGGGCAAAGCTTAGCCTTACTAATATACAGCTCCAATAATAGTTAAAATCTTTGCATACCCAAATATCAAGCTCAACAATCTGCCAAAAAACTGAACTCAAGAATTGCATTACAAAGGCAGATACTCCTTTTCCAACAATGACAACATATGTCGAACAGTGAGAACAAACAAACAGTATTTGCTCACCGCGTTTAGCATCATTAGATGATAGAGACGATAAATCCAGGTATTGACCAAGAGAAGGAAATCTCTTACCAAACACTGCTGATTTGAGCCATTGATAATCTGCATCAACGGAGGGGATACTCACGTCCCTACAACAGGATAGCCAATATACGAAGGCTGTTGAAACAAGCTGTTCGATGTCCTTAACTGCAATGGCATCCAAGGAACGTTTTATTTCAAGCCCGGAGGCCTGTGGTTGTTTGTTGCCCCCGTAGGGGATTTGAGAGACAGAGGATGAAACCTCCTTGTTTGTTTGGTTAGTTTCAAGAGCAACAGTAGTATAAAAAGAGACAATTTTCAAGGGTAAAGAAGTGAGTACCCGGAGACCAAAGGGAAAAGACCTACTGAACATGAGCCAAGCAGGACAAGATCTATCAATGGCCAATGCAACCACACATATGCATACGGAAAACAAGGTCCCGGAACGCCAATGGCAGGAGAAGCCGGAACTGAGACCAACCGACCTCACAACGCCTACATTACCTTTAGTAAAAATCAGTTCTCCTTTCGAACTGGGTAAAGGAGCCATTACAACCCCAATGACCACAGGTTTTTTAGGGCCCGAAAATCGGGGGGTAAAAGGTGGAGAGACATAAGCCTCTAACACCCGGGTTTTCAACCACCAAATGGTGGTGTGTTTCATGAATATTAAATTGCAATTATATGAGAATAGGAAAGGGATTTGGAGGAGTGACCTGTAAAAGGGTGTTGGAGCCATTAAAATGGAGTTTGGGGAAGAACTTCCCACCAATACAAAACAAGAGGAGCCGAGATGGAAGCCATCCACCCACCCGCAACCGTCGGACAGAGAACAATCGACAGAGGAGCCCGCCACACCTTCATCGGAACGGAAAATCCAGACACCGCCCACCACGCCCCCGGAGAGCATCTTCTTCCTTTTTCTGAAATTCATCTCCCGCTTATCTTTAGCTTTCCTTCCGGGTGACAAACGCTTGCCTCGCCGACCACCAAACCACCAGCTCAAGGCCAGCCAGCGACGAGGGAAGAAACGGCGAGAAGAACGGCAGCTGAAGAACGAAGGCCAGGAAGGCCGATCGACCTCTTGAACAGCGCCCCTTTTAGTAGATTTGGGCATCACGAAGCCGAATCCGCAACGGATTAGCCGATTAAGAACACCAAGTAGGCAAGACGGAACGAATTTACACTTAAACGAGGGTTCAGGAAGGATGAGGGCAAGGAGAGAAGGGGGCGCGTGAAACGCGCGTTGATTGGCTCCCGGGGGAGTTTTTCCATCATGGGTTTGTAGAGAAACTTGTTGATGATTACATTGTCCCAAACACTACTGGTTATTAGCAACCATTTTATTTTTTAATACAGAAATGCACTTTAATTGAAGATAAACACAATGGTTTAGAATTACGAGTGTTGTATTTTTCTTATTTTTCCTCTAATACAACTTGATGTAACAAACAAACGAGAATACGGAATTTTAAAGTGTAGAACAAATACAAACCAGACCTTCGAGTAAATATATGCTCCTTTAGACCAACTCCTGTTGGGGTTTGCTGACCCTGATGCTGGAGAAACTCCTGCAGCATATTTCTTATTTTCAGAGCTTCTTCCAAGTAGTTATCCTGCCATGAAAAATGGTTAGACAAGGAAAGGTAAAGAGACAGGAAAACACATTAGAATAGCGAGTCTTAAAAAGAAAGATTACTTGGTTCATATCAGTTGTTTGAAGTGCTTCTCCACGAGTGAAAATGATTGCGTGATTTTGGTAATATTATAAAGAAAAGGCTCTTGTTTGTGAAAATGCATGGACATAAACTGAATTTAGATCAAAATGAATGGACATAAACTTAAAACTAGCCTTAATTTAGTTCAAAATGAATGGACAAAACTAAAAACTTGAATCTCAAGGATAAATAATGTGTCTGTGTTTTTCCGGGTCTTACAATTTTAAATTGGATCTCAAGGATTTGTCAGCGAAGGGAAAGATCCAAGCAGTTACGCTCTCAACTTTGTGGTTTTTCCCTGCAATATTTCAAAATGCCATCAGGAAGACTAAAAAGGAAACAAATAGATTTCAGTAAAAACACAAGTGCAAAACAAGGAAAACACAAGTCTGAAATAAGAAACAAGTAGCAAAGGGTGTTGTTACGGGCACCAACAAAATGACACAAGAATCAGCAGCTGTGCCAGGGGATGCTAGTGTCTCTGCTCGTGGTTTCAACTGCCTTTGTAGGTCTCGGGGAGAAGTTCATTGACCCAAGAATATAACCGTCGGAATTCAACCGCTCTTTACAAAAATCATAGATGTTAATGTTATAGTACTGTTTATTTGTTTTTCATTCCTATAAATTTTGCACGTTCTCAAATTTTCATATTTTTTTGGTTACCTATAAAAAAAAATCAGCAGTTGAATGTGTGGTGTAGGACAAAATAGATATTGTGCAAAGTTTCATCATCTATTTCTCAATGTATATTGCTACAGCCTAAAAATTGGCTCAAGTCTAATGATAAAGAAAGAAAATAGAGAAAAAAAATCATTAAAAGATACATAAAAGAGCTTGAAAATAGAGAAAAAAAATCATTAAAAGATACATAAAAGAGCTTGGTAGTTTTTGTGTTCATGAACAAGTAGTGAAGATGATAAGCAATGACATCAGACCAAGACCACAAAACTCATGTGACTTGTATTCAATCAAAAGAGAACATTGCTGAGATACTAATGAACTATCAAACATGACAGGAAGAATTCAGATTCAAAATAAGATAGCAATTCAGATTCAAATACAGTACAAGAGAAGATCAAAAGTCAGTAAGGTTATCACCTGATTCCAACTTAAGGTGATGATTCGAGCTCCTGAAATCCAAGGAACTTTTGGTAGCAACCTGATTCGGGAAAACAAATGATTAAATTCATCGAAAGTGACACCAGAAGTGATTCGAACTCAAAAAATCCAAAGACAGAAGAAAAGGAGAAACCTGACTCAAACACTGAGAAAACGAACATCTTCTCTCCAATCCGTTGGAATTAACACGCTTTTCTAGTACAAATCAAAAGTAGGTTTTTCAGACCATGAACACTTCAACATAATCCGTGAAAAAATTGAGATTCGATTAAGGATTTGGAAAACTAGAGGACCAGACTTCGTTTGGATCTGAAAAATTGGAGAAGAGTGAGGGTGAGAGATGGAGGTCTACACTTGACTAAGCTACTTCAATAATATCTACACTCAAAGCCGAAGAATGACGATTCAAAGCTACTTCAATAATATAACAAATCAAAACCCTAATTCGTCAAAATCAAGCAAAATAAAGACATAGCTCTAAGGATATACCTAATCTCGAGTGGATCAACATGAAGTAGGCCTCGAGGCGGCTCTTGTTAGAGGCTTAGGGCGGTCAACGACACTGGTGTCTACAGATCTAATCAATCAACGGCGCCGGTTGCTATCCTTGAGGCTGGCTACAAGCGCACTGCGTGGCTCGCATCCGGAAAGGGAGGCGCTGATTCTGAGGGATTCGCTTCGTCTCGGTGTGTGGGCAACGGTGTCGGCGACAAAGAGGTGATGAGTGTTCGCCATGGCATTTTCCAGTAGCTATGGCGACTTTGGTTCATCAATGGAGAGGGCGAGTGATAATTGGGAGAGTAATGACGAGATCTGAGTGAAGATTGGGAGAGAACGAGAGAGGAGAGAGATCTAGAAGCCATGGGCGAAGAAAGGAAGTTTGCCAGAAAATCACCAATCTCCCGCTTTGGCAAGGTGTGTTAGGGTTGGGTTCCACTGTTCCAGCCTTCCAGTATTTTATTAAAATACAAAACCATTCTCGACGCCTGCGGCTGTCGAAAAAGAGGCCCAAACGACGCTTATGGTCAACATTACCGACGCATCAGACCATCCTTGTAGTGTCACTTCACTCCCGCCTCTCTCTCAGCACATTAGAAATATCAAAAATTACCGACGCATAAATAAAGCGTCGAAACTTACAGAGTTTTCCTGTAGTGTCACTTCACTCCTGCCTCTCTCTCAGCACATTTCGATTCTTAACTATTAAGAGCTTATGGTCAACATTTATGTAAGACTGTAAGGCGTACCATTAACACAGGCTAGCTACCAACTACCAACTCCACCTTAACCTCGATCCATTTATTTGTCTAATTTCCACACACAACCTCTCCAACAACATGTATATAAATACCCATCAGACCATCCCTTTGGAAACACATCCAATTAAGCTAACCCTCTATCTCTATCGATCATATATCCCTTCCCCACAAACCAAATTAAGTTGCAGGCAAGGAAAATGGCCGCCAAGTCCATTAGCTGTCTTCTGGCACTTGCCTTTCTCCTTGCACTCTTCGCTCCGATGATGTGCTTCCCCTACAGCCAAGGCGGCCACCTTTACCCTCAGTTCTACGAGCGCTCATGCCCGCAGTTGCAGCAGATTGTCAAGTCTGTCGTCGCAAATGCGGTTGCAAGGGAGGCTAGAATGGCCGCCTCCTTGTTGCGCTTGTCGTTCCATGACTGCTTCGTTCAAGTAAGTAAATCAGCCCAAAAATAAACTTTATAATTTATATATGTAGGTATAGGGAGTACGGTTATTGAGTTAAGGGTGTATATTCTTCTTGTTATATAACTGTAATTATATATACAATGAGAATGAAAAATATTGAAATGCAGGGTTGCGATGCGTCGCTACTACTAGATAGCAGCGGAAGCATAGTTAGCGAGAAGGGATCCAATCCTAACCGAAACTCGGCTAGAGGTTTCGATGTTATCGATGAGATCAAGTCGGCAGTCGAGAGAGAATGCCCTGGGATTGTTTCATGTGCTGATATCTTGGCTCTAGCCTCCAGGGACTCCACTATTTTGGTATATATATGTGCAAATTTTATTTATCATAAGTATACTCTTTAAAACTATATATAGAATCCATAATTTTAAATATATATGTTGTGATATATGTGTAAAGGATGGCGGGCCCTACTGGGAGGTTCCTTTGGGAAGAAGGGATTCCCTAACAGCAAGCTTGAGTGGATCCAACAACAACATCCCAGCCCCTAACAACACTTTCCAGACCATCCTCAACAAGTTCTAGCGTCAAGGCCTTGACCTCGTTGACCTTGTTGCCCTTTCCGGTTCGTTATAATTCATTCTATCGCAGGGGCGGATCCTTTAAAGGACCGGAGGTGGCAGTCGCCCCCCAATCAAAAATGAAATTTAATGAAATTTAATATACATATTACTCTCGTCGATAACTTCGATTTGATATATTATAAGCTCAAATCCGATAACTGAGTAAAAAGTTATAAACGTTTCAAAACTGAAGCGATATAAATTATTTTTTCACATCATTTACCAAATTAATACGCTTCTATCATACTCATCATTTGTTAAACTTCATAACTTAATACTATAATTAAACCCGAAAACTTCAAATATTGATGATATTTTCGAAAAAAATTAGAGATCAATTTTTCGCCTCTTCAACTAAACGCTTCAGGATCCGCCACTGTTCTATTGCTTAAACTTTTGCGATAAAAGGTGAACTAAAACTTTATATAACATATATATATATTTTGATAATTAAATGCATATATGTACAGGGAGTCACACCATAGGAAATGCAAGGTGCACCAGCTTCAGGCAAAGGCTGTACAACCAGAACGGCAACGGGAAGCCCGACCCGACCCTAAACCAGGCATACGCCAACCAGCTGCGGGGACAGTGCCCGCGCTCCGGTGGGGACAATAACCTCTTCTCCCTGGACTACGTCACCCCAACCCGGTTCGACAACAGCTACTTCAGGAACATCCTGGCCTCCAAGGGACTCCTCAACTCCGACCAGGTGCTCCTCACCAAGAGCCAGCAAGCTGCTGAGCTCGTTCGGCTTTACGCTTATGACAACTCCGCCTTCTTTGAGCACTTCGCGAAATCGATGGTGAAGATGCAGATGATCTCACCCTTGACTGGATCCCAGGGTGAGATTAGGAAGAACTGCAGGAGGCGCAATTAATTCATACCTAAACTATCCACTTGAGTTATTTTCCTCCTTTTGATATGTGTGCATGCAAGAGCTTATTATCTACTTGTTTTTATTGTTGACCGGGCTACCTATTGTTGTTTGATTTTGTGTTTTTCATATTACAATGAGTACGTGTGATGTGTTAAATTTTGTTAAAGAAGAGGTGTGCTTTGCTTGTTTATTATATAATAGGCTTGTGCAATTAATATTCTCTTCTAGATGATGCTCTGTTACCATATTCAACCTGGACTAATGACCGTATGATGGGATTTAATTCTAAAACAATTGGTTATAAAAGGATTTGTCCACCTCAGCTAAAATGTTGCTATACCCCAACGGCAAAGTAAGGGATTCCATGTATCTAACGAGTGATTATCTATAGAGTCAAAAACCGCTATCTTTCCGAACAACCCAGCGGGTTATGGGGTATCTATGACCCGTGGACATGGATGCCTAATTTATGGTATCAGTGGCGGCCATGCGGGGGGCGCTCCCATAACAGAACATCGTAGTGTATTTTTTAAAAAAAAATAAAACTAAGGTAAAAAAAATGTGAGAAAGAACACTAAAAGTGTCTAGCTTAGTTGGTAAAGGTAGGGAAGGAAGTGAAAGTGATGCAAGAGGTCATTGGTTCAAACCTCCACGTCGATCCCTAGTGACACACGCCTCCAATTTCGTTTAGCAGATCCCTATTCTCGACCAAATCTCCATGAATCTCTTTCAGATTATTTACAAATCAACCAAATCAGGCCTCTATACTTACTGTCACCACCAACTGGAGCAAATATTCAATCAAAAAGTCTACCAGAAATGGAGCCCGGATCTCCGACGTCGCCTCTACAAATCCAACCGAGTCCCACCAAATTCAGATGATTTCTTTTCGATGGTGGGTGACATCTGTGCATTCAGGAGATCTACAACTTCTTTGGCTCAATTTGTTACTCAAATGTTGTCCCCTACTTCGGTTGTGGCAATCCAACTAATATTTTGTTTGATCGATTATTTCGTGCAGCAACTTCATTTCCTTGATGTTAGGAAAAAAGGGATACATAAAATCGGGAATATGAGATATTTTAAAAACGAAATCAGTTTTTGTGCTACTCCTTGGTTTAGGGTGTACCTAATAATAATTGCTTCTAATTCCATCTCTTTGTGGATGCTTGGAAGAGTCAGATTGGAAACCTGTAGTGTCTTTGCTGATACACTAGGACAAATCTGTATCTCCAAAACTATTTTTATTGGCAAAGTCTTCTTGGGTACTGTCTAATAAATACTTACTGTCATATTACTTATAAATTCACACTAGATGAAACACTTGGTAAATGAAGTAAAAACAGTAAAAGTTTTGACAGAAATCTTAAGATGAAGTACAAAATAAAACCTTATTCTATAGCTCATAAAGTAATTTATTACAAAATTTTGTCTCAATCTAACCATGAGAAGCCTAGTAAGGGTTAGCTGCCTTGTTCAATTTATCTATCATATATGTATTATTTTGCTTAGCTTTTGCTGGTTATGTATCTATCAAACAATTATGTTGCTTAGCTTTTGCTGGTTATGTATCTATCAAACAATTATGTTTGATGATTAGTAGATTTGGTTTGTGGCTCATGTGTCATGCTGCTTTCGTTGATAAATGCATGTGGGTGTATATGGGTGTATAATGTGTCTTGGTGTAAAGTCACCTTGCATGTAAGGGTTAGCTACCTTGTTCAATTTATCTACCATATATGTATTATTTTGGAACATGATTGTTGCAGAATATTTCACTTGTTATCTTCTCCCCTCTGCTTATCCTTTACTTGAATAAAAAATCTAATCTCATTTGTCTTGTTTGTCTTGGCATGAAAACCTCGGGCCTACGCCTGGGCAAAAAAACTAATTGGGGTCTAGAACCCCACTCTCTCCCCATCCAATCCCCGTAAGGGCCCTAAAACTCTCAATGAGAGACAAAAATCAATGGGGACTTTCCACCCCTGGGAGGTTATTAACCACCAGAAATTCGAGAAGAAGGAGAAGAAAATGAAGAAACATTCGATGAACTTGGTTCGTCTAAAGTTAATGGCTGACAATCTATGTAAGTTAAGGTTAAATGCTTTGAATGAAATGTTGGTGCCACATTATAAGGTTGGTGAAGGTCTCCATCCTTCGTCAATAAACCAAATCCATCTTTGTTTATACCTGGATAATATACCTATCTCATATATATTTTCTTTAGCTTTCAAGCCCTATTGTAAGCCTTATGGGTTTACCTTTATCTATCAATGTGAATGTGAATACCCCACTGCAAACAATTATTACAAATGTTTAAACTCAATTTTCTTGTTTGCACAATGGATAACTCGTTGTGTACACAAGACAAATCGACATATATTAGTTTCAATACTCTTATTCTTGAATCATTTATTGAGAAAATGTGCCTCATTGTTATAAAATACAATTCCTGGCTTATTGTTCCGATGCAATTTATTACTGAAGTCTCCGTAGATTATCTATTTGAGCTTAAATATTTGAAGGATTTATATTTATGGAGAAATGTTGGGGTTTGCCACATAACTAGGTGGTGGCTGTTGTGTTCTCCTCTCTTTCGAACACCTTTAGTGCCCAAATGGAATTCTTGCTCTGTCTCTTTATCGCATCACTCGGCCATTAAGTCTCAATTCGGCCAGGAGATTATTCATTTCAATTGTTTTTCAAATTTATGAATCTATTTTTTTAAGTCTCCCGAATTCGTGATACAATCTTCCCATGTCTGTGTATGAAAAAGGAATATATGCCACTGATATTCTGCTCAAATTGGCTTAGAATTTGTCTTTGTTTGCACCCGGTTTCGGCTAAGGTGTGTCTTTTCGAGGGATTTTAGTTTGCCCTCCTCGTCCTTGATGTTGTTGGTGTTGCTTCCTCGCTCTGAGTTTGCTTTCGGTTGTGATAGTTTTTCTTTTTGTGTGCTTTCGAATTGGCATAAGTCCCTTCTTCCTACAGTGACATATGTTGAAAAAACATAAACTTAATTAATCTCTTAGGTTACTTCTTTACATTAAGAGGTATGTTTCAAGTAGTTTTAACTTTCTAACGTTTTGTGAATTAAGTTGAAGTGTTAAAATCCTAGTTAATAACTCATAAGTTTTGGAGAGTTTGGAGAGTGTTTCATATACTAGCATCCTATCTATAGGTCCCCTTTGTAAGCTTGAAATATATCAATAATAGTGAAGAACACAAATAAAGAGTTAAACACATTTGAGAGCTTTTGAGCTTTTATTCCTCTTCTAAATTGCCTCTTCCAATATTATTTCCTCTTCAAATTCTATCAAATTGGTATCAGAGCCCGATTATGGCTAATTCAAGTTTTCCGTTCTAATTTCCTCGTCTTACAAAACAAAATTATGAGAATTGGTATCTCCACATGAAGGCACTTATTGGTTCCCAAGATGTGTGGGAGATTGTCGAGAGAGTCTATGCGATGCCTCAAGACGAAGCTTCGTTGACTCCCACCGAGAAGGAGATCCTTCAAAAGACCTGGAAGAAGGATCAACAAGCTTTCACCCTCATCCACCAATGTCTGGATGAGTCCATGTTCGAAAGGGTGGCCAATGAGACGACCGCTAAACAAGCATGGGAAATCTTAAAAACCTCTAACCAAGGGTTTGAGAAGGTGAAGAAGGTCCGCTTGCAATCTTTGCGATGAGAATTTGAAGGTCTCCGAATGAAAGAGTCCGAATCATTTGCGGATTTCTTTGCAAGATTGTTAGCCGTGGTCAACCAAATGAAGCGATATGGAGAAAGCATCAAGGATGCTCGAGTTGTTGAGAAGATAATTCGTTCATTGCCAACAAAGTTCGATCATGTTGTAGTCGCCATCGAAGAGTCGAAAGACTTGGAGAATATGACGGTTGAAGAAGTCATGGGTTCTTTACAAGCGCGTGAGGAGAGGATCAAAAGGAGAAAAGACGAGCCAATAGAGCAAGTCTTAGCCACCAAGCACTCAACTCAAGAGAAGAGTGATGACCAAGAGAAGTCTCAAAGAGGAAGAGGACGAGGACGTGGACATGGATCCTTTCGAGGAAGAGGAAGAGGAAGAGGCGGACCATCAAACCATGACTCCAATGATGGAGAAAGTGGTCAATCCTCGAGAGGACGAGGAAGAGGAAACGTTGGCAGACAAGATAGATCGAAAGTTCGATGCTATAATTGCCAAAACTATGGGCACTACGCTCGAGACAGTTGGAGTGCTCCTAGCAATGTTGAGGAGAAGACCAACTACGCGGATGATTCAAAAGTGAACGATACCACTTTGTTGCTAGCCTACCAAGGCGAGGACAAAGACAAGAAGGATGTATTGTACCTTGACAATGCGTCGAACAATCATATATGCGATGGCAAGAAGAAATTTGAAGAGCTTGACGAGTCGATCACCGGAGGTGTTACATTTGGATACAACTCCTAAGTTCCCATCAAGGGAAAAGGTACAATTTTGATTCGTATGAAGAATGGTGGTCATCAATTCATAAGCAATGTTTATTTTGTTCCTAACATGAAGAGCAACATCTTGAGTTTGGGACAACTTTTAGAGAAGAACTACGAGGTGCACATGAAGAATCATAGTCTCTTGCTCCAAGATGATCGCTAGAATGTGATCGCTAAGTTGCCAATGACGAAGAATAGAATGTTCTTGTTGAATATTTAAACGGATGTCGCCAGATGTCTCAAAGCTTGTGTAAACGAGACACCATGGCTATGGCATCTAAGGCTTGGGCATGTGAACTTCGGGAGCTTGAAGTTGATGTCTCAAAGAAAGATGTTTAATGGCTTGCTTCCAATTGACCAGCCAGATCAAGTTTGTGAAGGGTGTCTTGTTGGAAAACAAGTCCAGAAAAGCTTTCCAAAAGAGAGCACTACAAGAGCAAATCAGCCACTTGAACTTGTTCACGCTGATGTTTGTGGACCAATAAAGCCAGCCTCGTTTGGTAAAAATTGGTACTTCTTGCTCTTCATTGATGATTTCAGTAGAAAGACCTGTGTTTATTTTCTGAAAGAAAAATCCCAAGTTTTTTCTATGTTCAAAAACTTTAAAGCTCTTGTGGAGAAACAAACTGGTCTCTATATCAAGTCTCTTGGAACTGATAGAGGTGGTGAGTTTACTTATAACGAGCTCAATAAGTTATGTGATTTGAATGCACTACTACAATTAAGGCTTAATGTGGCGGACCAAAACAGCCACATTAGGCCGAAAAAACCGCCACAAAAGACCGATTGTGGCGGTTTTTACCCGCCTCTGTTGCTCGCGTTGCATTAGGTCCAGTGTGGCGGTTTTTGGATCTATTGTGGCGGGTTATTATGAAATCTAAAAACTGCCACAATAGATAAGTAAACCGCCACAATAGACTTATCTAGTGCGGCGGTTATTTCACGTCTATTGTGGCTGTTTTCTTATCTAATGTGGCGGTTTATAGAACCTATTGTAATAGTTTTATGATCAATTGTGGCGGTTTATTAAAAGGTGTTTTAGATCAAATGCAGCGGTTTATACCCAACTAATTTAGTACTATTTATTTATTTATTTTGAATGTACATGTTTATTATCATATTATGAAATACATGATTATACAACACATATAAAAAAACAATAATATTTTATTTCATTTAATCTTCCAAATGAAATTACAATAATATTTACAATGATAACATTATCCACAACACAGTGCACAACTTATACCTAAACAAAATACTACACTAGTAAATAATGAAAAAAACAGTCTAATCTAATGAAAACAATGAAGCACTCAGCCCCTGCATCTACACCAGTACCGTAAGAACTGTCCAGGGGTATGAGCAAGTGAGCTTTCTCCCACAGGATATTCATTGTACAGTAGAGCCTTCATCGAAGAGGTAAACCGGGTTGAAAATCTTGACACGTTCTTTCATGATTTGCCTCACCCTCAACACCTTCTTCTTAGTGTCGTCTGGGATCAGTTGAGTGGGTAGCACTTCAATCACTGCATCTGCATATTGCTACTGTGGATCTGGCATAGTTAAACACAGTACACATTCATCATATAACACATTCTCAGGTTTGTCTACAACGGGGGTGGGGGGGGGGGGGGGGGGGGGGGCGGAAGAGATTCGTATTCATACCTATGTAAGCGTCAAACGGAATACTCTTTGGAGTTAGCATCATTAATTCAATACTATCAATTCTTAAACATTAATAATCTAATGAAGTTTAAGATGGGAAAACATTATAGCAATCGGTCTATAAATAGAGATCAAGTGGATTAGTGGCACGATAGCTGGATATTTTTATAAGATGAATGCAAAGTTAAACTCTTAATGTGTAAGTGTGGCTTACTTTTGCTTCATGTTGCTCAACTTGGTGCACATTTCCTTTCGCACTTTCAGCCTCTTTATGCATTTTACAGCAGCTACATCTTCCCTTTTTCAATTGTCCTATGTCACCAAATTGTTGTTTCACAACATCACAAACGCCCCCATGTTGTAGTTTTACAGCAGCTCCAGGTGGCTGTTTTTTTTAGAGAAAGCAACAACTTCATTTAGCTGTTTTACTACGACCCCCTAACAACTTCATTTTTCAGCTCATTAATATCCCACTCAATTCAATATAGAGGGAATGTATGAAGAATAGAAAGTAAAAAGATATGAAAGCATTTGAAAAAAATCGAGGGCATAAATAAAACAATGGATTACGTGGTAAACTAGATTAAAAGATACCACTCCATTCAAATGTTAAGTTATGAAAGAATATCAAAGGTTTATTGTACTGATGCACCATACATCTTAATTCTTGAACAAATAGAAGCATCACATAGTTTGATTGTAAGCATATGATATCATGCCAAAACATGTTCGTTTTCAAATAATAATATTTGACAAATCTCTCTGGTTAGATAAAGCCTTGATGGAACTAAAGCTACATTATTTTATTTAATAAAGGGAGAAAAATAAGTACATATTTCTTAGTTTCTGCCCCAATCAATCTACTGATTTCTGCTAAATTTATATTCCTTCTCTCGTATTCTAAAATCCATAGAACATAGACATTTACTGAATCCCCTGCTCCTCTGACAACAGATCTACACAGGTGAAAACACCAAATTACCATAAGGAGAATACATCTAAGCGAAATCCGATTAAACTAAATTCATATTCAACAGAAATCTAGTGCGAACAAAACTTATCCGCGATCGAGTTTGACACAAAACACTCCTTTATATTTAATGTCTATCCTAATAAATTATGAGCCTTGTACGGACACCGCCATGGCAAAAACACAAAATCAGTTGAGAAACTGATCTTAAGAGGTTGATAGCACAGATGTGCAGTTGAATTTGAGCTGATTTTTATCTTGCTCAATCTCTAAGAACTTTAAAATTTGCATAGTTATGCAGGTGAATTCACTGCACTTAAGTGAAATTCTTTTTTAGTTTGAGGGTTAGATCCCCTCCTAATAAAAATTGCTTGATAAAATAAGCAAAAACAATACTAAATCATTAAAGACAGCAACATAAATAGGAAAATTGGAGGGCGAAACCCCCCAGAAATGAAGAAAGCTTACTAATTGGAAGAGGTGTAGGCGAAATTGGTTCAGTTCACAATGTACTACACCAAGACAAAAGCAACAGCTATGAAAACCTTCACCGAGCGGCAATGACCTTCACTAAGACAGAAGCGTCTCCAAGCGGAAGCAGAAGCCAAATTTCATTTGACATACAATCCCAAGCTAAACCCATTGCTTATGAGCGAAAATAAAAGTCAATTTATTACTTTACAACCATTACTGAATTTAAATAAAAGGTATGTTTGCCTTATATCCATGTATGATATATCTTACTACAAACACAAATGCTCTATAAACCATCTCAATTGTAACTCCTTATAAACTACCATCTATTATAGCTAAAGATGTCTTTAGCATTCATATCTATACCAATTCCAAACACAATATCTGAGAGGAAAAGGAAATAGTGTAACTAATTGTAAAAAAATGTATTTCACCTATTTTACAAAGTTATGATATATAATAATAAAAACAAGCTAACTACGAATACAATATTAAACCCTACGAATAATTTAAACAAAGAAATAACCAAATATGGTATCACAGGCAGTCAGACAGAGAATGAAGAGCCACAATAGTGAAGGAAGAAAATTAGAACATCAAGAGATCTGACAGTTCGTGTAATATAATGGAATAATACTTAGTAACCATTTAAACCTATCCAAGCATAAACAAATATACCTGTCCAATTAAGCATAAACAAATATAAGTAGGATTAGATCTTTACCCCCTCTTAGTACTGCCCAACGGATTTTTACACTCATTATGCCCTGAAACATGTACCACCGATCCATGAAGTGGAACCTGGAAGGATCCGAAGTTGGTAACACCAGCCACACCTACCATCTCAACTGACCCTCTCATACTTGGTAGTGTAATAATCAGAGAATATAATCTTACTAAGCTTTTCTCTAAAAGCAGCAGTGCAACACAAAATTTAACAAACGAATGATTGACTTGTTCATCAAAAAGCAAGGATGAAATGAATAAGCACTCAAACTAAAGATTCGAAATGGAAGTTCATACAAGTGAAGTTGGATTGTGGGTCAATAAGCCGGTGGAGAGCGTTCTTGTGTGAAGGGCTGGAAGAAACAGGCTGAGAGATCAGCATCCCCGTCAAAGCTGCAATCAAATCGAAATCCCGCTGCACAAGAGATCATTGGCATCAGTGGTCACCTAATCAAGTTCAAATTACCTCTGCAATCGAAGATCAGTGGCATCAACAACCCATTCAAAGCCGAAATCAAATCCAAATCCCGACTTGGTGACGGTGGCTCTGGAGAACGAGGAAGACGCCGGGCTTGGAGCTGACCTCGGAAACAATAGTAAAATGATGAGAACATAGCTCCTCGACCTCGTCGATTTAGGCGGAGACGCCAGGCTTGGAGCTGACCTCTTGTTGCTTGATTTGCTCTAGAAGAGAGAGTCCTTCAAGATCACGACAGGCCACCGTAGAAGAGAGATCGAGAAGATAAGAAAGGAGAGAAACAAGAAGGAAGATCGTAAGAGAGGAGTGGCGAACGGATAGGGAGATCGACAGGAGAGAGAACAACAAAGAATTCACTGGAGTTAGGGTTAAGGGTTTGGAGAGAAAAGTGGAAGAGGGAACTAGGACTCTTCTCATTTATTCCCTTAAATTTTTTTTAAAAAAAAACTATGAAGAACCGCCAAATTTTTTTTAAAAAAAAACTACAAATTAACCGCCACACTATTCTTTAAAACTGCCACTATAGTCTCAGCAATATCATATATGGTCAAAACCGCCACAAAACTGTTGCAATAGACAAAACCGCCATAATAACCGCTTCAATAGACTAACCACCACAATTAAGTGCTACAATAGGCCTTAATTATCGTAGTGATGTCATCAAAAGATTTCTGACAGTGCCAAGATCTCCTCAACAAAATGGTGTGGTTGAAAGAAAGAATCGGACCATTCTCAACATGGCCCGAAGCATGCTGATGACAAAGAAGATGCCGAAAGAGTTCTGGGTTGAGGCAGTTGACTGCTCAGTCCATCACCAAGCGTTCAAAGTTCACCATATTCTTCAAGGACATCAGCATCACCATCATCCTATGACAGCTCGAGTGGGAGACCTCCAAAAATGAGAAGCCTTGAAGAAATTTATGCTCAAGAGGAGGATTCGCATGATGATCTAACTCTCTATTGTTATTTCACTGATTTTGAGCCCGTGGATTTTCAGGAAGCAGTGAATGACAAAAAATGGAGAATTGCTATGAATAAAGAGATCAAGTCGATCGAGAAGAATGATACTTGGGCGCTGACAGCTTTACCAAAAGGTGAAAAGCCCATTGGTCTGAAGTGGGTTTTCAAGGAGAAGAAGAATGCTCAAGGAAAAGTTGACAGGTACAAGGCATGGTTGGTGGCCAAAGGCTAAAGCCAGCATCCAGGGATCGAGTATGGTGAGGTGTTTGCTCCAGTTGCTCGGTTAGAGACTGTTCGTCTGATGATTTCACTTGCTGCTCAGAAAAAGTGGAAGGTTTACCAGATGGATGTGAAATCGGCATTTTTGAACGGCGTGCTTGAAGAGGATGTTTATGTTGAACAACCTCCTGGGTATCTCATCAAAGGCCATGAAGATAAGGTGCTGAAGTTGAAGAAAGCCTTGTATGGCTTAAAACAAGCACCACGAGCATGGAATAGCAGGATTGACAATTATCTGCAGGAGAACGGGTTTGTCAAATGCCCGAATGAGTATGCTCTCTATGCCAAGGTCTGTGAATATTGTGATGCTCTATTTGTTTTTTTATATGTTGATGATCTGATTTTCACGGGTAACAATCTAAGAATGTTTGGAGATTTCAAGCAAGCCATGACGAGAGATTTTAAGATGACTGATCTTGGTCTCATGTCTTATTATCTCGGCATTGAGATTAAGCAATCAGATGATGGGATTTTCATTTGCCAAGAAAGATTTGCTAATGAGATTCTGAAGAAGATCAGAATGGATGCTTGCCAACCCGTAAGTACACCGACTGATTGCCCAGTCAAGTTATCAAAGTACGATGAAGGTGAGAAGGTTGATTCTACAACTTTCAAGAGCCTTGTTGGAAGCTTGAGATATTTGACATGCACTCGCCCAGACATTCTCTATGGAGTTGGGCTCGTGAGTCGGTACTTGGAGACACCGACATCAACACATTTCAAAGCAGCAAAACGTATTCTTCGGTACATCAAAGGTACTATCAGCTATGGTTTGCTTTATTCTTCTTCAAATGAATATAAGCTTGTGGGTTATAGTGATGTTGATGATCGAAAGAGTACTTCTGGTTTCGTTTTCTTCATGGGAGATACTGCTTTCACTTGGAGTTCAAAGAAGCAGTCTATTGTTACTCTTTCTACTTGCGAAGCTGAGTATGTTGCTGCTACAACTTGTGTTTGTCAGCTATCTGGTTGAGAAGATTGTTGGGAGATTTGCAGATGTCGCAACCGGAAGCCGCAAAGATCCTTGTTGATAACAAGTCAGCCATTACTTTGGCTAAGAACCCAGTGTTCCATGATCTCAAAAAACACATTGACACAAGGTATAATTTCATCCGTGAATGTGTTTCCAGGAACGATATTGAAGTCAAGTACGTGAAGACTCAAGACCAAGTTGCGAATATTTCCACGAAGCCTCTGAAAGCTGAGACTTTCATCAAGTTACGGTCGATGCTCGGAGTTACGAGAAATTAAGTTTAAGGGGGTGTGTTGAAAAAACCATGAACTTAATTAATCTCTTAGGTTACTTCTTTACATTAAGAGGTATGTTTCAAGTTGTTTTAACTTTCCAACGTTTTGTGAATTAAGTTGAAGTGTTAAAATCCTAGTTAATAACACATAAGTTTTGGAGAGTTTGGAGAGTGTTTCATATACTAGCATCCTATATATAGGTCCCCTTTGTAAGCTTGAAATATATCAATAAGAGTGAAGAACACGAATAAAGAGTTAAACACATTTGAGAGCTTTTGAGCTTCTATTCCTCTTCTAAATTGCCTCTTCCAATATTATTTCCTCTTCAAATTCTATCAACATATTGTGCCTTTCATATCCATCCGCCCTTGGCCATCACAAATGGAAACCAATTCATTAATTTTCATTTGCTTTATAAATGCTTTCATCATCATCTGCCACATGGAAATGGATCTAGTTTACATACTAAGTGAAGGGGGCTTGGCGCTTGGTTCTCAAATCTTCAGCCCGGGTTCTGTTGTGGTTTGTCTGTCCTTCTTATGCTGCTTTTAACCTTTGGGGTTTGCCCGGATTGCAGCCGTGGCCATGTTTACTGGACATTCTGTGGTGCGAATAGCAACAATTTTTGCTTCTTCATTAGTCATCGGATGCCCCTGACTTTGCTTGGGTTCATTTCGGTTTGGTGGTTGTTGTAGAGTTCATGGGTGAGATTGAGGAATTGGCATAAGCTTAGGTCCAACATAAACCTGTTGTCACGTCATGGGAAGCAAAATAATAAGCAAATCTCAATTTGGTACCAAGTGAAAGTCTGCTACTAGAATTGTAGAGGGATAGGTAAGAGGACATTTTGGATAGAAGCTGGTACTTTATGAAAAAATGAACACTTTCAAATTCTGGTGTTGGCCGAAACAAAAGCAGAAACCATTCTAGATACCAATGTATGGAAGAATATTGGCTTTGACGAGGCTATTTGGTCTCCTAATGAGGGGCGTTTGGGGGAAATTGGGATCTTGTGGAAAACCCACTAGTTGATAAACGAATTCATATCCATAGAAATCCACTTACCTCGTATCATAGACCTGAAATATGAAAACCAAAACGACCTAAAATTGATTCTTATCATTTACTATATTTGCACCCATAAAATTTACTATATACACCACAGCTGCGCCTCTTGAGTCACACCCCTACCATTTTTGAGTCACAGACGTGTGACTCAAGAGGTGCAGGGTTTTGTAAGTAAAAAACCCTGCGCCTTTTGAGTCACGCGTTTGTGACTCAAGAAGGGCAGGGTGTATTTAAAAAAAATGAAAAAATGGAATGTGGTGTAAATAGTAATATTTTGTGGTGTAAAAATCACACCCGTTTTCGTTTATGCACCACCCAGCCTGCGGGATAAAGACGCATTCTGGGAAAATTTAACCACAATAGTGAAAAACGCTTCTGTCTCATGCATTATTATGGGGAATTTAAATGAAATCGCCTACAGTGAAGACAAGCAGGGAGGAGCAATCATCATTCCTTCTCAGTTTACAGGACTATCTCAATTTAAAAACAACTGTTCCCTCAGTGACCTCCCTTGTTTTGGGAATCCATTCATTTGGAGGAAGGGGGTCGACGGTAACTGCAACATCTCCGAAAAACTTGACCTAGTATTGGTCCACCATCAGATCTTACACGAATTCCCCAATATTATTACTAAAAACGCGACATTCTCCATGTCGGATCGATGTCCTATTTCAATTACACTTGAGAACATCGTCTCTTTCAAAGCCACCCTTTTAAATTTGAGAATGCCTGGCTCCAGCGGAAAGATTTTCGTAATATTGTCAAGCAATCATGACGAGCTACTTGCCCTGGATCGAATATGTTCCAATTAATGTACAAACAAAGAATCCTTAAGCAAAAAAAAAACTTGGAATAAGTTTACCATTGAAAACATCTTTCGACAACTACAGGAGGTAGAGAACAAATTGCTCGAGATACAATATTCTACAACTTTGAGGGGGGGGGGGGGGGGGTCGGTAAGGCCTAACCGCAAAAAACACTGTCTTCTAAAAAAAAGGAAAAACTTCTCCTATTCCAAAAGAAGTTTTGGAACCAAAGGGCTAAAACTAAACACCTCAAGCTATCTAATTCAAACACTTCTTATTTCCACCGAGTGGCCTTGGGGCGGAGACACTGAAAACAAATCCGTAACATTCTATCCGGCAACGACACCTTAATAATTGGTGAAGAAAATGTCATAAATGAAATTAAAAAGGATTTTGAAAAACGTTTTAAAAAGGAATCAACCGATGAAAGTTTATTAGATGAAATGCTTACCTTAATTCAATTGTCTATTATGATGGAGGAAAATGAATTCCTTATTTGACACCCGACAAACAACGAAATAAAAACTGCAGTGTTTAACCTTGAAAAAAACAATTCCCAGGGTCCTGATGGATTTACAGCTGAGTTCTACAAAAAAAAATACTGGAATATCGTGTGTATTTTCATCATTCGTGTTGTTAAGGGTTTTTTTCTCCCTGTAGAGATACTTAAGCAAATAAACCACACTTTCATCTCTCTTTGACCAAAAATAGATAACACGACTGCTAACAACCATTATTGTCCAATCAGTTTATGTTCCACAATTTACAAAATCATTTCTAAGATCCTTACTAAAAGGATCAAAGTTATTATTGGAAAACCAATCCACCCACTTCAGGGTGCCTTTGTGTTAGATAGAGCCATACAAGACAATGATCTTACAGCCCACAAAATCTTTCACTCTTTCAGATTCCGTAAGTGTTGTGTGGGTTGGCTTGCGATAAAACTCGATATGGAAAAAACATACAATAGTGTCGACTAGAATTTCACCAATAAACCCCTCCACAAATTCGAGTTCCACCCAACCTTCATTTCTTGGGTTATAGAATGTATATTGAGTGTTTCTTTCTCGATGCCTGTAAACAATGGTCCAGCGGAATTGTTCTCCCTCTCTCGGGGCATTCGCCAAAGGGAACCCCTTTCTTCCTTTTTGTTCATCCTCGGTGCTGAAATTCCAGCACGAAGCTTAACAGTAGAGTCAAGCTTGGATAGAAATCATATTGGCTTTTCTTTTGGTAGAGGTGGTCCGAGAATTCCGTTCCTTTCCTTTGCAGACGACATAATTATCTTCTCTAAAGGTAGTACTCAGGGAGGACACAAAGTTAGGAAAATAATTTATGCATACTGTAAAGTATCTGGTCAAAAAGTTAATTATCAGAAATCTAGCTTCCAAGCTACCAAAGGAAAGTCGAACTCTAGGATCTCTAGTAATTGCCTACATATTTCTAATGTCTCATATTTGGAAAAATATACCTAGGATGCCCTATTACCAATGGTAGAGTAAACAAAGTCACTTTTGAAGACATCATTTGCAAATCCAAAGAGCAACTAAGTAAATGGCGGGCTAACGCTCTATCACAACAAGCTCGTGTCACCCTTATCAACACAAATTTAGCGGCTATGCCGCTATACGCAATGCAAAATTTTCTACTACCACCATCAATAGATAAAGAATTGGACCAAGTAAACAGAATGTTCTTCTGGAATAAGGATCTCCAACACCGCCCTCTTATCGGTTGGGATAGGATATGCAGACCAAAAAATCTTGGCGATCTTGGAATATAGAAATCAAAAGACATGAATGAAGCCCTTCAAATGAAACTTCTATGGAAAATATTAGCAGAACCACGAAACATCTGAGTCTTTGTTATCAGACACGAAAGGTCTGAGTCTCTATTATCAGACACAAGTATCTTCGCTCGTCCAATCTTTTGGAATATTAAAAAAAAGGTTTATCTATCTTGACAATGAGCCAAATTAACAACTCTCATTAACATCTTTAAAACTGGGCTGATCTGGTCAGTCGGAAATGGAAAGTCGATCAAATTTTGGACGGATAAATGGGTGTCGTCTCTCTCTAATCAAGGAGTGATTGCCATCCAATAACTAATATTGAGGACTCTGTTAGTGATTATATTCTTGGTGGTAAATAGTGGACGAAGAAGCTCTGTCAGGTGCTACCAACTAGTATTAACAAGGAAATCTCAGATATTCCTCTGCCCGTTGCTCCCTTTGAAGACCGACTGTATTGGTGGCCTGATTGGGAGGGCTGATTCACCACCTCAAGTGCATACAAAGTCGTGTTCGAACAGTCCTCGCGGTGTCCAGACTCTAATATTTGGTTCTGGAACCTGGACATCACACCAAAGGTGAAAACTTCCTATGGAAAATCTGTCACGATGGTCTTCCCACGACCCTAAGACTTGCACAATGGGGTGTTTCCGTGTCGTCCACTTGTTGTTTTTGCAATTGCGCGAGTGAAGATGATGCCCACATTTTTCTAGAATGTCAGTACACGACCTCTCTCCTTCAACTCCCGAACCACATCTGATCAAATATTTCATCCATGCTTAACCAATCAAGAGGCATTAAACTTGTTATGTCTTATATTGATAAAAACATTAACAATATATCCAAAGTTAAGCTAGCCTTTTCTTGGTGGACCACGTGGTAAATTCGAAATCAACATGTATTCAGGTCAATTCCTATCCCGGGCAGGGATGCAATTCTCCACATCAATAAAACACATGAGGAAACTGGATTAAAACATCTCGTTTTGAAGCCTGGTTCGTTGAAGAGGCTTATATACAGCCACAAAACAACAATCATAGACGGCATGAAAAAATTAAGAACAAGCGGGCATTAGGTGGCATAAGCCACACAAAGGGGCTTTCAAATTGAATTTTGACGGGCCTTCCCTTATTGACAAAACCAGTACAGCTGAAACTATTATTCAAGACTGGGAAGGATACGCAATAAACATAGTATTCAAACAACTTGGTATCCAAAGTCCACTAAAAGCGGAAGCTCTAACGTTAAAACTTGGTGTGCAACATGCCTTAAAATTAAGAATCAGCAAACTTCACATTGAAGGTGACTCCCGCATAATTATAGACCATCTAAACAAAAAAAATGAAATGTCCATGGGAAATTGAACTCGTTATATCCGATTTTAAACTTATGTTGACAAATCTGGAAAGTGTTGCTTTCTTTCATATTCCACGTATGGGCAGCAGAGTGGCTAACAAGGTTGCACAACTTTGTCACTCTACCTGGGGTATTGATATTCAAACTAATCCTAGTCTTCATGACCTCATCTGAAAGGATGTCTTCGGGTAGAGGTTGCTCACCCGAAATCTTTCCTAATAAAAAAAAATAAAAAATTATGTTACACACATATTTTAAAAAATTCTCCTAACACATATATTTTAAAAAATTCTTCTAATTTTTATTCCTACGAATATTTTTTACTATCAATATCATATTTAAACCAAAATTTATGAGTTTTTTTTTCACAGTTTTCAATTCTATCATTTTTTTTTCATTTACCAATGACAAACTCTTTAAAAAATCTATAATTTTCTTTCAATATTTAAAAAAAAATCTTAATCATGCCACACACACAAAAATTATTAAATTATTTGTATGATTTTTTGTAATAAAATATCATGTTTATACCACAATTTATGGTTTTCTTTCAATATATTGAAAAAAAATCTTTATTATATATACCGAGTAAAAAAAAATTTCATTCCCCTCTAACAATTCCTGCGGCTTCCGTTGTATGGTATCATTTTTTGGGGAAGAAAAAAGATGATTCATTAATAGATTGAAACTGAAGGAAAAGGTGATCAGAATTGTGCTCATCGAAATGAAAAAAGAATAAGAAGATTAGTTGTTTGCGATTTTAATTCCCAGCTACAGCTACATATGTATAACAACAAAGATCCAAAAAAAAAGTAGATTTAGGGACCATAGAAGAACAACTCGAATTTTGTGAATTGAAGAAGACAAAGTACTACATACGGAATTGGTGTATTTATCAAATTATCAAGTACTTTGCCAATTAGAGGACTAGGAAGGGGTTCTAGATATAGATCTAGGTACATTATTTGTACGGTTTCTTTAAGTGGTTCCATATGATTTCATAACCCCTTTGTTATTCACATGACATTATCTCGCCATCGGTACGGTGCCGATGCCGATTACCCAAGTTGGCACCATTTTTGCCGAACCCGAGTGCCCAAGTCGGCACAATATCTGTCGAACCCGAGTGCCCAATTCAGCATTATTGACCGAGTTTGTTGAAATGCCTATAAATAGGAGCTTGGTTGAGTTATTTTCGATTGCAATTTCATCATAGCATCGGAAAAAAATGGCGTTACCGGAAGAAGATGGCGGAGGCATTACCGGAAGAAAATGGCGTTACCGGAGGAGCTCGTGAAGAATCTCGAGGTAAATTTTTCATACATTGTTAAAGTTTATAAAATTAATATATATATATATATATATATATATATATATATATATATATATATATATATATATATAGCGGAATGTTTATATAATTATGGATATGTTGGTTGAATAGAATCATAATATAGCGGTAATTTTTCATACATTTTTAACTATAGTGATCAAACAAAGTTGTTTATATAGAGGGAACGTTTATATAATTATGGATATGTTGTTTGAATCGAATCATAATATAGCATAGTTGTGTAAAACGAAACCATCATATAATATAGTGTTATTGTATCATATTTTGTAAAATTGCATATAGTGAGATTGTGTGCGAAAATGTTCATAGTACATAAGTGACATTATGCAGGAACAAAAGCAACCTCTTGATATGGGTACAGAATATGGTTCGATGTTTACAGTTGATGGTTATTGGGCTGATCAAGTAAAAATGAAGGCATGGGCTAGATATGTAGGAAAGATACAAAAACATGGTATTTATGATCACTCGGTCATGGAAGAACAAAATGAGTGAATTGGGTACCTTTCGTTTAGTGTCTGATAAGTACGGAGGGGCTCGAGATAGTCCAGATGTCAGCTTGGATTTTCCTCCTGCATCGAGTAGGCGAGGGAAAACGACAAAGCTCGGATGCAAGTTTGAGCTAGAGGGTCGTCAAAATGATGTTGACAATTGGACCATCAAGGTTATATGTGGTGTGCATAACCACAAGCTTGCAGAAAAGATGTTAGGACATCCTTATGCCGGTCGATTAACATCAGGTCAACATCGGCAGGTTCGTCGTGATACCTTGATTGGGTTCCGACCACGAGATGTCCTGCGCGGGATGAAGTATGATGATCATGACTGCGTGATGGACATTCGTCAAATGTAAAATGCACGGGCCCAATTGCGGAGAAGCGCTGCAGAGGGACGGAGGGACCTGCCTCAAGCGCTACACAAACTCCACCAAAAGGGATACTATATCGCCACAAGAAAGTCCTCTAAAGCAGGAGTAGACGAGGTTACTGGCGTACTTTTGTCACATCCGCACTCGCGCCATCTTCTGATGTTGTGTCCATATGATATCGTGATGGACTCGACCTACAAGAAAAACGAGTAAGAGTTATCATATTTTGTCGACTACTTTTATATTTGTCATACGTTGTAGCATTTTGTTTTACTAATTCAAGTTCATGTGTTACGTACAAAATGCCGTTGCTAGAGATCGTTGGGATTACTAGAACAAAGAACACATTTGCAATTGCGTTCGTATTCATGGCAGGGGAGAGCACGGATCACTATAGTTGGGCACTAAGGCGACTACGTCATTTGTGCGGTCAACGACTCCCAAAAGTAATTGTTATAGACAGAGAGTTGGGTCTTATCAAGGCTCTTCGGGAGGAGTTTCCTACGGTAAAGCATATGTTGTCCTCCTTTCATATTATGTGCAACATTGAACTGAAGGGTAGGATCACACAATCGAGCGAGAAGCGAACCACTTTCTAAAATACTACTTTGCCTTATTTGAGTCGAAGACTGAAGAAAGTTATGAGGTGCATCTACAATCGATGAAGTCGAAATGGGAGGCACGATGGGGTCTTATGAAGTACCTTGAAGACACATGGCTGATAGAGTTCAAGGAGGCGATTGTTCGTGCATGGGTTGATAAGTTCCTACATCTGGGGATGCGAACTACTAATAAGTAAGTGACATTGAATTGTATAATTTTTTAATTATTATATTTAATTATCCTATATACGTCAAAATTATAGTTTTTTTATGCTATTGTGCCGAGTCAGCACATGCAAAATTAAAGTCTATGCTAGGGACGACTGTTGGTGGGTTCGTTGACGTTATAGATTGTATTGACAACATGGTCAATGAACAGGTAGACCAACTCAGAGGGTTCCTTGAGAAGTCACGGTTTAAAATCAAACGGTGTGTCATGAGTGAACCAAGTTTCGCCCCACTATTGATGCTGGTGACTGACGAGTGCTTCGACCTTCTACTGGCCAACTAGAACAAGGCGAAGGCACTTCCGTTAAGTCATGATGGTGTTTGCAGGGATCGCTATTGGATGGATGCTAACGGTGTTCCATGTGTACATGAATTCTTAGACGCGATCTCCAACCGGCAACCTATTAGGCCCTCGCGGATTCATCCATTCTGACAACAAGTAATGTGGGATCCAGTGATTCCTCCCGAGGGATCCAGTGGCGGAAACAATGACACAACTCCAAATAGTCAAGAATTTGTCACCCTTCGAAGGGAGATTGATGGAAACAACCTCACGCCTAATCAGCAGGATTTGATGGGCGAGGCATACTTCAACATGAATAACCCTGGTTTGTCGACCATGAGAGAGCCAACCGGGATCCAACAAAAGGGTCGCTGCCGAGCTTCGAGCGAATAGGTGGTTGTACCAACCCGCATCACTATTACACTCGATTGACGATCTCATCGAGAATGTTGATGTGCAAGACCCAACTCCTAGTTTACATCGTCATGAAAACTGAATGGAGGCACCTATGATCCCACTTGTTGTAGCAACCTTGTACCACAAGGTCATTGTGGTCCTAAGTATCGACCATCCTCACACCTGCTTTCCTATTGTCGCAAATGGGTCGAACCAAACTCCACCGACTGAGGTTATTACATTAGCCTTGCTGGGAAGAGTCCATTTGAGCCCCGTCTGGCTATTACAAGGGACAGGTCACCACTTCCTCCTAATGTACCAAAGTGGTCGCATTTCCACCACCCTAGTGTGAATGGCCGGGATACCCCATACAACGAGCGCATTCAACAATACATCAACTACTATCAAGTGGAAAGAGCGTGTCAAGAGTTATGATGATTTGCTTTTCACATAGCGTACTTAATGGATTTGAATTGATGTAAGCTATGTACAACTAATATTATGTAATATTAAAGTGTTAGCAATCCGCAATAAGTACAACAAATATTTAAGAATTGCGAAATAACATTTTTGATAAGCCGTTACACTCCTACAACATATTGAACTTTACTTTGAACAAACTTAATTAGAAGAACAAATTGAACCTACTAGGGTCCATCCCAAAACAGTGCAGGCACATAGGGTTCAAGTACGCGATCGCTAGTCCATTTCCATGCCACTCATCAGGAGTCTAGCATAAATTGGTAGAACTGAGAGGCACAAACCTGAGTAGGCGCCACAGGCAACACTTCACCACGCGCTTCCCTGATGTATGCCCGATCTCAGCAGCAGTAAACAATTGATCACCCCGATCCAGCATAGATTCCAGACGATACATCAACACCCCAAAACGCTACATATCAAACAATATGATGGTGATCACTAACAATGTATTAAACAGACCAACTAAAATGAAAGGTCATTGGTATTATTCATACATACCCGCTTATCGTACACAGCAACATGCAGAGCAGTTGTTTCTGGTAGCTTTTGGCGTGAGCTTTTGAAAACAAATGGATGGGGTGCTCACCAAACAACTCTATGTACTCTGCGGAAATGGCGTGAAGCTCAAGCGCTGATGTATGTCCGATGAATGAGATGTACGCAGTTGGAACAATTAAGTGGTCATCCCAGCGCTCGTACGTCCACGAGGTGCCAGAGCAGCTTGAGGCCCTTGGCCTATGGGGGTCTCACTTCTGTAAGGGGGAGGATTCTCTCCATCGGAATTGTCTGCACATACCCAAACTGGCGCAGAACTCGGTCCGGCATGTAGGCTTCCTTGACTCCGAAAAATTGTCTTATTCCTTTGTACTGAGATACTCGGTAAAACCTATCGAAATCTATAGGGCCGTAGGGCATGAACTTGACGTCCTCGGTTCGCATTGTTTCAAGTTGTTTTATGAACTTCAGAGTCAGCGCCGATGTCACATTTGGTGTGAGTCGAGAAGCATATCGCTTTGCCCAACGTTGGTAACCATGGTCCGTTGGGTCCTCACATACGCCGAGTGCGAACATTGGGAAGTGAGCAATGATCCAATACTGAAAGACTGTAACACATGTAAAGCATTGACTAATATTAAATAATATAACACAATAGCTATATGGGATGGAATCATACCTGCAGCAAAGCAGTACACCCACCAATAGTAGACATCACGAACCTCGACGAGATCCCCAGTTGCCGATACAGATATGCTAGGACACCCGTTCCCCAAGCGTACTCTGGGGTGCGGGTATGATCCGTCATGAAGTCCAATGCAGCTATTGGTATGGAGGTGGTGGTTCTGTCGTTCAGCACTACGCAGCCGAGAACCTCTAACAGATATCCTGTTGAGATTACAAGATGGGGAGTCTCTAGGTTGAGCAATAGGTTTGCCAGCCGCATATCCAGGTTGTTGTGGAAAAATGAATTACCACTTGGTACGAAGTCATGCATGGCGAACTTGAAGTTTTCTGTCATCCACTGCTATCGTACACCGTTTGAATGGGTAGGCACCAGTGCGACACCGTCGATTTGCAGACCAAAAAACTTGTGCACATTGTGCAATGTAATTGTCATCTCCCCCCATGGGAGATGGAAGTGGTTGGTATCCGGATTCCACCGATAGAGGAAAGCTTGGATGAGACAGTGATCTACTGTGTCAAAACTTATGTCATCCAACACATACAACCCACTGTGCCTCGCCAAATACCACCAGTTCCACTGGTTTGCTTCACGCGACCATCTGCGCACTGCCTGAAATCGTTCTCCACGCCTTATTCTCTTTACATGCATCGCCACCGCCTACAAACCATATAATGAGATATTCAGCGTAACAGTTGTACACGCAATAACCGTAAATGTTTACAAATCCTTCATAGAAGTAGACTATGTGAAAAATAATTATCCATTATTTGAACATATAATATTAATTATCCATAAACTATGTGAAAAATAATTATCCATTATGTGAACAGAAAATAATAAATCTTGTGTTTCACATAACATACTACATACCCTTCATTTCAAATATCCATTATTTTTTATTATTTTGCACATAAAATAAATACATTTTTTGAAAATTCCAATACAACTAAACCCACATGTAATCTTGATTCCATATGTAATTGGTACGAAGTTCCATTTCTAAATTTCACATTACTAAACCTACATTTCATAACATTTTTCTCTAAACCTACCCTCCATATCTAAATTTGTCAAACCTACATTTTTCTCTAAACCTAGATTCCATTTGATCTTGATTCCATTTATAATTGCATTAAAAATTCCATATCTAAATTTTACATAACTAAACCTACATTTTATCTTGATTCCATTTATAATTGCATTCAAAATTCCACATCTAAATTTTACATAACTAAACCTATATTTTATCTTTATTCCATTAAAATCTAGACCTATAATAACATAAAATTAACATTAAAATCTCAACATACCTCTGCTGCGGCTTGCGCTCGAGGATCGTTCGGCGGAGCTTGAGGTGAAGGCTCCCGTGGGTCTTCGCAGTCCCTCGTTCGAGCGAGAAACTGGCGCCACTTCACCATGTCTCCTTCGAATCTCTCTTGACGACAATTACACTCGGGCTACTGACTTGCAACTCGCTTATGAAGAAGGTCAGTAGTGTGTGAGTGGTGTGTGTAGTGCAAAGGTGGGTGTGGCTATTTATAGCCGATCGGCAACCCCTATGCTGACCTGGGCATTCGACATCGGCTCAGTCCGACGGGACGTAAAGCTTCAATATTCCCTGCCAGATTCGCTGCAAGATGCCTGACGGTGCAGACGATGGGACATGCCGACCTGGGCATTCGGCATCGGCTCAAAAGATGGGAAATGCCACAGTGGATGGGACGTGTGTCAGGTTGACTGCCAAATTTGGCTTCCCTTTCATCAGTCCGTGTCTGCCGACCTGGGCATTCGGCATCGACACCCTGTCTGTTGGTCTGTGAGTTCGGCATCGGCTTTTTTCATGCCGTCTCGAGCTTCCGGGGTCGGTACCGTGCCTTTGGCGATATTTTGGCCGTGTTAATAACAACACCCTTTCATAAACAAGCAGATCTATTTAAAATCTTCTCTAAATTAAGAAGAAACTAGTGAAATTCCCGCGCAATGGCGCGTATGCGAGGGAAAAAAATATAATATAAAATATCTATTATAAAGAATCACCAAATAACAATCTAAACAAAAGTTTAAAAAGTTTAATAAAATAACACTGTTCGGAGGCGGCATAGATGTTCACAAAAGGGACAGAGTTGGTGCTCTAGGCTTCGTTAATGCTTAGGCTGGAGACAAAATATTTGTATTTATAAGAAACTGGATGAGATCAACATTCAAGTCACAGGTTAATCACAGCAAGAAGGCAATCTGGTAAAAGAAATCAATCTACTGAGTAGTTTGCGAAATTGCTTAAATCCATAACTAAACTATGCAACGATCTCGCTGAAATCCTCACACTAAATATGTCGCCTCTCTTCTTCCGTTGCTTTTTCATATCTACATAGATGTGAAAAAGGTACGGCTCAACATAATTCAAAATAAATGAAAGGCGGATTGTGAAATAGGTTTTTAGTTTAGATAATTTTCTTCTTTTTTCCAAAACAAAGAAGAAGAAAATAATCCTTCATACACATCGTACCTTTTGTTGGGACCTAGCACTCACACTACTATTAGCAATGTTCGCTGTCTTGCCAATTTCCAAAGAAATCGTTCAAAAAGTGTGCGATTGCAGGTCTAACATCATGGTCCTCAGTCTCTCTCAAAAGACCCTATAATATTAAGATCAAGGCAAAACACTCAGGAAAAAAAATGCATTTAAGCTTATTCACAAAGGAGATTAACATCAAAAAACAACGATAGCAAGTGAACTTCTATGCAGAACATTTGCATTTGAAGGGCACTGCATTTATTTTTAAAAGTCAAGGTAGAAAGAAAAGTTAAAGAATTGCCAATTGCTAGCATATATAGTTTCATATGACCAGAATGTCACAAAGATAAAAAGACGAAGGTGACAAACAGAAAGCAAGTCACCTTGAGGATATGTTTTGCAGCTCAAACAACAATCTCGTTTGTGCAAAGATCCCACAAATGAGGAAAATGTTTAGTTCCTTCAGCGACTCGAAGAGTCGGTTTCGAGAATCTTGGAGATTGCTTCTTGACCGAGAAGACTTTTTTGTTGCTGCCACTCATCGCATCTGCAACTATGAGCTTAGAAGAAGAAATTTTCCAACCATCATGAGCAACCATTCCAATCATAATAACTATAGCTCTACCATTTATCAGAGAATTTCAAACAAATAAGAATTTTCATGTTGAATACAAATGATCAGCTAATCTACAATCTAAAATTAGTAAAAACTATTCTAGAAAAAAATATAAGGTGTGGAGGGATTAAGAAGCAGGGAAAAACACGAAATTATAGTTGATCACTTAATACATTGTAATAGATAGGCATGAAGTGGTAAGGTTAATTAGGCGCATATTGGGTCTTGTCCTTGACTCATAAAAAACACAAAATCTCGAATTAGGTCTCCATCGACACATATTCACCACTCCCTTACAACCCCTGTGATTTCTAGCCACAATAGAAAATCAAGTTACACAAAAACAAATATTAATATGGACTCTTAAAAAAGCAATTAAAAGGGAAATTTTCAACATTGCGATCAAAAGATAAAATTAGGAAAAAAGCGAAGAGATAAAAGCATAGAAAACCTTTTTTATAAGGTTAATGAGTGATTCGATCACCGAATATTTAAAGCATTCCTTTAGGTAGCATCAAATCCGCAATGCCAATAAGAAAATACACCTAAAAAAAAGGGATATAGTTCTCGATCATATATCCACATTATGTAAAAAAGAAAAGATTAGCATGTCATGCGTCTGTTGTGCCAAGCAAAATGTCAAGAGCAATCCTTTATTCTTTTTATTCAAGGACCTTTTATAAAAGATAACTAAGCATAATATTAGCGACAATTATGCATATAATAGCAAGGGAAAAAAACAAAACAAATGAGCACATCAAATTTCTTGCCCGGCAAGCTATTGTCTCAGGTTCTTTCCTTTGTTGGTTACGAACATCAATAACATCAGTTGTATCCACTCTAGTAGGAGTGTTGAAAGAAAACGAAAAAAGGATCATAAGAAGAGGGCATGCATCATCATAGTTTGAAAACAAACAAACAAACTTCCCTTCTTTATCTATGTTGCTTACGATGATCAATAAAACAAATAAACAAACTTTCCTTCTCTATCTTAGCTCCTATTATAATCCACTAAAAACCAGTTTTTTTCAAAGGGCATATGGTAATTGAAACAGGAGTATTACTCAACCAAGAAGAAAAAAAATAGTTTCTAATGTCATTAATTGTAAAGAGTTGTGTACTGGTAGTACACAAGTATGTTGTTGATCTTCGTAAACGGGAGAAGGGCAAGGACTCCTCCACTGGTTGAATTTCAAGTCAAAGACATGGATGAATGACAGAAAACTGTCGGTCTTGGATTATAAGGTAGTTCTTTTTACCAACAACAAGAACAAAAATTGATTTCTGGTTTGATTATAAGCAACAAAAGAAAATTGCAATAATAGAACAAACATTCAGATTAAGAATAAAGGTCACGTGGGAGCCTCTTGCGTAAATCTTGCCATCGTCGTCGATATGCAGGGTCGTTCCGTTAGGATTTGAGGCCTTGTGCAACTTACATGTTGAGGCCTTTTTTTTAACTAATTCAAAGGGAAAAAATAATCCACCAAATCCGCTAACATACAAAAGAGATGTTCTCGTAGATGTAAAATCATTACAAAGAATCATTAAATAAACTAGACTTTTACCAGAGGGCATGATAATCTATCTAATGCAATGCTACTACTTTCAAAAAACTGATCTTCTAGCACTCTTAGATGCAAAGTCATCTATTAAACTCTCATAGTCAAGATTTTCTAAAAACTCATGTTCAATTGAAATCAAAGCCAGAGCATTTAACCTTCTTGCATCATGGTCGATCGCAAGTAAGATTTCAATATTTTGAGTTTTGAAAAGCTTCTTTCTGCTGATGCAACTGTAATAGGAATTGTCAATAAAATCCTATATGCTAGACAACTAGTTGGATAACAATTTGTTTTTTTCAAGAAAGATAGTATTTCACTAGATGTATTATGCTCCTCTAGTAAATGTTTTTGTAAAAGTTGCAACTCATTAAATAATTCCTCACCATCAATGTCTGAGATGAGACCGTTCCTCAACTTCTTCTCAAGATTGTTGCAGCTTGTTTCTAGTTCCTTAGCATCCAAGGACTTCAACCTCTCTGTTGTAAAAAGGAAGCCAAAAGTCTCTTCATATTGCTTGTATTGCTCAAATCTTCTCTCAAGTGAACCAATTGCTTGATCAATTAGGTATAGAAAATATTGAATTCGGAAGGACTGTTGTGCAGAATCTTCACATGCTGGTTCTGATGACTCAACGGCAGTAACAATCTCATCAAAATGTTTCTTCTTACGTATTGTTCTTCTTTTCTTCTTCTCAAGAAACATTGGATCAATATCCAACTCAATAGCAATCTCCTTAGCACGACTCAAAGCCTTCTCAAACCCATCTTCTCGATAATCTTTGAAAAAAGCAATTAGTGCCTTGACACTATCCATGGCCACATCAATACGCATATTTTCGAATTGCAATTCCTTACTGACCAAATTGACTTTAGCCAGTATATGGTACCAAATAACCATTCCAACAATAAACTCATATCTTCCAAGTTCATAATCCGCCAAGTAAGTAGCTTCACTTTTTACCTTTGGCTCTGTCTCACTTTCATCAAGTTGATATAAGGCTTCTCTTATTTCAGGAGCTTGAGTAAATATCGCCTTACCACTATCAATTCTGCTTTCCCATCTTATAGTTGACAATGATTTCAAAGTGAAGCCTTTTTCAGATAAATTGTCTTTCAAAATCTTCCACCTTTTTGTAGAATCTGCAAACAATGTATAGATACGCTGCACAACTCCAAAAAAATCTACTGCTTTGCGACAAGAGTTTGCTACATCTGATAGTGTCAAATTCAGAGAATGAGAACCACAAGGAGTATAAAAAGCTCTAGGATTGATGTTTAAGAGCTTTCTTTGCACACCTTTGTGTTTCCCTTTCATGTTCGATCCATTATCATAGCTCTGCCCTCTCACATTATCTATGTCAAGATCAAGATTGCATAAAAAATTCTGTAGCTCCTCAAACAAACCTTGACCTGTAGTGTCATTCACAACCAAAAACTCCAAAAAATACTCTTGCACCTTCACCGGGATTGTGGAGACATCTACACACCTTAATATCAATGTCATCTGCTCTTGCTTGCTGATATCAGGAGTACAATCAAGTATTACTGAGAAGTACTTGGCTTCTTTGATTTTTTTTCAGAAGTGCACCTTTAATTTCAGAAGCTATCAATAGTATCAGCTCATTTTGGATCTTGTGACTCATATAATGGAACTGAATTTCATGATTTTGTTTCCTCCGAATATGCTCCTTCAAAGTAGAATCCCATTCGGCAACCATTTCAACTAACGCCATAAAGTTTCCATTTCTTTCATCATAAATCTTGTCGTTGCTTCCGCGGAATGCCAAGCTCTGTTTAGCTAAATATTTCACCATTGAGAATAATCTTCGCAATACATTCCTCCAATGCTCAGTTTCTTTACTTAGTTGGTCCTGCAAAACTCTGTCAATTAGTTGATTACTATTCAGCCTTGCACGTAACTCAACCCAAAGCAACATATGATTGATATGCTCTGAACTTCTTTCATGTGCTTTCAAACTAGAAGAAAGATGCCCCCAATCCTTTACTCCATCATGTGCTAATTGACCAGGTTGCTGCTTGTTTTTGAACACTTTACAACAGAAACAAAATACTTTATCAAGATCCTTTGAATATACAAGCCAATCTCGATGATGCATCCCTCCATTTTGTAACGGTTCAGAATTATGATTTCCGGGTTACGTTTCAAGGGATAAAACCCCTTGTTCGGATCTTGCAATCCAGGTACGGGTCGAGGTTTCAAACTCATTTAAGATTAGTAGAAGGAGGGATTTCAAACCCTAAAAAACCTTGAAGGGCCATTAGGTACCCTTTACCTGTCCTAAGACTATGTCGCAAAATCCAATTCAATCGAAAGTAAAACGGAAGCAAAACTAGGATACAAATGCCACGACAAAGCCGGGTCAAACCAAATCATAAGCAAGTGATTACTATTTTACCAAGTTAGAATATTAGCTAGGTTCTTCGTTTCGCCAAAGGGTTTCCCGTCACAGAAGCAAGGAGCAAACAAGATCTGCAGAAAATACCTTAAAAAAAAGAACGGGGAAAGGAGTCAGATCGAGCCACTCATGCGGAACCGGCAGTCCTCGCTGAGGCCACATAGTATGTGCTATACTTAATAAAGATGCTCTAATGCAGTACGAAAGTCAAACACACTAGCATGCTCCTGGTTATAATAATGTATAAAAATACTGTAAAGGGCCCAAGACAATGCCAAGTGGCATATCCCTCTCCTACCTCCACCCCTTCCGATAGGCGGAGACTGGCCAGCTCGTGAATGCATTCCATCATAATCGGGGGGCACGCATGCCTAACCCGCTCCACAATAAAGCCCGCAGGCATCTCATAATATAAGGAAGTTCATGACTCGATTGACTCAGGGTACCCGATGAGGCTGGGCTACCCTATGACCCTAGCAAAGACTCTAGGACTATTACAGATAACAGCCGTTCTGTTTCAAACGCATAAAGTAAGCAGATGCTCATTCAATTAGTGCAACCTAAACAGGATACTACATGGCATGCTATTATGCATATGCAACACCTAACATAAAATGCAACAACAGGCATGAATGTCCAATCTGAGTAAGCCCCTAGGGAACTTACCTGAAGTCTTCACATCCAATTAACCAGCAAACAAGTCACTAGATACTCGTCCATCGGCCAACAAGTCACTCAGAGAATCATCCAATCACACTAGCAAGTATTAAGCAAGGAACAACTCATCACTACATATTTAATTAACGGACAACCAGACTTTCAAGTCAACACAAGATTCAACAATATCTCATTTAGATTCAACAATATCTCATTCGAATAATCTAGCATTCTCATCATGACCATCATTCTCAATTAACCTTATTCTCATCACACATGAAACTTAGTTCAAGATCATCACTCAAAATATCTTACTTCACATCAAGCTCAAGTTTTCCTTAACCATTTTCTAAGTAAACCATCGATTATCAAATACTCGAATACTCAACAAAACCATAAGTTCCCAAAACCAATGATCAACAATTCTTATTTATCAAACTCACATAATAATCATGCTCAACGAGTAACCAAGTAAGTTAACATTTTTAGAAATCCTGTATAGATTCAACTATAAGAACTACTCAACACAAGCACTACAAACAAGCTTAAAAGCACATGAGTAATATAATTTGTAAAGCATCTTTTACATAGTGTTACCACCCAAATTCATAACTCAATAGCAAGCTTTACAAGTACAACAAGTTCCCAATGTATTTCTTATATCATCCTAGCAAGTAAAAGTTAACTTATAAAATAAATCTTGTCTCATGATCACCCTTAACATTTCAGGCTAGTCAAACCAATTTCACGCCTTTAACAACTTCCCACCCAACTCACGTAAAAGTCCAATTCAAAAGTCATGACCTGATTTTACTCAAGTTAACTACGTTTGCCAAAACTTATTAATTAATAATTTAAACAATGGAGTTTATGAAACCAAGTCATCGGGATATGCTCTACAAGGCTTTTCTAGGCATCTAAACGAATCCATTCACAGACGTAAACCATTATTAGGATCAAATTCTGCATTATCAAATCCAAGTTAAAATTTCATATCTCAGTGAAGTAACTTATTAACCACTTATTTATAATCAACTAATTCATCAATTTTCACAACTTAACTCATTTTAAATCAGAAAATCAGCCTCCTTAATCGTTTCATCAATTTTAAGAATCAAAATCTCAATGCGGAAGAAGATTAGTTAATAAGTTAATCAATTCAGCTTTTGTATTCCTGGATAAAACATTAAGGTTGGGAGAATGCGATCCAATTAAGTTACTAAGTAACTAAACAAGTTTCCACCAACTCATAAGGTACCACAATCAATCACACATCCGAACAAGAAATCTGAAACCAAAACCCTTTACTAAAACAAATTCTTTTAGAAATCATTCAAGTTATTTAGAATTTAGAAACTCAAATCAATCATACAGCCTAAGTTTATACCATTCCAATACGAGATCCCGGGAGTTTAGCTCGGATTAGGGGGGTGCGACAAAGAGAGGGAAAGAGCTGTTGTTGTCGATGTTGGCTTCAACGTCTCTGCTTGACCGAGTTCAGCACCAGCCAAGGAGCGGAGATGAGGTTCGACCTCGGCGCCGGTGCTAGTTCACGGTAGCCTAGAGCTGGGTTCCAGGCGCAAATCAGCAAACGAGGGGAGCAGCACTGCTGGATGAATGCGGCGGCGGCCCCAGGTGCGAGGAGGAGCAAGGGGTGGCCATCTTCGGCCGACGTCAGGATGGTTAGGGCGAGATTAGCACACCGATTCGAACATCCAAGGAGACAAAGGCATCACCTTGATAGAGAGAACAAGAAAGAATGCTCGAGTTCGCAGGGCTTGACTCCGAGAAACTGACGCGAAGGAAGAGCGAACCGTGTTTGGACGACCTTCGATGGAGATTCAAGAGCTAGAGAAAGAGATCCAAGGTTTTGGGGTGGGTGTTGCAGTGAGCGGCTAAATGGGGAAGCAATGGGGAGGAGATGGTTTCCTCTAATTACATCGGAGATGGCGAAGGGAGGCTTTTGGATCTGAGCCATGACTAGAGTCGAGCTTGCGAGGCGTGGGTTCCTCTTAGTAAAAGAGAGAGCAGAGGCGTGAAGAAGATGAGAAACAGTACATGGGGGCGGCACTCATAGGAAGTAAAGAGGATATATATATCCGGTGAACTAGGGTTAAGGTAGATTATGAAAATTTACAAATTAAATCCGCTATTCTTAAGTTATAAAAATTTTACCACATTATATAACAAATTTCTCCAGTATAAATTCTGATATAGCAAAATGGCACATATATGTTTTCAATTGAACTCAAATGTAGGCCGGAATTTATTGAATCAAATAAAAATCATTTTGATCGAGGACGGAGGTTTTCAAAATTTTCGGAATCTAATAAATTTAACATTGAATTTAAATCATAATTCATAAAATATATTTTAAAGTTTTGGGTCTTTACACCATCCACCTCTAAAAACAAGTCTCGTCCTCGAGACTAAAATCCTTTCTAAAAGCAGAAAAACATTTCGAAAACTCAAGTCAGCTCTTCCTATGTCAGTCAACCAGATTCTCAATTATTCAAGACGCAATTTATCCACCTCTAAGAATTAATCCCATATTCCACTTCCTAAGTTCATTTCTCATGTTCGGGCTCAACATTAAACTCAAGTATCAGCATATGCAAAATATCATCATAGTAAAATTCATCATCAGCAGACCATACAATCATAGAATTTTGCACATTGCGATCAACCAGAAAAGAACACTATCATCATACTCACACATCACCACCAACTCGAAATGGCACAATCTGAAGCTTGACGCGCACAGAACCAAACAAATGGGCAACTCTGATCAATCTAAACAACCCACTCCTGATCCCACCATAGACGGTTATACAAGGATGACGGAATGTCTAAGTTGTAACCGAAGGAAAGAGACACTAAGAGACAATTCGACTAACTCTTGACACGAAGATAGACTTGGATAGTATCTGGTCAACTCAACACGAGAATTTCGCCGATTCCCATGAGAAACTTGTAAGGTTACGTTCGCATCACTCAAACCATCATGTAACACATCAAGTCTTAAAACACACAACGTAATAATCTTCACACTAACATGAACCTATCTCAAGAGGCAATGGTAATACGATTCCAGTGTGAGTGTCATAACGTGTGGTAAGGTACAAGGTAAACAACCTAACACGATCAGAGCAATATCAACACACAATACTATCAACCAATCCTCGCTAGCAAGGGGTCTTCACATATAATGGTCAGAAAATGCTATTAAGGTACAACATTCATACGTACATACGATAGATCTAACAATCTGTCACCCAAATATAACTTACCAGATTCAATACACGCTTGAGGGAATCCTATATGCCACTATGGTGGGAGGGAAACTAAATATAACATGTAAGGAATAACATCAGCATGTCTAAAAAAAATCATAAAGGAATATCATATAGTTCACCAGGAAAAAGATAGGTGTAAGTGGGTGCTTCATGCATTTGTGTCACTAAGGCACACATCAAAACATATTTCATACCACTATAATCTCAACATGGTAGATAGTATAGCATCAACAAATCTTAAGCAAAAGGGTAGTGCGTAGACATGTAAATGCAATTTAAGCTATACGGATGGACGTACGAGCACATGAGCTTAAAACTAACAATGCATAACGAGTATAGAAAGACATCATATGGCAAGTAAAAGTGAGCATGAACAATATTATGGTCTACGCATGGGACTACTCATATTAAATAGAGTATGATGGGGTCAAAAGCTAACAAAATAGCTCTAACGATGATATTCAAAATGCGTAGACACTCACAATTTCATAACATCACATAACAAGGGTAATTATGCAAGATGGGTATGCTACCCAACCCTATTACATGAGTCATCATATAGATAACGTAAATAGTGCAAAGAATCACATAACATATCGTTGATGCAAACTTTCTACATATTATCGATAACACACGACGGTGAGTAAGTACACGAAAATATACTTTAACAACAAACAAGATGATACACAATAAGCCAACCCGCCCATATACAGACTCTCTAGCCTCACAACTGTCCGAAATCAAGGCCAATTACCCAACCAACTACTAAGCACCCCCAACTCATATGCCATCAAGCCATCTAAGAACTAGTTTACTTCAATATCCCGACCTCAAATCCTACTCGACCACATAAAACCATATATCGGAGATCCCAATCGCACAATTCCCTTATTCCGACAAGCTTAACAACTCCACCGACTATCAAAACTCTCTATAAGCACACCCTCATCCTAGGGTCCTCTACCAGTCCCATCTTTACCTTCTAATAGAAATCCCAAGTCCTAGACTGAACCGCTCTCACGCTCAATCTAGACGCTACGTAACAATCTCGCTGACTCTTCCTAGGCTCTCAAGACTCCGCCTAATCATCATCCCAAAGAGACATCTCAATAACCTTGCTAACGTAATCACACTTCCCGTACCACTGGTCATTCTCACTAACCATCCACCTCTAAGCACCCAGCTCATACTAATCATCTCACACCTGACACTCGCATCCTTATCCTCGACATTACCAACACAAGCATCCTACCTTGCTAGAATCCCCTCAACCGCCTACTCTCGACAACTCTAACACAGAAAACCGTCTAGTGCTAACTCATAACCACAAATCACCGAGTTCCTCATCATCCGCGTCTATCCTCAACGACCAATAACAGATTCTACCTACTTATCCCATTCTGAATCTCACGAAACCTGAACATCCACAACTCCTTAGCCGACATATTCTAGATCCTCGTCCCAGCATATTCTCAAATTTCCTTGTTCCAAATCTTACTGTACCTTAATCATTCGAAATCCTCAAGTCGTCCTACTCCAATTCCTCATCTCTTCATATTCCTAAATTGCCTCAAGCTTCTACTTCTTAACCATGACATCTTACCGTCCAAGACCCTCTTTTACCGATCCTCATTTCCACAGAATCCCTAAATCGTCCTCATCCGAGTTTCTCAAGTACCACATCTTCACCAAACCTTTTAAAATCCTTCTTGCTCTAGCGTTCCCCATACCTTCCACCATGCCTAGTTCCCAAATCCATGCTCAGAATCTCCCGTCTCAACCTCAAGTGAACAATCTAATATTCAAGATCGATGATTTTCCAAGCAACCCTATACTGCTCATCCTTAGCAATTCCTCAACTTCATCCTTTAACAAAGCCGCTCCTAATCACAGCACATACAACCTAGTCCCAATCTCTATGATTCCTTGGACATTCCTTAACCGATCATCCTCAATGTCGCCCATGATCCACTTCTAGACTATCTATACACTCTCTCTTGGCACACTAACTCGTCTATCACACATCCCTCAAGAATATCCCGATCCACTCTTGACTCACTCATCCACCCCTAGAACCACACTACTCGCAACACTATTGCCCCACACTACCTATAACGAAGATCTCTCCCTCGGAATCTTACCACACTAACTCCACCACTTATCTAAGGCCTACTTGGAAACTCAACTCTATTCACCGACCACTATCTCTGACAAGTCATGACTCACTCGACTGTACCCCAGGTAACACATCCTTCCTGCACTTCATCTCGCACAACCAATGACCCACTCGAAGACCTCAATCTACCTGTCATTTCCCGATCTGTCTCACAAAGGAATCACTCAACTCCTACCCAAGAAGGAAACACCACCACCTATATAACTCATACCCAATTTACTAGCAGGTCAGTACACGTAAGCATAAGGGCACATCATCACATACACAAGTTAGTAAGGAAATCATTCACTACCAGCTCAGCACATCAGTCCTCACATAACCTCAAAAGGCAAGACATATCAAGGAGGACACGTGGAGCACAAAAGACATCATCATATAGGCCGGGTTGTATAATATCTTTCCATAACCAAGTAAACAAGCAAGAATAACATTATCTTATCGGAATAAGGGACATGTAAGGTATCAATTGTACCAGTCAGACAATTATAGGATATCGAGTAGTCATATAAGCAAAACATCATAAACAGTTATCATCGTCTATATAAACAAGGTAAAGGTGCATGTCATAACTTCACAAAATCTCATGGAGTCACAACGTGTGAACGATAACACATAAGGGGTAGGAGGCATAACTTCATGTCAATCACGGAGATCCTATTTTATAAATAAGCGAGTTATTTCTATTAATTGATTCACATATATTTTAGTCAAGTTGCATACACATATCCCTTTTTTTTTTTTTTTGAACGAATTTCACACATGAGAGCAATATCATTAGAATTCGTCATATAAAACATGTAGCGCATCAATATCATTAGAATTCATCATGTAAAACATGTAGAGCATCAACTAAATAGATCATGGGACAATGTCATGCCAAAACATCTCAATTAAGAATTTAAGCAATGCATTTTGTGATCCCTACAAGTATTCCATAGGCGTCCCCATGAAACACTTGTATAAGTATCACAAAATCATCACAATGTTCTCACTAAATCCGACCAAGTACTTTACAAGCGTCCCTGTAAAATATTTGTGTCGACTATATGAAAACATTATCATATAAGCAAGAATCAACAATTTATACTAAGAGTTTGAATTCTATAAACATTCCTTATCAACTCAACCATAGAGTCTCATAATCGGAATATCATGTATCTCAAATCAACAACCACAATTTCTCTGTCCTCAATAAGTTCTCCATCAACTAGAGTAAGGTCCTCAAACCTGAGCCCATAAGCTTAGCTTCCCACTAACCAGCACAAAACTTCAACCACAACCATGTAAATTCTCATAATATCATCTCATGTTCTCATCAAACCAAGTGCCAGAATTGCCAACAATTGCCAGAAGGCACCCAAAAATTGCCATCAAAAGTGATATAAGTAACAAAACAAGTGTGCATAAGCCAAACACATCAAGAATGGTATTAATTGTACCACACAAGTCATCAAGTACCACAAATTATAAGCCCACAACAAGACCTAAACATCTTATAATAATCACGTCAGATATTATAATGAGAGAAACACATATAAACAGATATCATACCAACTCATTAAGAGTAACATACATGAATCATCAAACTTCTCCCCCGAATTCATTTATCTCTATAATCAATTTTACGAATTACCCAAACAAGATTTTACATATGCACGTTATGCCCATAAAGTATAATACGCATCTAAAAGACATATTAGACAAATAGCTAAATCAAGAAGAACAACACATAGACAATTACACAATCTCTCCCCAAAACTCCATCCGTCGCGGTGCATCTCCTTGGGGTCTTTCATTCCCATCGGTAAGGAACAAGCTGATATTTTGCCTACCATTCCCAACTACACCCAATAGGGGTGGTCTAGCGCCCTTGCTACCCACTCGCGTACCCGTTTGGTCGGTTTTCCTCTTTTATTACAAGTCAAGTTCATTACTTAGTCCAATTTCGATTATGCATCTTAAGTTCATTTTGCCCTTTTTAAAATTCTTTTAAATCCTTTGAAACTCATGGGCGGTTTTCCAAAACATGCACTCGACCCTTTTGTACCCGAATTGCACAACCTCAGCTCTGATACCATCTTTGTAACGGCCCAGAATTATGATTTCCGGGTTACGTTTCAAGGGATAAAACCCCTTGTTCGGATCTTGCAATCCAGGTACGGGTCGAGGTTTCAAACTCATTTAAGATTAGTAGAGGGAGGGATTTCAAACCCTAAAAAACCTCGAAGGGCCATTAGGTACCCTTTACCTGTCCTAAGACTATGTCGCAAATTCCAATTCAATCGAAAGTAAAACGGAAGCAAAACTAGGATACAAATGCCATGACAAAGCCGGGTCAAACCAAATCATAAGCAAGTGATTACCATTTTACCAAGTTAGAATATTAGCTAGGTTCTTCGTTTCGCCAAAGGGTTTCCCGTCACAGAAGCAAGGAGCAAACAAGATCTGCAGAAAATACCTTAAAAAAAAGAACGGGGAAAGGAGTCAGATCGAGCCACTCATGCGGGACTGGCAGTCCTCGCTGAGGCCACATAGTATGTGCTATACTTAATAAAGATGCTCTAATGCAGTACGAAAGTCAAACACACTAGCATGCTCCTGGTTATAATAATGTATAAAAATACTGTAAAGGGCCCAAGACAATGCCAAGTGGCATATCCCTCTCCTACCTCCACCCCTTCCGATAGGCGGAGACTGGCCAGCTCGTGAATGCATTCCATCATAATCGGGGGGCACGCATGCCTAACCCGCTCCACAATAAAGCCCGCATGCATCTCATAATATAAGGAAGTTCATGACTCGATTGACTCAGGGTACCCGATGAGGCTGGGCTACCCTATGACCCTAGCAAAGACTCTAGGACTATCACAGATAACGGCCGTTCTGTTTCAAACGCATAAAGTAAGCAGATGCTCATTCAATTAGTGCAACCTAAACAGGATACTACATGGCATGCTATTATGCATATGCAACACCTAACATAAAATGCAACAACAGGCATGAATGTCCAATCTGAGTAAGACCCTAGGGAACTTACCTGAAGTCTTCACATCCAATTAACCAGCAAACAAGTCACTAGATACTCGTCCATCGGCCAACAAGTCACTCAGAGAATCATCCAATCACACTAGCAAGTATTAAGCAAGGAACAACTCATCAATACATATTTAATTAACGGACAACCAGACTTTCAAGTCAACACAAGATTCAACAATATCTCATTTAGATTCAACAATATCTCATTCGAATAATCTAGCATTCTCATCATGACCATCATTCTCAATTAACCTTATTCTCATCACACATGAAACTTAGTTCAAGATCATCACTCAAAATATCTTACTTCACATCAAGCTCAAGTTTTCCTTAACCATTTTCTAAGTAAACCATCGATTATCAAATACTCGAATACTCAACAAAACCATAAGTTCCCAAAACCAATGATCAACAATTCTTATTTATCAAACTCACATAATAATCATGCTCAACGAGTAACCAAGTAAGTTGACATTTTTAGAAATCCTGTATAGATTCAACTATAAGAACTACTCAACACAAGCACTACAAACAAGCTTAAAAGCACATGAGTAATATAATTTGTAAAGCATCTTTTACATAGTGTTACCACCCAAATTCATAACTCAATAGCAAGCTTTACAAGTACAACAAGTTCCCAATGTATTTCTTATATCATCCTAGCAAGTAAAAGTTAACTTATAAAATAAATCTTGTCTCATGATCACCCTTAACATTTCAGGCTAGTCAAACCAATTTCACGCCTTTAACAACTTCCCACCCAACTCACGTAAAAGTCCAATTCAAAAGTCATGACCTGATTTTACTCAAGTTAACTAGGTTTGCCAAAACTTATTAATTAATAATTTAAACAATGGAGTTTATGAAACCAAGTCATCGGGACATGCTCTACAAGGCTTTTCTAGGCATCTAAACGAATCCATTCACAGACGTAAACCATTATTAGGATCAAATTCTGCATTATCAAATCCAAGTTAAAATTTCATATCTCAGTGAAGTAACTTATTAACCACTTATTTATAATCAACTAATTCATCAATTTTCACAACTTAACTCATTTTAAATCAGAAAATCAGCCTCCTTAATCGTTTCATCAATTTTAAGAATCAAAATCTCAATGCGGAAGAAGATTAGTTAATAAGTTAATCAATTCAGCTTTTGTATTCCTGGATAAAACATTAAGGTTGGGAGAATGCGATCCAATTAAGTTACTAAGTAACTAAACAAGTTTCCACCAACTCATAAGGTACCACAATCAATCACACATCCGAACAAGAAATCTGAAACCAAAACCCTTTACTAAAACAAATTCTTTTAGAAATCATTCAAGTTATTTAGAATTTAGAAACTCAAATCAATCATACAGCCTAAGTTTATACCATTCCAATACGAGATCCCGGGAGTTTAGCTCGGATTAGGGGGGTGCGACAAAGAGAGGGAAAGAGCTGTTGTTGTCGATGTTGGCTTCAACGTCTCTGCTTGACCGAGTTCAGCACCAGCCAAGGAGCGGAGATGAGGTTCGACCTCGGCGCCGGTGCTAGTTCACGGTAGCCTAGAGCTGGGTTCCAGGCGCAAATCAGCAAACGAGGGGAGCAGCACTGCTGGATGAATGCGGCGGCGGCCCCAGGTGCGAGGAGGAGCAAGGGGTGGCCATCTTTGGCCGACGTCAGGATGGTTAGGGCGAGATTAGCACACCGATTCGAACATCCAAGGAGACAAAGGCGTCACCTTGATAGAGAGAACAAGAAAGAATGCTCGAGTTCGCAGGGCTTGACTCCGAGAAACTGACGCGAAGGGAGAGCGAACCGTGTTTGGACGGCCTTCGATGGAGATTCAAGAGCTAGAGAAAGAGATCCAAGGTTTTGGGGTGGGTGTTGGAGTGAGCGGCTAAATGGGGAAGCAATGGGGAGGAGATGGTTTCCTCTAATTACATCGGAGATGGCGAACAGGGAGGCTTTTGGATCTGAGCCATGACTAGAGTCGAGCTTGCGAGGCGTGGGTTCCTCTTAGTAAAAGAGAGAGCAGAGGCGTGAAGAAGATGAGAAACAGTACATGGGGGCGGCACTCATAGGAAGTAAAGGGGATATATATATCCGGTGAACTAGGGTTAAGGTAGATTATGAAAATTTACAAATTAAATCCGCTATTCTTAAGTTATAAAAATTTTACCACATTATATAACAAATTTCTCCAGTATAAATTCTGATATAGCAAAATGGCACATATATGTTTTCAATTGAACTCAAATGTAGGCCGGAATTTATTGAATCAAATAAAAATCATTTTGATCGAGGACGGAGGTTTTCAAAATTTTCGGAATATAATAAATTTAACATTGAATTTAAATCATAATTCATAAAATATATTTTAAAGTTTTGGGTCTTTACACATTTGGCAGGTGCTTGTTGTAAAAATCTGAAGAGAAACGTCTATTTGATGCATCTTTTGGACCTTTTCCTGACAACAAATCTCTTATAGGGCCATTTTTCACCAACAAATACCTCCATTTAGGATCAAGGTTATCCCAACACTCAGGATCATATATATTGATGGGTATATTACCAAAATCATCTCCGCTACCATTCAGACCTGACTCTGGAGATTCTTCTACACCAATAGGTTCAACATCAACATCTTCTTCCATTTGCTCCTGACTTTCTTCTACACCAACACTAACATCTCCTGCATCTTGAGTTTCCGTCTCATTGTTGCTATTCTTTTTGACACTATTAATCATAACATCATTCTCTTGCAAGACATTTTGCTCATCCTCCTTATGTATCGACTCATTTGGTTGTAGGACTACAAACTTGCGAATAGCTCCTTTTTGACTTTCAACCAATTGTCTATCTTTCTCTTTTCTTTTGCGCTTGGCATGACCACTTTCGAATCTTGTAGGAGGCATTCTATCTTTTTCAATCCCAACTTAGTGATTTCTAAGGTAGAAAGGTTCAAAACAATAACCAAAAAAAAAAATTATGATCATCTAAGAAATTAAAAAGTAAAAACTAACAAAAGAATATAGTTAAAATTTGAGATTACCTATCGAAATCGTTGAGCTTGAAGAGACGATTGCAATGGTTGAATAAGTTGAATTGATTTGACCTATATTAGGGTTTCTTTTCTTTTCTCAATGTGTTCTTTGTGAATTGTGATTGTGAATTCTGACGGCAAAAGGAAGAAAATAAACTCCGAAACTATTGTATTGTTTAGGGAAATAAGAATCGGAATTTTCGGGCCTAAAATAAGGGAAATAAGAATCGGAATTTTTGGGCCTAAAAAAGGAAATGGGCTGCTCGGCCTACTCCCTTTGTAATTACTGTTTTCAGGAAAAAAATCCAGCTTCGCTGCTGCTGCCGGGATTTGAACTCCCAACCTTCCTGTACCAGCGGCGTCCCTCTACCATATGCTCTACCGCGCCGACCTGATACACTGTGCAACTTATATATACATATATATATATATACATATATATTATAATACCTATACGAGGCCCCCAAAATTTTGAGGCCATGTGCGATTGCACTACCCGCACAGCCCATGGGCCGGCCCTATCGATATGAGTAGCCAAAGGGAGGGGGAGACTACTTGTGAGCCTCGACCGGAACGACGTCGGGAAAGGACGCCTATAGAGGATGAATTTCCGGTGTCCTATTAAGAAGAAGATTGAAGGAGAGGCAGAAAAGAGGCGGTAAAAGGTCCGAGGCGGTGGGAGGTGGGAATCGTGGAGGTGGATTAAGAGAAGAGACCGCCAAAGTCGGAGGCGGTGGGAGGTGGGAACCCTAGGCCAAAATCGGAGGCGGTGGAACTTGGGAACCCTAGGCCGAAGTCGGAGGCGGTGAGAGGCAGCCAAGGTGGAGGCGGTGGGAGGTGGGAACCCTAGGCTGAATATGAAATTAGGAAGGGAATGCAGTAAGGCCAAAGAGTAGATAAAACGCTATTGGTCGAAGTGCCTAAATTGAAGGATTAATCGACACCTCATCAAAGTCTTCTAACTTAAAGTGTTGTATAGATATAGATTAGCATGTGGTTTTTTCTTATAAATTATACTCCCTTCGTTAATTAAAACTTGACATTTTACTATCTACGCACGTATTTTGAGGTGTTAAAAACTATATAAAATATTTCTTTTTAAATATTTTGTAAAAATAATTTCATACTTGTTATTATTAAGTATGAATTTATAAAAACAAATTTTTAAAAAAGTTAATATTTTATATAGTTTTTATCATTCTAAAAACGCGTGCATGAATAGTAAACGGAAAATTTTAATTAACAGAGAGAGTATAATTGGTATACAAGTTTTTCACTTTTAAATTGCTTGTATTTAAAATTAAACAAAAGTTTATGCTTTTTTTAATTAAACTAATACCCTTCACAAAGGTCTGTGTGCTTGATATCAGAGCCTTAAGTTCATGAAGCGGCAAGGAAACACTCTCTTTAAGCGTAACCTAGATGTCCGCCGCCACTCTTCATCAACTCCAAGCTTACACCAGGCTCACCGGCCACCATCTAGTCCACCTCCGTAGCTCGACCTTCTACTTCCAAGCTTCACCAGCCACGCCTCTCTTCATCAACTCTATAGCCTCCATCATGCTCACCGGCCACCACCTGGTCCTACTACACAGTCCGTCCTCCCGCTTCAAAGCTTCACCAGCCACCCCGCCATCAGCTCCTCCGCCTATAGTGCCCTTCGATCCGATCGCCGCTCCACCACCATTTTGGCCCTCCTTCGCTGGTTCCCACCTCAATCGCCGCTCCCCCACGGCTGCTGCTTCGAGTCCTTTGGTTCCCCTAGTCGTTGTTTCTCCTTCTTGAGATGTGCTTTTTCTTTGGGGGCACTGATTTACTCCATCCGTTATTTATACCGCCGACATCTTCTTACCTTTGGATCTATGCAGTTTTACCATGTTTTGGCGAGCCAATCTCAATCCGTTTTTCCGCCTCGATGCCTTTTGATTGTTGTTCCTTTTCTCTGCTTTGGCCCGTTTTCATTCGCCTCTTTTTGACTACATAGTAGTCGCTTGCGATCTTGTTATCGTCCTTGAGGATTTAGGATGGGTTTGAGTGTTTTTAATAGACAATGGGTTTCGCTTGGAGTCGGGTTTATGGGTTGATGTGCGGTGCTATTCTTGTTGTGTTGCATACTTCTTTGAGCGGTGTTTGATTTGTCATGTTTGATGACGTCGTGGATGTGCGTTGACATCTGATGACTCTTTTGAGTCCATAATCTGAGGTGCCCGCTGATGTTTCCCAGAGTTCTCTGTGTGCGTCGTCCCTTTGATCGATCGTTTCGTTTATCTTTGACTTATGATTTTCAGTGAAGTATTGCTTGTACGTTTTCTTTGTAATTTTATTTCTGTCATTTGCGTTTGTAATTCCCTTTCTGTCATTTGCTTTATTTATTTGCTTCCAGTTGTACATAATGGTTAGTCCATCTACCGGCTTCTCCGATCTCTCGGTTTCTCTAGTCTTGTCTAGTAAATCGAATTCTTATCTTGCTTCAAAAAAAAAAAGGGCATCAAGTTAATTATTTTGAGTAAAATGCAACAACCTAATCCTTTGATGAACGTGCAGCAGAAAAGGGCAACTAAAGTCGCGCGGGACTTTCAAATTGCAAAGTAATTGAATCTTTCATAGAGCTAATTAGATGATACGGAGTATTTAAGAATTCCTACCTCCTTCTCGCTCAAAGATATTTACTTCATGATCAGTTTACAGTCCAAAGTAGTTAAAATGTTAATTTGATTAAGTGTATTCACAAACCTAACTTCGTGATTTCTTTAACTTATAATAGAAGACTTTGAAACAATCAATAGGTACTTTTTAATTATTTGTAATTTGCTTGCAATCTTAAAATTTGACTTGCATATATACTATTATAGTGCATACGTACTTTTTTATGGATCTTGCATATGATTTATAACCCAGTAACCCCCTTGTTTGCCTTTATATAACTACCTGGGGTTAAAGAGTTAAATTTTTGACTTTTTTTATATTTTTTTAAAGAGCTAATATTATATAAAATATCAACTTTTTTTATTTTTATATAATTGTATACTTATTAGTAATAAGTGTGAAATTATATAGAAAAATTATTTTCAAAAGTTAATATATTATATAATTTTTATCTCCTTAAAAAATCTATCAAAAAGTTAAACGTGTTATAATACGAGGGATATCATACGAGAATAATCTTTCATGGAATAACAAGAGAGTAGAGAGGAGACTTCTTATTCATGTGTGTTCTCTCAAGTGAGGCTACAAACCCTTATAGGCAAGATAGGTAGGAGTTATATATAGAAGGGGAAACATCCACCTATAATGGTTTCATAACACTCCCCTTGGATGTACACCTCTATCATTACAAACTATCTCGTTAAAAACCTCGTCTAGAAAACCCAATTGGACAAAAACTATGACTAAGGGAAAAAGAGTATAGATGTTGTTTTAAACGCTTTGGTGATACTGCCTCGTTAATAACCTTGTCAGGAAAACTCATTTAGACAAAACATGATCGAAGGGAAAAAAGACTACTGCAGTGCGTATATTCTCCCCCTGAATTCAACATTCTTCTTGCAGCTTTCCTATTCTAATAAGCTCTTCAAATTTCTTGGTAATGCCAACTTCATGAGCTGCATGGTCGAGTTTGAAAATTGTCCTTCATTTGCACAAGCCGAAAAGTCTTTATATATTACACTTGACTTCAATGCAATTGAGTGAGCTGCTTTCAATGCAAAAAAATATAAGGTACTTTAGGACCTAGGGTGCTCTTTATCATTCGATACGGGGGATCTGATGTATAGATAGTGTATAAGTTGCCTCATTAAAAATCTTAGCTTGGAAAAACCCTATGGGGTAAAATCCAAGATTAAGGAAAAGAGTAAAATGTTGTATATAGTACTTAAGGACTATGTCCCCACTTACACAAAGCTATGATACAAAAATTACTATAAGCGCCTTCTAGCTTAATTGCATACATTTGATGAAGTAGCTAAGGCTTTCATATTGATGCTTTGGACATTTCAAATTAATCGATCATTTTCATTTATATTCGTTTATTAATAATCATTTTGAGTATGCAACTACTATGCCCGTCAATCACGGTTAGAGTCGATTCATTGACAACCAAAGATTATATCCACTATTGGTGAATATATTTTCATATCATCTACTCTAGACTTTTATGAAATATATCTTGCTATATATCTTATAGCTACATTTCGCTTATTGTGATTTTGTATAAACGCCTACTTAAAACCAATGATGTTATACTTGCCAATCTTGGAACTAAGGATCCAATAGCATCATGCTTAAAGAATTCATCTTTGCATGAATTCATTCTTTCTATCTCTTTTACCATCATTTCGATGTCAACGTCCAATATTTGATTGATGATCATCACAGTCCTATGAGCTCCTTCCACTTTCGGGGAATCCTAAAGTGAGAGCCTAGTGGTCTTCAACACTTCTAGTGTATTGGAGAATCACTTGATTTTTGTTGGTTTCGGAGTTACTTCTGGAATCTCCAAAAGTGCTAGCTAGTGCAATATACGTGACTTAAGTCACTTTCTTGGCCTTAGTAAATGCATTTGATGGCTTTCTACTAAACCATATAATTATCGTTTGGTGTACATAAGTGTTGAACTTCTGATTCAATTTCATTCATCCACGGATCCCTAATGATAGAGAAGTTGCTTTCATGCAATCTCTTTCTTAATATAGTCTCATTTCCTCTCCCCCTAAATACCGAGCATTTGATCACATTTATGAAGCTCAAGGTTTTGATATCATTAGGGACTCAAACCCCGTGTATCATTTCAATTTCTTTCTGATCTTAGACCATCCCCAACCATGGGTAACCTCTTTCCCCCTTTTTTTTCTCATCTTCCTATCACAACTTTACAACTCATTTATTTTTTGTTTAAAATAATTTTCACTTTTTCTACCTCTTTCTAAAAGGTTTCCTCTACAACCATGAGAAACCTCTTTTACCTCTTTTCAAATTTATTTTCACTTTTTCCTTTCATTTATATCTTTCTCTTTATTATATGTGTATCATCATATATTATTGTGAATTATTTTTATTTATAATTTTATAAATAAATAAAAATAGCAAGTAGTTAATATAAATATATTTTATTACATCTAGATTAAACTAAAAAAAAGTTAAAAACATTATAACATACGTAAATACTAATCGAACTACCTATAAATTCGGATCATAGCCTTGGAATTGATTCCACAAGTGCTCAACCAAATCATTCGGATCATAGCCTTGAACACCCGGAGAATGCTCAAAATGTTGTTGGTTTGGAAAAAAAAAAAAAGAGGATTGTACACATTGGTAGGATTATGTGGGGTATAATTTGGATATTCGGGTGCTGAAGAATTGTTAAGCATTTGTAACATCATTTGAAATTGAGGATTTTTTAGAAGATTTGGATCAAAAGGCATATTTGAAATGGGTGGAGTAATTAGATTATTGTGATACATGGTTAAGAAAATAGGTGCACCTACAATAGATCGAGATGAGGTATATATAGGGTAAAATTATGCTCAAATTATAGAAAAAAAATAAAATTAAACCAATGAGATATTTTATTTTAAAAAATAATGAAATATAAATATATTTTTATTTAATTTTAAATCCTATTACAACTAATAAATCTAAATGAAAAAGATCATCCTACTTTATCATAAAAAAAAAGGAAAAAGAAAATTAGAAAAGGGAAGAGATTACCTCTCTCTACCAAGGTAACCCCTTCCCACCTCTTACCTTAAGGTAGAGGCCACAACCATGGGCTTACCTTTTAGCAACCTTAAAGTAAGTAAAACCCATGGTTGCTCATGCTCTTATTTTAGTTCACTTTACGGAGGAAGTGTTGAAACATATGCTCTCTTTTGGAGATAATTGGGGAGAAGTTATTGTGTCAAATTCAAAAATGCAAAACTTGCATGAGCCCATTTGACTTACGACTCTTCTAGGTCATTGTGAGCTATTATATGCTCCATAAACATTCTCTACCTTTTCATATGACCAATGTGTTAAGGCATCTATACTGGAATAACAATATTGGTCCATATGGCGATGTTATGTTCGTAGTTGTCTCATTGAACTCCATCAAGAGACATAAGAGACTTTGTATTTACTCTTTATTATAGACGGTCTTGTTATTATTTTGCCAAGACAACAAGCCGTACATGCATGTATGGTCACCCTTATTGAGGATCTTTCGGTCCTAGGATCTTCTAGTCTTTTTTGGTGGGAATTCATGTGAATTCCAATGATCTTGCGAATAATCATTTTTCTTGAGTGACCAAATGCCACAAAGAATAAGATTTAGTCATCAACTAACTTCTGATTAGTGACATCATAAGTTTCAAGGGGATAAATAAGTGTCAAAATGGTAAAACATTCTAACCTATGAACTTTGTACATGGTGATCCATTTCTTTAATTAGGTGTCATTAACTGGGTATTTTCAAGACTTCTATTGGTGTCATAATACAAGTATGAAAGTAACGACCAACTATATTTATCTTTATTTATAATATTCTTTAGGACATTATAAATTAACCATACAAAGATGACCTAGATATAAGTCACAACAATAAATTTGGTTGCGCGCTTAACAATGTTCTAAAAATCGCGCCTAGGCGGCGTGATGTGCACTAAAATAGCCGTTTTTATGCACATTTTAGCTCCTTATTCTATATACTTTGCATATTTCGGACTGGGAATATATTGAATTTATGTAATATATGCTTATTTGCAAGAAATGGAGATCTACATAAGTTTTGGTTTAATATTACAGATTTTGGAGCCATTATGGGACAAAACCAAGAAGAGAAGAAGGAAGTTGAGAGTTACTCGATTTCGAGGAGACTTCCTCGACATGGACCAAAAATTTGAAGCAGAGCCTGGTCGAGGAAAGAAGAAGAAGAGAACACAACTCAAGCCAAACTTTACTAGATGTCGACATGTTTGCTCGACATCGACCAAACCCAGCAGCTACCCGAGTTCGAGAATCCGAGGAGAAGCTGCTTGAAAAAGCCCAGTGAAGCCGAGATCGACGAGTCAACTCGATATCGACCAAATTGGTCAAAATCAACCAAAAAGTTTTCTGGGCCGCGAGACTGTTGGGTCTATCCGAAGTCGAGTTGATTTGCTTGGATGCGAAGGAGGTCCGAATCTATCAAGTTCTATCAAGATATATCAAAGGAGAGAAGATTATTCATTAATATCAAGAGATATTTAGATATTCCCTTTTAGATTAATGTTTTATCTTTATTTAGTTTTATCTTTATAAAGTAGATATAGTTTGCTTTCCTTGATTAGAAAGGATTAAGTCCTATAAATAAAGCCCATGGGGGTGATTTCCATTTTTCAAATTCAGAGAAGTATTTCCACATATAGTTTAGGAGTTGAAAGGTTTTAGGGTTTTGACATTCAACGAAAGTTTGAGTATCGGGATTGTAAAGACTTTGAATATAGTTTATGCAAGTTTATTTTACATCAATGATGTCGATTGCTATGATGAGGCGCGAGTAGTCCACCAACTTCTAGGGTTGGGGTGAGCCCAACGAGAGCCATGTTGGTGGATTAGCGATTGTAAAAGAAGGTACTTTATCGTTATCTTATTCTATTCCATGTGCTTCAACTTTGATTGAGAAATTGAAGAACTCATGTTGTGAAATTTGGGTAGTAATTAGGATTTCTATTCGGAAGTTTATACATTCTAATTATGAAAAGGAATAGATACAATTAGGGTTATTCATCGCAAGATCTATATTCCTACTTGTCGGATTAGGTGAAAGCCTTCTCCTTTATCGATAAAGTCACCATCTTTTATGATTTAAAATTCCGCTTTCATGGTAACCGTTGTTGCAAACCCTGATCTTGGAAGTCTCTTTCATCAATTGTTTAAACTCGAAGTTTTGCATTTGTTTTAAGTTACTGTTCTTCCTCGATTTCGACCAAATCTGGTCGACGTCGACTTCTCACATTCGATCAAGAAAAGATCGCCATCGCTTCTGTCTCTGCAGCTTCCTTGATTCCGACCAGACTTCTCGACTTCGACCAGTTCCTCGATATCGAGTTGGTTACTCGAGATCGACCAAAAACAGTGACTGCTGCTTGCTCGGATTCGACTTGCCTGGCCCCTGTTGACTAACCCTAGTCGAGGTCGAGCACCCTGAAGTCAATTTCTGTATGTGAGATTCATCCGCTGCCTGAGATCCGCTGACCAGCTTCCTCGAGGATCGAACCTGACTTCCCACTCCTGCATCGGGAGGGAGTCTTGAACATTATTTGTTGGGAACCAAATCGGTTTGCTTTACTTTACTTATATTTTATTGGCAATCTCGATTTCATCCTACAAAAAATTGGCGCCGTTTCCGGGGAGGCAATCATTCGCGCCTTAGGTAGTTAGATCTCACTTTTTCTTTAAGTTTTGATTTTGCAGTGTATGCGGCGTTCTAGTCAACAACCTGAGTTTGACACCTTAGACGACTCGGAATGCCTTATACACGTCCACGCTAAATTGAAAAGAGCCCTGGCGGCCGCAGAAACACAAGAACAGCTGATACAGAGGCTTCGGGCGGAATTAGAAGCTAACAATGCTGCTCTCGCCGCTGAGAGAGCACGCACTGAGCAGGAAACTGAGCGAAGGAGGCAAGCGGAAGGTGAGCTTGCCCAATACCTGACAAGCTCTTCAAATTTCTTGGTAAGCGGAAGCTGAGCAGGAAACTGAGCAGGAGGCAAGCGGAAGTTGAGCATGAAACTGAGCGAAGAAGGCAGAGGATTACATACACCCGACTCTCGTCGTGCCTGAATCGGCCATTCTAATCCCTGACAATAATTTTGAAATTCGCACTGCTTTCCTGATTGAGATTAAAAATAATGCCTTTTACGAAAGGTTTAATGAATGTCCTCTTGAACATTTTACCAATTATTCTAATATGTGCCATACTCTTGCTGAAGGTACCACTTTGGAATATGTCATGATGAAGGCTTTTCGTTGGTCTCTGGCCGGTCCAGCATTGAAGTGTTTTGAAGGTCTCCCTCCATGATCCCTCACAACATGGGCTGAAGTAAGACAGGAATTTCTCAACAAATTATTTCCTCCTGTCAAGACAGCGCTCCTCCGCCAGAAGATTACAGCCTTCAAACAGAAGCTTGGGGAGCCGCTAGCCAAAGCATGGGAATGATATAAGGATCGTTTGTGATCCTGCCCTACACATGGACAACCGCCCTATGTCGTTCAGGAGATCTTCCTCAATTCTCTTGATCTGGCCGCTAAGCATAGGATCAACCAGTATACTCATTATGAGTATCTGACGATGGCACCAGCTGACGCATGGGTTACTCTCGACAAGCTTACCAACTACGACAATAAGTATGGGGCTTCGACAAACTATGACGAGAATGCCTACGCCAGGCCAGCCCCATCCATGCCCCTCTATGAGGCTTCTAAGGAGATTGACCCAGATGTCAGGGAGCAGTATTACAAGGATCAAAATCGCAAGCTACTCAAGCAAGTCAAGTACCTCTTTGTCAACCAACCATGCATCGAATGTGGCTCACATCGGCACACAACTATTGAGTGCCCACATACAAAGCAAGTTAGGATGGCAGAAACCCACGAGAAAGTAGCTTACGCAGGGGGTCCCAATCGCTATATGGGGGACCAAAGGTTCTATCAACCACAACGGAACCAAGGTGCTCCTAGGAACCCCCCGCCATACAGAGCTCCAGGACATCCAGAAAGGGACCAGCGAAAGGATGATCTACAAATGATCCTCGATGAGATGCGTCGGAATCAATGCACCATCAACAATCAGCTCCATAACATCAATACAAAATTTGGAGAGCTGGACATCTGGAAGAGAAACATAGAGACCCATATGAGTCAATTTGCAGCATAGATTCCACGACCAACCGGGCAGCTCCCTGGGCATACAGAACCAAATCCCAAGGGGCAGCACGGACATGTCGCTGTTGTGAGGCTATGGAGCGGTCACAAATTACACGAGCCAGAGAACGGAGAAGAAAATGGCAAAACTATCCTCGACAACGAGCAACAACAACTCGATGTCGACCAAAATTTGGTCGATGTCGACCAAATTCAACTCGACGTCGAGAACCAGCCTGGCCAAGATTCGTCTGCACAGCACTCCAACTCGAAGTCGACTACAGTGGTCGATATCGAGGAAAATCAAGTCGATGTCGAGAAGAATCATGTCGATGTCGAGGAGTCTTCTTCACCTCCGGAAGCTATTCTGGCAAACTAACAAGACACTCCCGTTCCCTTCTAAGAACCTGAAAGATCCAACTGATGGTAAGTTTAAGCATTTTGTGAAATTGCTTCAGAGTCTAAATGTTACTATTCCTTTTTACAGAAGCACTTCACGAGATGTCTGCCTACGTCAAGTTCCTCAAGGAGATTCTTAGCAACAAGCGATCAATGACTGAGATTGCTAATGAATGCAAGAAGATGGATTTCCCTGAGAAGCGACCTGACCCAGGTAAGTTTGCTATCACTGTTGGACTTGGTCGACATAGATTCAAAGCACTGTGTGACTTAGGAGCAAGCGTAAGCATCATGCCTCTATCCATCTGGTCAAAGGTAAAGATAGGTGCCCTGGAACCTGTGGATGTCAAGCTCTACATGGCAAACAACACGGTGGTAATCCCCACAGGTATTGTTGATGATGTTCCTGTTAAGGTTGGTAAATTCTTTGTCCCTACAGATTTTCTTGTAGTAGAAATGGCAGAGGACCCAGCTTTCCCCATCATCCTAGGGCGACCATTCCTAGCAACAGCAGATGCCAACATTGGTGTAAAAAGGGGACTTCTCACCTTCACCATTGGGGATGAGATTATTGAATACTTTTTCAATCCGGACACGGAAAAGGTAATGGAAATAAAAGCTATTTTTTCAAAATTTAATGTTATCTCTTGCAATGAGTCTGCAGGAAGACTTTTCGCACAAGAAGAGGCTGTTATAAAAATAGAATCCACGCTAGAGAAGGAACTAATTGCTGTAGAGTCGAGCGAGGAAGAGTTCTTCGACGACGCATTATTGGCGAAGCTGAACGACTCACTCGAAATCGAGCAGATAAAGTCTACATCGACTAGTCAACTCGACGTCAAGGAACCTTGCCCGACTTCGACCTCGACCAGATCTCCAGGAAAGGTAAGTCCTCCAAATCTCCTCGATGTCGAGCAGTTATCCTCGACATCGACTACTTTTGTCCCTGCAGGAACACCCGAAGTCGAGAAGGACAACTCGACCACTGCAATTTTACTCGATATCGAGCAATACTACTCGACATCGACCAAATCTGCATCAAAGGTGAATTCTGATTTTTTACTCGATTTCGATTATTCTAACTCGATGTCGAGCAGTTCCCTACAGCTGTACAGCCCTGTGTCCGATTCAGCGTTGTCATCGATGTATGCTTGGTCGACGCCAACTCCTGTAGCTGATTTGGATGCTTCTTTCATGAGGATTGAGACGGATTACCTAGGGGAGCTCATGAAAACGGAGGAAGTGGAGCCCATCTTGATTCCACAAGGCCCTTCTCTGGTGCTGAAGCCCTTATCTGACACCCTTAGGTATGAATTCCTTGGTCCTGACTCTACTTTTCCTGTGATTATCAGTGCTTCATTAACCACACAGGAAGTAGACAAGCTAGTGGAAGTCCTCCGCACTCACAGGAAAGCCATTGGTTATTCTCTAGAGGACATAAAAAGTATTTCACCCAATACTTGTTTGCATAGAATTCTTTTGGAAGATGATGACATGCCAACAATTGAGCATCAAAGGAAGCTTAACCCCAACATGAAGGAGGTGGTCAAGAAGGAGATCATGCGCATGCTAGACGCGGGAATCATCTATCCAATCTCCGACAGCAAGTGGGTAAGTCCAGTTCAGGTTGTCCCTAAGAAGGGTGGAATGACCGTTGAGGAGAATGAGAAGGGAGAGCTTGTTCTTAAAAGAATCACTACCAGCTGACGGATGTGCATAGATTACAGAAAGCTCAACACCGCCACCAGGAAGGATCATTTCCCGCTTCCCTTCATTGATCAGGTACTCGAAAGGTTAGTTGAACATGATTACTTTTGTTACCTAGATGGATATTCTGGTTTTTGGCAGGTCCCTATTCATCCTGAAGATCAAGAAAAGACAACCTTCACTTGCCCCTCTGGAAGTTTTGCATATAGGAGGATGCCCTTTGGCCTTTGCAATACCCCTGCCACCTTTCAAAGGTGTATGATGACCATCTTCTCCAGCATGATAGAGGATATAGTGGAGGTATTTATGGATGATTTCTCTGTTTATGGTACTACTTTCGATATTTGTCTCTCTAACCTGCGCAGGGTACTCAAGTGTTGCGAAGAGACAAATTTGGTTCTCAACTGGGAAAAGTGCCACTTTATGGTAAGGGAAGGAATTATGCTAGGCCACAAGGTATCTAAGAAAGGTATTGAGGTGGACAGGGCCAAGATAGAGCTAGTGGATATATTGCCCTCACCATCATCCATCAAAGAGATAAGGAGTTTCCTTGGTCACGCAGGTTTTTATAGAAGGTTTATTCAAGATTTCTCTAAAATTGCCAAACCATTAACTAAACTTCTCATGAAAGATGTTAAGTTTGTGTTTTCTAGCGATTGTCTTGAAGCCTTCAACAGGTTAAAGGAAGCTCTTATCTCCCCTCCAATAATTCAATCGCCAGATTGGTCACTACCTTTCGAAATCATATATGATGCCAGCGATTTTGTCGTGGGAGCAGTTCTAGGATAGCAAAAGGACAAGAAAATTCATGCCATCTACTATGCGAGCAAGACTCTTGATGTGGTTCAGGCTAAATACACCACAACAGAGAAGGAATTTTTTGCTGTGGTTTTTGCTTTTGAAAATTTTTGCTCTTATCTTGTTGGATCTAAAGTTATTGTCCATACTGACCATGCTGCTCTTAGATATTTGATGACAAAGAAGGATGCTAAACCAAGGCTATTACGATGGGTGCTCCTACTCCAAGAATTCGATGTTGAGCTAAAGGACAAAAAGGGCACAGAAAATTCAGTCGTCGATCACCTATCCAGGCTCCCCAAAGACATGCTAGAGGAAGCCCAGGACACCACACCAATCAACGACTCTCGCCCGGACGAGCACCTGATGCGGACGAAAACAACCTACCTCAACGTCGACCAACCTTCCTCGACATCTAGTAAATCTGGTGAGTATTCTTCCTTGCATGGTTTTGAGCTACAGAGTTACTTGACGTCGAGCAACACTTACTCGACGTCGACCAAATCCAACTCGATGGATCACCAGAAGTCGAGCACGACACCAGCAGACACTGAACCTTCCTCGACATCGAGTAACCTTACTCGAAATCGACCAACCTCTGGTGAGTCTTCAGGTGAGATTTTTCGTACAGATTCCGGTGAGGATTTCTTCTTTACCCCTCCTACTAGTCCTATACATGATATATATGCTATAAGAGGATCAAAGGTACCCTGGTATGCGGATTTCGCTAACTACCTTGTAGGAAAAGAGATTCCGTCAGGCTTATCTTCATCAACAAAGAAGAAGTTCACTACTACAATTAAGGTCTAATGTGGCGGTTCAAAACCGCCACATTAGGCCTAAAAACCGCCACAAAAGACCTATTGTAGCGGTTTTTACCCGCCTCTGTTGCTCGCCTTGCATTAGGTCTAGTGTGGCGGTTTTTACATCTATTGTGGCGGTTTATTATGGAAACCAAAAACTGTCACAATAGGTAAGTAAACCGCCACAATAGACCTATTTATTGTGGCGGTTAGTTCATAACTATTGTGACGGTTTCCTTATCTAATGTGGCGGTTTTTGATTTACCAAAATAAAAAAAAATGTTTTTTAGCCCGGATTCAGCAAACCCGGGCTAAAAAGTCCTAACGTTTTTTTAAAAAAAAATAGAATGCACCATATTCTTTGGTGCATTCTAATAGTCAGAAATGTGAGCTTTTTTTTTACATCTATTTGTACCTGCAATCAATCACATATTAAACATGAAAAATTTCCCTCGAATTCAAACATATCATGGTATATAACTTCATAACTCACATTAATCAAATACCACCTAATCAAGTTAATCAAAATAGTGTCTATACACAATAAAGATATCCATCCAACAGCAAATCAGATTCAAATCAAATCAAAGTAACAACTTTAACCTAAACTACAATCCAAAACCTAAAACTGATTAGGGAAAACAGATCCATGAAGTAATTGAGAAGAACCAGGAATGAAGGTTGACTGGGTCAACCTGCAAAAGCTCCAACCAGAAATCATCCGTATGAACTGATCCCCATGAGCTGTTTTGGTCATCCGATGGAGTACACCTCGACGAACGCGGCTCCGAATCACGTACAATTCAGATCCTGAATCGGAGCATCCCAGGCCAAAAAACAAATAGGATTAAGAAAGTAACAATAACAATCATTCAACTTCAGAGTTAAAAACAAATAGGAGTAAGAAAGAAGTAACAATAACAATCATCCTGAATCGTTGATGGCGACACGCTCAACAGTCAACATCATCTCTCTGCAGGGCTACTCAGGCCACCAAACGCTCGATTCTTCCAAACCTTGTTAAAGGAAATATAAGAGAGATCAATGTATGGCGACAACGAATAAAAGACTCAAAATGCAAAGGGAATGCTAAAAATCATCATCATCATCATCATCAATGTGTTACAAATTAAAGAAGATAAGTTGCCAACTAAGTTCAGCATATGATTCCCTTTCTTTTAGCACACTGATTTTGTACAAAAACCCTGCACGCACCAAGGATGCGTGAGGTGGGGTTTGCATAACAAGTTGTTGTGAGTGCGCTTCGGTAATCTGATGGATTTTGGTCCCAGAACTTAGGCAGCATGACAATAAGTTTCGCATAAATTAAACTAAGTTTTAAGGGTGGTTGTTGGGTAAGTGCCTATATAATTAAGATACCCTCATATTGTGTCATGAATAAATTACACATCATGAATATGGATGCAAGAGCAAGTTGCTCGTTTCATTCATAAATAAAGTTTCATCATGTTTACCCTATTTGGAAAAAATGATTTAAGCTTATTGATGAATTCAAGTAAACTTGATCCATTTTATGTGATGATCACGTAAATAACTTGTAAACTCCATGTGCATTCATTTTCCTATGTTAAAGATACTAACTAGTAGTGTTTTCCTTCATGATTATGATCTTCAAATTTGGCTAGATCCACCCACATTTACAGTCATTCCTAGAATTTTTTAATCTGGACTAGAAGATGAGCAATTTTATTTTAGGTAAATCTTATGTTTAACAAGTTTCCACTTCATGCATTAATGGTTTCTCCGAGAGAAGTTTCTGAATGAAGGAATTTTTCTACTCTAAAATGTAAGTAGGCTGTGTACAGTGGTTGGCAACTCTGAAAGCACTTACTGTGCACCAGGCAAAAATACATCGTTATATTTCATACCAACAGGAAAACCTCTATGACAGTCCTAGGGAGAGTTCTATTTTTTGGAGGGTGTTATGACTACAAATTTTCACAAGAAAGATTGTTACTCACTCTTTTATGAAATCTAAAATCAGAGTGTGTTTAGTTAATTGAAAGCTAAAATCAAAGTGTAAATCAATATGTAAATATATTTAGTTAATTAAAAGCTAAAATCAGTGTAAATAAGGGTTTAAAATGCTATAATGTCTTCAACGTTAGACATGTTGATAATAATATATTCATTTTCTGAGAAGTCCTATCCTTGCTCTCTCCCTGCCCAAAGAGTAGACAAAGTGCTAACCCCAATCCAACTACATTTTGAATTTTCATTTGCTTTAAACAGGTGAACTCTTGTCAGATTTACACTCTAATAAATACTTCACTCAAAAGACTGAAATGACACAAGGAATCTGGATGCATTAGTTTGTATGCAGAACTTCATGCACAAAGAGAAAACAGAGGGAGCAAGAATAATAAACATGGCATTCATCATCCATGATTGCAAAAACACTATATTTTAGAGGAAATATAGCCTTTATAAATAGATGATACCTGTATAGTCTTCCCATTGTATACATCCATCCATTTTCCTCCAATAAGCGCTTGTGTTTGCAGTCGACTAGAATTACTTAGCAGATCGAAAACACTTCGAGAATCAATAATCATCTAATAAAGCCCCCAAAACAATTAAAAACTAAAGTAAGGTACAAGTGTTGACAAATTAGAAGAGACAGATACAAACTAAATCAAGTAATAAGTTGCCTAAATCAAGTGGCACTTTGCCAATATTAGTAAAAAATGTGCAAGTTGAGCAATATGTATAATATCTCAAGTAAGGTACAAGTTGAAAAATTAGTGAAAGCATATACAAACTAAATCAAGTGATATATTGCCTAATTATCACAGTGATACTAGTGATCTCGCAAATAAGCTCTTTTTTTATAACAAATAAGCATGAAAAGGGATAATTAAAAAGTGCTATCATCTGAAGCTAACTTGTTCCTAGTGATTTTTACTACAAAACTAGATACTCCCAAAGGGCAAGCACATGATCGAATGAAAATTAACAGTGATTAATATAGATTCTATTCCACACATCCTGAATGCAAGAGGACAATATTTTGGCATTCTAATTAATATATTGGCCTATATATATTAAGTCATATGGCAGGTACAAGTTCTAGGATGTTTCTTAAAAGGGGCAGGTACAAGGTAATCCAAGGTTCAGAAAAGGATAGCAGATTTCAGTTTCATTCCCGACAGACTAAACTAAACTTAACCTCAGGGTTTGTTTTCATTGAATGGTGACTCACTTGGAATAATTTTCAGCTATTGACAGAGAAGGCCTTGACAATTAAAGAGATTAGTATAAATAATTTAAATAACTCATGTTCTCTATAAATTCAACCAAGGTTTCATAGTCTAATTTGAAAGTTTTATACAAATTTTGGAGAACTTTAAATCAAACAACCTAAACCAATTTCAACACTAAATCAAACAAACCTAACCAATTTCAACCCTAAATCAAGAACCCTAAATTCCCATCCTAAATCAAAACACCCCAAATCAAATAAACTGAACCAGTTTTAACCTAAAGAATAGCAAAATCAGTGGGATTGAAAGTGTAAATTACCTTCCTCTGTGACAATTTTGCAGTAGGTAGTAAGAAGGAAAAGAGTAAAGCCATAGCTTCTGCCTTTTGGTCGCCGACAGAGAGTAAGGGAGAGGAGGAGTAGCTCTTGGTGGTTGTCGAGCCTGCTGCATCAGCAACGAACCTTGTCAAATGAACTCTTCATCATCGAACTTGCTCGAGGAGCCTCTTCGCACCACCGCGAAATCTCTTCTGCTCTCCCAAAAGAAAACCAAAACCCTAGATCGCATCTATTGACATGGTTGGCTTGGTGTTGAGCTCTCCTAATCCATTGATATGGTTGGGTTGGTGTTAAGTATTGAGGGAAGATCTGACAGATTCTGAGAAGAGGGAAGGAAGAAATTGAGAAGATTGAAGGAGTGCTCTCCTAATCGCTTCAATATTTTGCCCTCTTTCTCTGGAGAAAAATAACCCCGACGGCCGCTTCAGTATTTATTTTTAACAGCAAAATCTCTTACGAATTAAAACCGCTCCAATAGACTATAATACCGCCACACTAGACTATTAAAAACCGCCACAATAGCTTATTTTTGGACATTTTTTAAAACCGCCTCTATAGATTAAAAAACCGCCACAATAGACTATTGAAACCGCTACAAAAGCGTTTTTATTTGCTAACAGTTTTTGTATTATCAAAACCGCTACAAAACCGCTACATTAGCCTAAACCGCCACAGATAACGCTTCATTAGCCTAAACCGCTGCAACATACCGCTTCATTAGCCCTTTATTGTTGTAGTGGTTCCTCCACGATGTCAAGCAATACTATTGGGATGACCCTTACTTGTTCAAACAAGGAAAGGACCATATCTTCAGACGTTGTATCCCGGAGGAGGAAGTAGAAAGTGTCATTCGCCATTGTCATACTCTCCCTATAGGCGGACATGCAAAAGGCTTCAAAACTACATCTAAAGTAATTCAATGTGGTTTTTATTGGCCTAATCTTTTCAGGGATGTACAGGCTTATGTCACTTCATGCGATGAGTGCCAACGAGCGGGCAACATTACTTGGAAAAATGAGACACCGCTCACAGGAATTTTGGAGGTTGAGCTATTTGATGTCTGGGGAATAGACTTTATGGGACCGTTCCCTGCTTCAGGACCTTACAAATACATCCTTGTGGCGGTCGATTATGTCTCTAAATGGGTTGAGGTTGTTGCAACTAGGACCAACTACGCGAAGGTAGTTTCAAAGTTTGTTAAAACTAACATATTTCCTCGCTTTGGTGTTCCTAGAGTTCTTATTTCAGACGGTGGCTCACATTTCATCGAGAGAGGGTTTTAGGATCTTTTGGCTAAGTATGGGGTATTGCACAGGCAACACCTTATCATCCCCAAACTAGTGGCCAAGTGGAGGTCTCTAATCGTCAAATTAAAGCCCACTACTACAATTCCGACCTTTAGCAGCGGTCAAAAACCGCGGCCTAAAGCCTTTGGTGGCGGTTATCAGACCGCACCATCTGCTCCCGTCGCTATACACCTAAGGCAGCGGTTTTAGCAGTCTAGGGCAGCGGCTATTGTAAGAAGGTAAGACCGCTGCCAAAAAGCACTAAGAACCGCTGCCAGAAAGTCTAAGGAGACATTTGTGTGAGAGAACAATGGTAGCGGGTAAATATGGTTTGGGCAGCGGTTTTAAAAGTGCTAGAGAAGCGTTTGATGAACCCTATGACAGCGGTCCATAATATTTGGCAGCGGTTTCAGTTGTCTATAGCGACGGTTCATGAGATTTGGTGGCGGTTTAATCACTCTTTGGCAGCGGTTCCCCAGTAAGGGGCAATCCTGTTGGTATCCTATAGAGGCGGGTATATGGATCTGTGGAAGCGGTTTTGGTACTATATTGCAGCGGTTTTGGTACTCTTTTGCAGCGGTTATTGTGTGTTGCGGGAACAAAAATAAGGACCTGTGGCAGCGGTTGTTTATGGCTTTAAAATGAGATGATTTCCCAGCGGTTGATTTAGAACGCACATATATATACACACTTGTGATATGATATTAATATAAATATTTTTATATATTGAAATCATAAATTTAAAATAAACTACAAAATAATATAAAATGAAAATGTTGGACTTTCATTGCATTATAATAACTAGCACAATTTCATTACAAAAGTGTGGTTTCCTAAGGGTTAGCTATATCATATAAACAAAAGGCTATACCCAAATGGTTAGCGCGCAACATGTGCAATGTGCAAGTCTGTAATTAACCTAGGCAAAAAGGGGAATCCGAGCAAAAGTATAGCAACATGTGCAATATGGACATTATACGTCGATTAGCAAAATGTCATCGAGCTAGAGACCTGCAAATTAAAATGGTTGTCAAAATTAAGCAACAAAAAATGAAGTATGACATTAAAGAAGCAACATTTGAATGGAAAAAAAAGGCAACAAAAAACACAATGCTATAGCTTACATCAAAAGCATTTAAGCATGCCATTAGATGAAGCATGTAATCATACCATTAGGGGATATTAACAATAAAAATAAGCTATACAACTCTAAGTAATATAAGGGCAAACAGAATGAGGCATTCAACCCAACCAACATCTCTAAGTAATATAACTTGGATCCCTAAACAAAATGAGGAATGCAGCCATAATATAAATCAGATAATGGATCCCCAAACAGAGGCAAAAACGCATAATACAACTTGAACATAAATGCATTCGGCTAATACAAAATTCAACTGATATAGCTTACATGAAACCCAACAAACTCCCACCAAGACGGCCAACAACAATATGATCAACCAAACCCCAACAAACTCACAATTCAGCAAAGGCCTCACATTATCAACTTCCACCAAGACAGAATACATAGATTCGACAACCAATTTCAACAGCACAAGACCACATCATGGCAAGCAGAAAATATTGTGAGTAAAGTTTATTACCTACTGGAAATCCGCATGATAGGGCAATCAATAACCAAGATTGTGCACTAGTCTTCAACCCCTTGGTCAGACCTATAAAAATTGTGTACATAGAAAATGTTCAAAGAAATTAACATGTACAAAATATATCTCTTAGAAAAACCAAGTGTCCTAGTAAAACACAAATTAGTCTAACGAAGGTGTAAATTGATCAAATATTGTGATGAGGAATTAGTCTAACTCACATAACTTCATCGCCATGGGAAGTAGATCCACCTTCTTCGTTTTCTGATGATTCATGTGAGGTTGATCCGTCTTCGTGGTTCGTAGAAAAGTTGGGAATGACAATATCAACTCCGGGATTAGCATCTCGTAACTTCGAAAAAACAGAAATCAAGGTGTCCTCCATCTTTTTGTTAAAGTGCTCTGCAATGCCCTCCAAGAACACCTCGGGAAGTACAAATGGGGTCTTCACATCCTTACATTTGAAACTTGACTTTGTCACACCTAGTCCATGCATACGCAATCGCCCATTATGCTCTTTCTTGGTGATCACATCAAAATATTTATCAATTTTGCTGCTCCCCTCACCCACAGAGGTTACTGATTTCATCTTCTCCTTAAAAAGACAAAAACAAAAACAAAATATTATGTGCATTAGAAATTCAGCACTCTATACATGTACTCATTCATCAAAATATGGATAAGTTTTTATGGTCTCACAATGTTTGAAAGTGTCTCCTCATTCTGTGTGAGATATGTACGTCCTGCCACTCGCTTCCTGGACTCGGTGTATACATCTACTTCTGATGGACATTGCTTATGTGGGTCATTTTGTTGCTGAAGAATTGGACAAGGTAAAATTGAATAGCAAATATTTCAGATTGGAAAAAGGATGGAATAATACAAAGTTTACCATCAAATGACGCTTGAGAGCGTAAGATACTGGGCCTAGAGTATGCATATCACCTTGCTTTGTTCGGTTCTCTTTGTTTTTCTTACTGATTTCCTAATTATTGACATGTGAAATAATAGGTTTTCATTTAGGATGAGATAAACAATAATCTGGGGCAATAAAACAGTAGCTTAAATGCAGACCTTAACTTTGTTTGATGCGAAATACTGCATGAGCTCTATGAATTCCTCTTTCGGTATCGCATTTGGTCGGTTGGCCAACATCTCTGCCATTGTAGTATATGGGGAGTAATGTTTCTCCTTCACTTTTCCCTTGTAAGCCCTCCATTTTGAACCAACACTCCCCAACACCCATGATTTTCCTTCGTTTGGTACAATGAATTTTTTCTACATTACCAATATTAGCAATATTAGCAAAGTTAGTATTTGCACATGAGTACGTAACTACCTAAAACATGTACATTATATGACCACAAACGCAAATACATTACCTGAACATACTCCCAAATTTTTTCTTTCGTTGGCACATCTCTCCAATCTTTGTAATTCAAAGGTGCAAAGTTGGAGTCTCGAGCTAAAGTTCCAAGGAAGTGACTGAAAGTGCTAACAATCTGCTTTGTAGGTCCAACCGGTTGTTTCTTGTCATTCAAAATGATAGCATCACGACTTTCCATGGTTCGAGAATGAACCTTTGCCAAAATGGTTTTCCCACGACGCTTCTTCTCTTCAATAACTGATTGTAGACATAAAAGAAATCAAAATTACAGAATCAGAATAAGTGGTCATCTATGAGAATTAGGCAGCAACATGTAAAAGAAATAATTGGTCATGTAGACTTACTCGGTGCATTTTCCTTTTCATTATGTAGAACAAGGTCATTTGCTTCTCCATTCTTGTTATTTTCATCAGCATCAGTTTGGTTATTCACAACATCTTCGCTTTGGTTATTTTCTGCACCTTTAGGAAAATCTTCCCCATGTTGACTCTGCAGCTGCTGCATATCATTCATAACATCATTGGAACTTCCTCTCAAGAGCTGATTTTTTCTCATTTTCTCATATCTAATAGTAGTCCCAGGAACATCTTCAGAAGAGTCGGCCTCAAGTGTGTTCGTTGACTGAACCGCAGTGCTTTGATTACCTCTCCCAGATTGTAGCTTCATCAGTTTTGCGTTTTTTGCCATGGATCCCGGAGCACAAAAGTTGGTCCTATCTTTCGGCATATTCAAGCCTCTCTGAGTCTGTTGTGGGTCCTGACGAGGCTTCCCGCATTGTTCAGTAAGTTGGTTACTGCTTGACCCTTTTGGTTGAGCAGGCTTCCCACATTGTGTCTCCGGGCCTCTCACAGATTCTAAATTCTCTGGTTGAGTATTGCTTGAAGCTTTTGCATACTTATCTATTACCTTGTTCAGAAAGTTGTTGCTGAAACCTTTAGCTCTCATTTTTTCAGCATTTGACTCCAGTGTTTTCAACTTCTCCCGCTCGTATGGTGTCATTCTTTCCTTCTGCGTACCAGGTGTCTTCTCTTTTTTCGCCATCTGTTTTTTTTCTTGCACAACCAAAGTGAAATTAATTAATATATCAATCAATCGAACTCTCTACATTAAACTAAACTAAACAATATAGGATAATGATACAATTAGGCCCAACAAACAGATTCATCAATGACAAATAAGACTGAATAAATGTAGTATATAAAAATGCAGTATATATTATATATCCAAATGCAGTATCCAAATGCATATCCAAATGCAGTATATATTACAAGATTTAAACCAAGACAACGAGTTCCAAATGCATATTCAAATGCAGCATATATTATATATAAAATAGAAGGATATGATACATATAAAAAGAAGGATATGATGTATATTATATATTAAAAAGAAGGATATGACCACTGAAAAAGATGTACAGTAACCACTGAAAAAGCTGTTGTTTTGGGCCTTGATTTGGTAAGACAATTTTAACCACATAAGGGGTCATTTATATATTAGAATATAGTAGGTGGGTAAATGCTTTCACTTGTCCCTGCACCTTCATAAATGCATGAAGGGGGTAAAGTAACATATTCTGGCAGAAGGAACTAAGGAGTGTAATCTTCCATGCATGTTTCAGCTTGAATTTATCTTATTTTTATATTATAAGAGTTAAACCAGGACAACTAGTTCCAAATGCATATCCAAATGCAGTATATATTATATACAAAATAGAAGACTGATACATATAAAAAATAAGGATATGATATATATTATATATTAAAAAGAAGGATATGATCTATGAATTAGATATAACAAAGAAGGATATTATATATAAAAGGTTGTAACTTGTGCCTTTATCTGCTAACTTGCTGAAGCATGTACTTGATTGACCCATACAGTGACCAATGAAAAAGCTGTTGTTTTGGGCCTTGATTTGGTAAGACAATTTTAACCACATAAGGGGTCATTTATATATTAGAATATAGCAGGTGGGTAAATGCTTTCACTTGTCCCTGCACCTTCATAAATGCATGAAAGGGGTAAAGTAACATATTCTGGCAGAAGGGACTAGGGAGGGTAATCTTTCATGCGTGTCTCAGCATTTATTAACCCCATTTTTCTGTCAAATTTACACTGCCCCATTTACCATACCTCTCTCCCTCACTATAAGAAAGAAGCATCCGGTTTGACATTTTTATTTATTAACTTCTCTCCAAATCTGCCATACCTCTCTCCATTGCATTATTTCTCTCCAAGCTGCCATAACTCTCTCCATTGCAATATCTCCATCAAACCTCTCTCCCTCTTTGAAATGGCCTCCAGTAGCCGCCCATACCCGATCGTCATCTCTTCAGATGACTCAGACAACGGCGACACCCCCAATAGGAACGGTGAGTCAGTGATTTGTTTGGTATTGCCATACTCACTGCTTTGGTTTGATTTTTTTTTAATGTGTGTGATTATATTGCCTTGTGTTGTTATATGTAGGACGGGTGTTCACCCCAATCAGTCCAGGCCATGAGGTGGAGGTCATTGGGGGCGACGATGGTTACTTGGGCTCTTTCTACGAGGCAACTGTGCTCCGCCAAGTGTATCTCGCACACTATGAAGTTGAATACGCCACGCTCGAAGACAGGCAAAGGCGACGTATGCTGAGAGAAATATTGCCAGTAGGCCGCCTTCGTCCACGTCCGCCTCAAAGGGTGTTTGAAGGCTACAGAATTAATGACTGTGTCGATTGTAGAGACATTGATGGGTTTTGGTCCGGTGAAGTCAGAGGGTACAACTATCAAACCCGACGTTACATAGTTTACTTCCCACTTACTAGGGATACTAGGGAGTATACTCCCACACAAATGCGCCCATATTTTGATTGGATTGAAGGCAACTGGTCTACCCAACCACAATATCGGTTCATGCTACGCTAACTTATATTTCAGCTTCTTGTTTGTTATGGTATTGCATTTGTGACTGAGTTTTCATCCTATTATATTATGTTTGTGATGTTTGTGAAGTTCTTTCTATCATGTCTTATATTGGATGAAGGTTTGTGATGTTTGTTATTGTTTTTCGTGACTGACTTTTTCATCCTATTATGTTATGTTTGTGAGTTTTCATCCTAGTATGTTATGTTTGTGATGCTTGCACCTAACCTATAGCTAACTAGCTACCCAGCTAACTGAAATAAAAAAAAATTGATTGAACACACTTCTGTAAAACATAGCAAAGATGCTCGTTATATATTAAAAAAGAAACACATATAAAAATATACTGATTTTATAAACCTCTTGCAGGACCAGTCTATATATGCCATAAAAATATACTGATTTTAGAAACATAGCAAATATGCTCTTTAGTAGGTGGGTAATTTTGGTAAGAGCTAATGTTTAAACTTCAAAGCCATCATAACAAGTCTCAATTAGAAAGGAAAAGTAATTACCTTTAGGTTTCAGGAATATCCGTCCCTTCTTTGAAAGTGTTCAAATCAGACCTGTGAAACACATTCACTCACCCATTAGAACATCTGACAGAAACTGTATAAGTAGCAAACATTATTTAAGAATTATTATCCCATAGAAGAAACAACATTATGCCATTTACGAAACATTAGAAAGCATTAATCTTACATAAACGATTGTTTGATAACTACAAACCATCTAATACATTTCCTGATACATCAACTATTGTTGCATTTACATCCGCTCTTGTAATGCTAATTTCAACCCTATCATCACTGGAATCGAATCTCTTTAGACGAGTACAATCCTTCATGTGTATGTCAGCAGATTCATCACCCTCTTCATTAACAGTAGACAAATCTCTAGGAAGATCTTCGACAACATAGCTCCAATCATTTGATAATGGGTCTTCAACATAAAACACTTGATTTGCCTGAGTTGCCAATATGAATGGCTCGTCTTCATAAATGCGCTTCTTTCGATTAACCCGAGGAAGTCCATGAGTGTCTTGTTCAGATTGAAACCACACACACCTAAATAACACAATGCTAAAATGGTCTTCGTAGAAGATCTCAATGATTTCTTCAATTGCACCATAGTAGGCCACGTCTCCCATTATAGGATGTTGATCCTTGGTACTAGCATAGCTTGGAGTTAATGCAGTTAAAGAGACTCCGCTATTTTGAGACACACAATTTCTATCGCGCTTCAGGGTATGAAACTTGTAGCCATTGATAGAGTAGCCGCTGTATGTTTTGACAAATAAGGAAGGTCCAACAGATAACCACTTGATCCAATCTGGAATGTCCAGCCCTTGAGCAACCTCAATCTCAACTTTCCCTCTAAACCATTCAATGAAATCCTTACAATGGGTTTGTGCAGTGTCCCACTTTCTTTTCTTCTTGCTTCTTGAAAGTGTCGCATGCTCACTACAATTATAATAAATGAAAGAAACATATTGTTCAATCGTTTAAGTGTCAAAATATTTCAAACTATAGAAAAATGGTTTATTATGTTACTTAATATAACTTTCAACTTCTTCTTTATGGCAATTAAAGAGGAAGTATCGATGTGCTTGAGCCCATTTGATATCATTAATTCTGGAACGCTCATGGTTTGTCGCTTTCCTTCTTCGTCCCTTCCCCATTATAGGATGACCCATCTTTGGGAAACAAGATTTCCCAATCTGCTCCTCTATAATGGTGGATCCACGATGTAGATATCTACCACAAAAGGCAGTGCATTCATCAACCAAGTACGATTCTGCCATTGATCCTTCTGGCCGACTTTTATTCCGAACATAAGATTTCAACTTTCGAAGATCCCGTTCGATTGGATACATCCATCTCTGGCAGACTGGTCCCCCAAGTCTAATTTCCTCAACTAAGTGGATTGGTAAATGAACCATAATATCAAAAAATGCACCGGGAAAAATCATTTCAAATTGACAAAGTATCTCAGAAATCTCAGATTGTAAATAATCTAGATCTTCAGGGTCAATAACTTTTTTGCATATGCCTTGAAAAAAGCACTCAATCTGATGAAAGGCCTTGCAACATCCTCAGGAAGACATGTCTTCACAACAATGGGAAGTAAATAGTGCATGAAGAAGTGAGCATTGTGACTCTTATAACCTACGATTCTCCTCTGTTGAACCTGAACACATCGACCAATGTTAGAATCACAAACTTTTGCTAACTTGGCAGTCTTGATCACTGTACAGAATCTGCGCTTCTCCTCCCCTGTCATCCAAAAACGCGACTTTGCAATTTCAAGCTTGTCACCATCACCAACAACCTTAGGCTGAAGCTCTTCCATCATATCGAGTTCCACCAGATCCATTCGAGCTTTCACATGATCCTTTGTTTTTCCAGAAATATCTAACAATGTCCCAATAATATTATCACATATGTTCTTTTCTATATGCATTACATCAAGACAATGTCGAATTTCAATATGCTTCCAATAAGGCAGATCAAAAAATATTGACTTTTTCTTCCAAGGGGAGACACACTTCTTCTTCTTCTTCGTACTCTTCGTATTCCTCTTCGCCTCTTTTGGTTTGTTTTTTCCAAATTCATTTTTAAATCCAGCCAACAACTCCAAAGTCTCACTTCCTGACAAGCGCACCGGAGCTATTTCAACATCAATCTTTTTGTTAAAATGCCTTTTATCACGCCGATACGGGTGGCCACTTCGCAAAAATCTACGATGACCTATGTAACACATCTTCCTACTATAAGTTAAGTAGTGGGAGCGAGTCTCGTAATGACAAGAAGGACATGCCAATTTCCCTTTCGTGCTCCATCCAGATAGCATAGCAAAGCCAGGAAAATCACTTATGGTAGTCATCAAGGCAGCGCGCATATTGAACATTTCGTTTCTTGAGGCATCATATGTTTCTATGCCAGCCATAAACAACTCTTTCAAATCCTTGATCAAAGGCTGCAAATACACATCAATGTCATTTCCGGGTGAAGAAGGACCTGGGATGATTAAGGCAAGCATTAAAAATTCTGACTTCATCGACATCCAAGGTGGCAGATTATAAGTGGTCAGAATAACGGGCCATGTACTATGTACAATACTCATTGAGTTAAACGGGCTAAATCCATCACTAGCTAAACCTAATCTGACATTGCGCGAATCATTAGCAAATGATGGATACATTAACTCAAAGTTCTTCCAAGATTCACCATCTGCTATATGTCTCAAACGCCCATCCTTCGGATGTCCATCAGCATGCCATGTCATGTTCTGTGCAATCTCTCGGCACATGAATAATCTTTGCAACCTCTTCTTAACCGGAAAGTATCTAAGTACTTTCGCAGGTATTTGTGAAGCCTTGCTGGTTTTGTCATCCTTTTCATCTGATTTCCACCGAGGAGTCTTGCATATAGGACAACTTGCTGCTTCAACATTATCTTCCCAATACAAGATACAATCGTTAACACATGCATCAATCTTAGTGTACTCAAGACCCAAAATCTTTAGGACCTTCTTCGCTTCATTATAAGAACTAGGTAACTTTACATCGGGTTGCATGGCTTTCAAAATTCTCAACAGATCAGTGAAGGCACCATTGCTCAGTTTATGGTCTCGCTTATGAACAAATAAGCGAATTAGAAAGGAAAGCCTAGAAAAACTCTTGCAACCAGGATACAGTTCCTCTTGGGCCTCCTCCACTAACTTGTAAAAACTGGTTGCCTCTTCATTAGAACCATTACTGAATGTGTCATGCAATAGATCATCCATGTTATCTCCAAACTTATTCGCCTCATCGTCGACCTCATTACCATCAGTAGGTTGTTGTTGTTCCACTTCATCTGGAAGCCTATGGAAACCCTTGAGAATCATGTGATCTTTGACAGCTTGTCTTTGTAACCAATTACGACGATAACAAACTTTGCAAGGGCAACGAATTTCATCTCCTCGTGCTTCATTTGCAAATGCCTTTTCTATATACTCATCCACTCCTTTTGAGTATTCCTTACTCGATCTCGAAAACATCCACCACTTCATGCTACTTTTGTCCATGCCTAATAAATTTTATTTTTAACAAAAATTCAGTATAGCAAGGACTATATTATAAGAGTTCTTAGATTATTGTTTCACCTACGATTTTAGTTAACTTTTTGAAGGGGTGCATTGCAGCCAGCAGTGAACAGAAGAGGGAATTACTGGCTGCTAATGGGCTTTTTTCTGTAGTTGCAGGCTAGAGTTGATAGTTTTAGATTAAATAAGTTATTTTCCATTATAACTTATAGGAGGACTGCTAATGGGCTTTTTTCTGTAGTTGCAGGCTAGAGTTGGTATTTTAGATTAAATAAGTTATTTTCCATTATAACTTATAGGAGGAAAATCTACTAGACAAGATAAACCTTGACAATTCGCATATCTTGACCGATTCCAATCAATCACGAAACAAACAAAACGAGGCCAACAAAGAATACTTTGAAAGAAAGACATAAAAATGCAAAAATTATGACAAAAAATAGAGCGACTAAGCAAAACCACTAAGAAATGATGAAATAAAAGAACTTCTACTTTAGCAAAACACTTTAAAGCATATATTCAAGGGCTTAACAGTTTCTGAAATTTAAACATTTTCCATTTCATCTCATAATATATTGAAAAAATTAAAGCTCTAGCCCAAGTTTACATTTACCTGCATGTCCCTTTCACAAGATTTCAAAGTTACACCAAGGCACTGGGCAACTCTCTTTTTGTGTTCCCTAATTTGAATAACCTTCTTCTGTAAAAAAGAGAGAGACAAAGAGAAATGCAAGGTTTAGAGATAAATATCCCTTGTAGATATTCAGGAAGCTTTGAATGTGTTATTAAGCCCTATGTGGCTATATATAGAGAGGGATCAGAGATCGATTAGATAAAAAGATATATAAAATATATTATAGATTATAGATTATAGATAGATTGTTTAGATGTATCCTAATTTAATAAAGGTAAAGATAAACTATCCATATAAAATATATAGATGTTAATTTCCTAGTATATTAATATCAAAATATAAATATATCTTAATATATTTAGGATATATGTCTATAGTATTACAAAATATATACAAAATATATTTTAATTATTGTATCTATGTAAATCTATTTCACAGTTTTCACTTTTCACCTCATTTTAATATAGAAAAATTATCAAGTTAGATAATCAAACACCTAACTAACCATGTACGCATGGCTTATATATGCAATTTACCAATTAGGCGTACTAAATGAACAATTTTCACCAAATTACTTTCATATATACTTAGCAATATCTTAGCAAATACACATCCAAAAACAAAAATGAAAGAAAACTATTTTGATGATTGTTCTTCTGAAAAGAATAACCTGAATAAATATATGCCTTACTGCAATTTAACAAACCCAAAACCATAGCCTCTATACCTATACGAAAAATGATTAATATTAACAAATACACACATGAACCATTCGGTTCTTATCTGTAGCTTACCATCATTTTCAGCATTCAAGGTTATGAACTCTTTCTTCTCTTGAGTTTTTTTTTATCCAGTCACTGTAAACAGCATTTATTCGAACATTTTCTCTTTTGGCGATCTTTTATTTTCTTTCAGTTAATGGCCGGAGATGCATATTGATGGTTGAATGGCATTTGTTTCTGAGTTCATCATGACTTACAAGAGGATCAACACCTTCTTAGTTTCGGTCTATCTTATTCCGTCTGATGCAAGCATTCTTTATTTGTTACTGTCTGAATGAGCAAGGCTGCTTGTTCTGGTCCTTCTAGAGTGACAAATGGCTAAAAGTAGGATCTCATGAATCTGTACAATTAGGTTGAGTTGGTGTTCTTGGGTGGTGAAGAAGAAGAGGAAAAATGGAAGAAGGAAGGTTTCTGGCTAAGACCCCAACCTGGTCAGTTGCCACTGGCACCAATGTAATGGTGTTTGTTTGTTTTCTGGTGGGGAGATCCATTTACAGATTTGGGAAAATAAGCTATTGAAACCTTAATTATTTTCACACTAAACATGAAAATGGCAATTCCCCTCTGATAAAAATAGCCCCTAATCAAGTGACCAACTAAGCACCAATACCTACTCATCGACACATATGAACAACCAAAGTTGCCCTCAACAAAATTAACTCATCCCTTTCAAAATAAACATGAAAATGGCAAAGCAAAATATACACCACAGATTATACACCAAGCCACGGCATGACAAAGAAAAACAAAAACCAAAATACTATACCTTCGGGCTTGAGATACACAGCCAACCACGAGAAAAGCAAAACAGAATGCAGAAACAACTCCAATCCAGAAAACCAGACAGCCACTGAACCAAAACATCCGAGATTAAACAAAAAAAATCTCCAGTTCATCACATAAAAAAATCAGAGGACAGGCTTTAAAGAATCAATCACCTGTTGTAGGTAATCCCTTGAACTTGAATTTGATTCGCCCTAATCCTTCGCCGAATTCGACTTACTTCAAATGGCTTCGCCCTAAATCCTTAGCCCATATCGATTCACTCGAAATTGCTCCCCAAATCGCTGTTGAGCCCTACTGAGACCCCTAATCGATCAATTCGCTCTTCGCCCTAAATCCTAACCCCAAATCGGTTCACTCGTACCCAATCGAACGACTCGCTCATCGATTTTCCCCAAAAACCCCGAAGCATCTAACCCTCGAACATCATGTGTTTCCCCCAAATCGTCTAACCCTCGATGAGCACTGCATGTGTTACTTTTAATGTTTTATTTTTTTTAGCGGGCCTTTTGAGATTTTGGGAAAATTAAGGCGGGCCGGAGTATTGTGAACCCGCCAAAAGGACGAACCGCTGTCTTAAATGTATTTTTTTAGTGGGGTTTGAGTGAACCGCCGCCCTAGCCATTTTCATTTAAATAAACCGCTTCCACAATATACTTGAACCGCCTCCATAGGCACATGTTGTAAAAACCGCTGCCTAAACCGCCTCCATAGCCTAAACCAATTCTAATTACGTGAAATCGTCCTAAACCGTTGCTCTGAACCGCCACCTTAATAAACCGCTGCTCAGAACCGCCACTTTTGCTCGGAATTGTAGTAGTGGCCATCTTGGAAAAGACAGTCTCCCGCTCAAGGAAGGATTGGTCATCTAAGCTTGATGATGCGCTATGGGCTTATAGGACGGCCTATAAAACACCGATGCGAACAACTCCTTACAACCTGGTTTATGGCAAGTCTTGCCATTTGCCTGTCGAATTGGAGCATAAAGCAATGTGGGCCCTCAAGGAGCTCAACATGGATCTCGACGAGGCAAGTAAGAAACGCTTTATTGATTTACAAGAGTTAGAGGAGCTAAGGCTGAAGGCATATGAGAATGCCGAAATCTACAAGGAGCGCACCAAGAGATGGCACGATAAGAAATTAGTGCCAAAGACATATGAGGTAGGTGACAAAGTGCTTTTATATAATTCTAGATTGCGTTTGTTCCCAGGGAAGCTCAGGACAAGATGGAGTGGACCTTTCGTGGTTCACCACATATACCCTCATGGCGCAGTAGAGTTACTTGGCACTGATTGAACCACTTTTATGGTAAATGGGCACAGGGTCAAGAAATACTATGACAAAGAAGACCCGGAGGAAGAGATTCGCGCCACCCCGGCGTTGGTCAAAGCCTAAAACGGGGAAGTAGGTCGAGCTAATGACTTAAACCTTAGCGCTTACGGGAGGCAAACCACTTTTCTTACTCCTTTTTATTTAATTCTATTTTATTTTTATTTTATTTTCTTGAAATTTGTGCATAATCTCTTCTCGTTGATGAATTCAGGCATTCACGGTCTACTCAAACATCGACCAAACTTGGTCGATGTCGACCAAATTTCTAGGGTGGTTCACTATATGTTGAGTTCTTCTAGTCGAGTTCGGGAGGAGGATTCTTTTTCCTCGTTGTCGAGCAGTTTACTCGACATCGACTAAGCTCATCAGGTAAGTGCGAGGTTCCTCCACATCGAGCAACTTGCTCGACGTCGACCAAGGCTTCAGGTACATTTTCTTTCTTATAAAAAAAAAAAAAAAAATTAGAAAATACTTACAGATTTTTTTATTTCGGTTTTTTTCTTTTTCTTTCTTTTCCTTATTAAAGCCCCCATGGAACCTCTCTCTCTCCTTCCGCTTTCTCGACCTCGAGAACCCTAGCCGACAAACCGAGCCGCCATCTTCATCGCCTTCCTCTTGCTCCCTCCCTCCTTCTCTCGTTGCACCAGCACCGGCCACCAAGAAGCGCACCCGCCTCGGACCCTTCCGCACCACCACCAGCCCTCGGCGAGTCCGAGCCCTCCTCCCTGCGTTCTTGTTGTCTTTACCATTGTTGCCCAGAAGCGCCGCCAACCACCTCCATCCACCATATCCGGCCACCTTTCCCCGATTCCGGCCTCCTCGAGCTCGGATCCAGCCATCCCGACCACCAGCAGCCCCGCCGATCCCAGTTTCCCCTTCCCCGCGCGTTTGACAGTTCAAAACCGCTACACTGTTGGTTTCTTGACCAAAACCGAAAAGACCAACCCTTAATTCTCTCTAATTACAAATTTCTTCCCCCTGTTTCAACTCAAAGGTATGATTTCTCCCTCTTTTCTCTCTAAATTTCATATTATTTAATTTGTTGATGAGAACCTAGGTAGATATTGGAACTTGAGTTGTGTTTTGAATGTCTAGGGTTTGAAATTTGCGCGGGAAATTGATATTTATTATTGAGGTTTGTTATACCGGTTATATATGGAAACTACTAAAATTGGTGGGCTGATTTTTATTAATCTACATAATGCTTATACGTAGTTCATATATATTGTCAAGGAAATTCATGAAATTTGAGATTTATTACATGATATATTTGGAAATTTCTTGAAATTGGGGTTTTATTTAAATTCATATATATTTTGCACTTCTTGTTTCATTATATGAAGTTGTTACATGATTTGATGATATGAAATTGGTGGGGTTGTTATATTTGTTAGATATTATCTTATAAAGGGCACTTTATTTTGCAGTTTAGGTTTAGAACAAACTACCCAGAAATGGATCATTTGAGGATTGATGATGATGAGACACGCCAGCGAGCTGAGGATCTAGCAGAGCGGGCTGAGAATGCCCGTTGGTATCACCAACCGAGCATGGAAGAGCTCGGCATGCACTTCTGGATGATTCAGGGGTTTGGCTGGATAGATGCTGAGCGGCTGATTCAACCACTTGACCACCACTACCCAACGCTGACAAGAGAGTTCCTAGCGACTCTCCGGCAACATCGCTAGTCCTCTCTTCTCTACTATTCTGAGGATTCTGGGGCAGCACGATTTGGGCCCGCCCCGAGCTGCGGCGGCCCAACCAGCCAGAGCTAGAGTGTCTGCGGCGGATGCTTTTCGAGTCTGACCCCCTGCCGCTTGCCTTTACATGGCTACAGCATTGCATTACACGCCGGAACCACCGCTATACTGCTTGGTATGTGATGCGGATTGATCTGACGTTCTTGCAGAAGGAGCATGTTATAGCGCGCCGCGATGGAAGATGGGTCCATTATTCGTCAGGGGTACCAATCCGGCAGGACCTGATGGACCTACACCATGTCCGCGATTGGTTCACCACATGGTCAAGGATCGATTACCACCCTACCATCAACCCAGCCGCTGACCCTACCCTGCGGGACTATCCTCTCTTCTATGACCACCCCGACTCAGTCCCTATGGCCGTAGACCCCCAGCCAGCTCCTGCAGATGGTGAGGATGAAGGGGATGATGATGATGAAGAGGCTGACAGCCCACAAGCCTCTCACCACTCTTACCATTCCAACCAGCAGATCCCCTCTCACCACTCTTACCATTCCCACCAGCAGATCCCCTCTCACCACTCTTACCATTCCCTCCAGCAGATCCCCTCTCACCATACCCAGCAAGCTCACCTTGCTGGGGGGTATCCAGATGAGTTGGTTGCTGAGATGCGCCAGATGCGGCAGTTCCAGGAGGCCATGTTTGACCGGATGACCTCCTTGACACTCAGAGTAGACACCATCGACCATCGCCAGGAGTAGTTCTATTTGGCTTCCATGGATCACTATTCCATGGTCAGAGATCACTTCGACGACATGAATCAGCGCCTCTGGGGTCGCCCATCCCAGTTCCAGCAGCAGGGGAGAACTCATGACCCTGGGGGATCTTCACAGCAGCAGCCTGGTAGCTCTTCCATTGGAGGAGCTCCTGATTACCAGGTCGGATTCCACCTCCCCTACTACGGTCCACCGCCCCACTAGTGAGCAACTCTGTAAGTCCTTTCCCTCCCTTTGGTTATATTTCTTTGATAGTGAGGACACTGTCCATTTTAAGTATGGGGTGGGATTAAAGACTATGTTTATGACTTTATTATTTTTTTATTTGCTTCCGGACTGTATTTTAAGGTTTCATTGCATGGTTTGTATCGGATTATTTAGGACATGGCACAACTCTGTATTGAGTTTAGTGGCATATTTTGAATATCGTATTTGCATTGTTAAATTCTATATTATTCATAAGATGCATTATTCGAAATATGCATTTTTAAAGAGAGTTGTAAGGATATCGCCCAAGCTTGCAAAAAGTTCAAAGAAGAGAGTCATGGAAGTCAAGGCAACACTCGACGATGCAAATGATGGATTTGTTAGAGATATTGCACAAGATTGCCTAGAAAAGGGAAGTCTCAATGACGTGCGATTTTTTATGGTGAAACCACAAAAGTGAGGTAAATTGATGTTGCTTTTGAAATTATGCACAATAAGAGGATGGATGATTTTAAATTTCCATATATGTTCATTTTCATACTTCTAGCCATACCTTTACCCAATTGCATCACAAAAGCCATATTATAAGCCTTATTTGCCTTAATATCATTATTGCTCCACATATGCCTTATATTGCCCGTTTTTACCTTATACCTTATCCGGGGATTATGTTGAAAATGGAATTCATTTTATGGAGACATTATATGGTTTGTTGTGTTGTTATGTCATTATTGGAGTTTGGCAAGAAAAATTCAAGTTTTATGGAAAATTTAATGAGTGAGAAAAAATCCGGTCACCTCAGGAGATAAAGGTAGATCGACCCTGCTTACTGAGATAATAGTTCAGTGAGATGGGACACACAGGTGAGGAGTCCAAAGCACTAAGTATCCGGGGCCATTCATGACACCCATGTTTGCGACTCGTGAGAAGGCAGTGCTGAGGTCAGAGAGGTAAAAGCATTATTATGAAAAAAAGTATTATGAAAGGTGATGAATCTTATGAAGAAGGAATGTGGTAGAGAATGTTTGGAAATAATGCATTTCTCCGGATTTAACACCACATGGCCAAAAATTGCCTACATTTAGCCTTTTACCTATCTACTCCTTTTGAGCTTAAATAAAATCATCTTGATTATTGTTGCTTTGTCACATAAAATTGTTTTTGGTAGAAACCTCCTTTTGTGTGCAGAAATTGTTTTTTATTCACAGGCACAGATTTGTGGGCGCCAAGTACCTTTTCAAGGATGGCAATTGAGTGTTGGGTAATATAACAATGAATCCATTATGTTGAGAGTCTTTGCAGGTTTCCCCTGAATGATCATCCAAGTTATTGCTTGGGGACAAGCAAGCTTAAGTATGGGGTGATTTGATGTCCACTAAAATAGCCATGTTTTTATGCACATTTTAGCTCCTTATTCTATATACTTTGCATATTTCGGACTGAGAATATATTGAATTTATATAATATATGCTTATTTGCAAGAAATGGATATCTGCATAAGTTTTGGTTTAATATTACAGAATTTGGAGCCATTCCGGGACGAAACCAAGAAGAGAAGAAGGAAGCTGAGAGTTACTCGATTTCGAGGAGACTTCCTCGACATCGACCAATAATGTGAAGCAGAGCCTGGTCGAGGAAAGAAGAAGAAGAGAAGACAACTCAATCCAAACTTTACTCGATGTCGACATGTTTGCTCGACATCGACCAAACCCAGCAGCTACCCGAGTTCGAGAATCCAAGAGGAAGCTGATTGAGAAAGCCCAGTGAAGCCGAGATCGACGACTCAACTAGATATCGACCAAATTGGTCGAAACCGACCAAAAATTTTTCTGGGCCGCGGGACCATTGAGCCTATCCGAAGTCGAGTTGATTTGCTTGGATGCGAAGGAGGTCCGAATCTATCAAGTTCTATCAAGATATATCAAAAGAGAGAAGATTATTCATTAATATCAAGAGATATTTAGATATTCCCTTTTAGATTAATGCTTTATCTTTATTTAGTTTTGTCTTTAGAAAGTAGATATAGTTTGCTTTCCTTGATTAGCAAGGATTCAGTCCTATAAATAAAGCCCATGAGGCTGATTTCCATTCATTCAAATTCAGAAAATTAGTTCCACATATAGTTTAGGAGTTCAAGGGTTTTAGGGTTTTGACATTCTACGAAAGTTTGAGTGTCGGGATTGTAAAGACTTTGAATATAGTTTATGCAAGTTTCTTTTACATCAATGATGTCGATTGCTATGATGAGGCGCGAGTAGTCCACCCACTTCTAGGGTTGGGATGAGCCCAACGAGAGCCATGTTGGTGGAATAGCGATTGTAAAAGAAGGTACTTTATCGTTATCTTATTCTATTCCATGTGCTTCATCTTTGATTGAGAAATTGAAGAACTCATGTTGTGAAACTTGGGTAGTAATTAGGATTTCTATTCAGAAGTTTATACATTCTAATTATGAAAAGGAATAGATACAATTAGGGTTGTTCATCGCAAGATCTATATTCCTACTTGTCGGATTAGGTGAATGACTTCTCCTTTATCGATAAAGTCACCATCTTTTATGATTTAAAATTCCGCTTTCATGGTAATCGTTGTTGCAAACCCTGATCTTGGAAGTCTCTTTCATCCATTGTTTAAACTCGAAGTTTTGCATTCGTTTTAAGTTACTGTTCTTCCTCGATTTCGACCAAATCTGGTCGACGTCGACTTCTCACATTCGATCAAGAAAAGATCGTCATCGCTTCTATCTCTGCAGCTTCCTTGATTTCGACCAGACTTCTCGACTTCGACCAGTTCCTCGATATCGAGTTGGTTACTCGAGATCGACCAAAAACAGTGACTACTTCTTGCTCGGATTCGACTTGCCTGGCCTCTGTCGACTAACCCTAGTCGAGGTCGAGCACCCTGAAGTTGATTTCTGTCCGTGAGATTTATCCGCTGCCTGAGATCCGCTGACCAGCTTCCTCGAGGATCGAACCTGACTTCCCACAGCTGCATCGGAAGGGAGTCTTGAACATTATTTGCTGGGAACCAAATCGGTTTGCTTTACTTTACTTATATTTTATTTGCAATCTCGATTTCCTCCTACAACACGGCGCCTGGGTGCTATGCGGGAGGGCACCTAGGACTTTTTACGTCTAGGTGGGTCTCTATGCGAAAATTTGCCTAGACACCTCCTAGGCGCCGCTTAGGCCCGTCTAGTTAGACAATTATTTAGTTTTAGCGTCTAGGGAGGTGATTAGTCGAGTTAGGTTTTTTTTTAATCCCTCAAGTCCCGATGTATTTGCTTTTGTGTCAACCCTATGGTTTTGGATTTTAGGAGGTCTAAAGTCTCCGATCAAATGCGTACTTTAGCGTTTATTTAAAAAAATGTTAGTTAAACACCACAAATTTGGGTTTATGAGTTATATTATGGATTATTATTACATTATATGAATTATTGATATGTTCTATATGTTAAATTATAAGTAAATAGTTAAGTTTGTTCTAAATCCGTCTAGGCACCGCTTAGGAGCCCTCATAACCGCTTATGCGCTAGATGGCCACCCTTCGCCTAGTGGCCGCCTAACACCTTAACTTTTAGAACATTCGCGCTTCACCACTACCTCTTTTACACCCTCTACAAGAAGAGCATGCTTCAGGACATGCTTAGAGGATTGTCAGGAAGTGGCCTTGTAAACTAGATCATGTTTTGTGGTTATTTATATTGGTCGTTTTACTATGACCAAGAAAAAATAGCTTCGAATATATCATAAAACTCATATTCCATGTACCTCTACGGGAGTATAAATTGTAAAAATAAGATCATATACTCTTCTAGAGTTTATAAGAATCTAAAATTAGAGTATTCAAACTCTTATGCAGATTTTGATGAAAACTCACAATCTATTGGATTGTTTACAAATGGTATCGAGACTTTGAGCTCTTAGCGAGATAAGTGTCACAATCTACTGAATTGTTTAATCATTGAGTTTAAGAACTTCAAGCCCACAAAACAGGTGTTAAAAAACTCACAACATATTGGAATAAGGTAATAATACTAATAAAACTATGTAAAAGATAACGCTAAATAGTAAAGTATATTAAGAAACATGTATATCCATAACAATAATCTTAATTAAATAAATAAAAATAATTATCATCTCGAAGGAGATGTGATTTGTCCATTGGTACGTCTACTTCGGGAGATGAGTCCGTTCATCTACTTCGGGAGATGAGTCCGTTCATCTACTTCGGGAGAGTCCGTTCATCTACTTCATGAGATGAATCCTTTCATCTACTTAGAGAGATGAAGAATAAATAATAATAACAAAAAACATACATATTAAATAAAAAAATAAACATAAATTCATCACTACGGGGATGAAAATCATAGTTTTATCACGTTTATGATGATATTTTCGTTCATCACTGCAAGATAATTTATAGATAATATCATTTGTATATACACTTCGTATATACTTTCATCCATGCCATGGGATGAGATTGATTTATCATAATAAATATGTTTTAATACACTTCTACGGATAAATTTTTGTCTTTTCATGCACAAATTATTTTCGATCTATATATATTTTCGCTTTAGGGAATAAAATTGATTTGTCTCTACAAGGACAAATTTAATATTTATTCATTCATCACTTCAGGAATTAATATAATTTGACTTGCACATTCTCTTCGATGAATGAGATCGACTTATCCGCTTCGGGTGTTAAAATATAGGGAAAGGACAATGAAAAATGGAGATCATCAACTCAATTTGTGCATCATCTCTTTTATTGAGTAGACTTTCGTGTTGATAACATGTTCTAATACGAGGGACATCATACGAGAATAATTTGTCATGAAAGAATAAGAGAGTAGAGAAGAGACTTCTTATTCATGTGTGTTCTCTCAAGTGAGGCTAAAAACCCTTATTATATAGGCAAGATAGGTAGGAGTTATAGAAGGTGAAACAGCACCTATACCTATAATGGTCTCATAACAAAACGATATTTATTTCTAAATTCAAAGTAAAGATAGTATAACATCTATTTTAAGTGTTTTTGGTATGTACTTAAATAATTAATTTGGATTAGTTAATTAATTAATTATTTTTGTAAATAATAAGCAATTATGTCAAACAAACGTGGAAGATTAATCGACATAGAATAACCATTTTTTGATTCCATCTGTAAATGATAGCAGTAGTATTGTATAGGCTAATGGGCCTAAGACCCTCGTGGTAAATATTCATCCATGTAACCTATATATATTCTATCTAATGAAAGGCAAACCTCGAGGGAGAATTTATCCAATCTGACATGGTATCTGAGCCTTAGGGTTTTATCAAAATCAACCCTAATTTTCCACCTCCACACGCCGTCGTCCTCCTCTCCGTCCAAATCCCGCCGCCGCCACCAGCAACCCAACCCTCACTCTCTTTCCTCGTCTCCATCCTCGCTCTCCAGATCCCACCGCCTCTGTCCAGATCCCGCCGCCTCCACACGCCCTCGCTCTCCAGATCACGTCGCCTCTTGCCTTGCCCTCGCTCTCCTTCCTCACTCTCCAGATCTCGTCGCCTCTTGCCTTGCCCTCGCTCTCCTTCCTCGCCTCTTGCCCTCGCCTCTTGCCTTGCCCTCGCTCTCCAGATCTCGCTCTCCTTCCTCGCTCTCCACATCTCGCTCTCCTTCCTCGCTCCCCTTGCCCTCGCTCTTGCCTTCCCTCGATCTCTCCTCCACAAATCCGGCCACCAGCATATTAGATCCGCCAGATCCGGCCACCAGGGGCTTCGATTCGCCAGATCCGAGCCGCCCGAAAACCTCCGCCAGACCCCGTCTCGCCGACCTTGCACTTCGGAACTCCGCCGCATGTCCAGTCCTCTAATTTCCTAACCTTCGGTCAAAAAGAAAAAAACCTTTACCCTGGCCGATCCCAAGCCCTCTAATTTCCACTCCGCTCTTGCCATCTCCATTGTCAAAAACATTATCCTCATCATCCTTGATGCTGAAAAAGGTCCATATCCCTCTTGGAAGGAGCTATTTCGTGTTGTCGCTCGTGCTCACAATGTCCTGGACCACATTGACGACTCTGTCAAATGTACGGAAGGCATTACTAATGATCTCTGGAATCAGGTTGATGTTGTTCTCTTGCAATGGATATATGGCATTGTCACCGAAGATCTCTTGCTCACCATCATGGAGCCAAATATGAGTGTCAAAACCGCCTGGTCGAAGATCGACGATCTCTTCAACGACAACAAGAACTCACGGGCGGTCTATCTTGAGCACCAACTGACGAACGCCCGCCTCGAGTCTTTTTCCTCTGTCTCCTCCTACTGCAAGCACATGAAGGAACTCTCTGATCAACTGTCAAATGTTGGATCTCCTGTCACCAACGCTCGCCTAGTCCTTCGCACTATCTCTGGCTTGCCTATTGAGTACAACATCGTCACCACCTTGATTCAACAGACGGATCCTCTCCCTGACTTCGGCAAGGCTCGCTCACAATTGATCCTTGAAGAGACTCGCCTTGCGGGTCAATCGGCGCCCCCTAAGGCGCCTTCGTTAGAGGCCCTAGTCTCGTCCAGCGACCTAGGCGTCGCTCCATACACCACTCGGTCGTCGTCCACTCCCCCTAGCCGCGGCAGCAGCAACCCCCGCGGTCGTGGCTGTGCCACGACGGCCGCTTCCGAGGCCGTGGTCCCGGCTCCTATCAGCAGCATGCGCCGTGGTCCTCACAGTCGGACTGCTAGCCTCCTCCGCCTCGCTACCCCGGTCCCAACGGCTACCCTCCACCCGGTTGGACCCCTCCACCGAGCTCGTACCCTAGCTCACAGGGCGTTCTCGACCCGGCTCCGCCCCGTCGTCAGGACCATCAGGCCATGATGGCCGCTCCATCCTCCCAACCGACCGACCTGGCGCAGGCGTTCAGTTCTCTCGGCCTCAATCCGTCCAACCCCAACTAGTACATGGACTCCGGAGCGACATCTCACATGTCTCACAACTCAAGTATACTCTCTTCATCTACTTCTAAGAACATGTCTTCGTCCATAATTGTCGGAAACGGTGCATGTATTCCAGCATTGGGTTTAGGGCAAACCACTCTCCCCATCCACAGCAGCCCTATTCACCTTAACAATGTCCTTGTCTCTCCTAAACTTATTAAAAATCTTGTGTCTGTTAGACGCCTTGTTACAGATAATCAAGTTTCCATTGAGTTTGACCCTTTTGGTTTCTCTGTAAAAGATTACCTCACTGGAACTCTGCGCATGAGATGTAATAGCATAGGAGAACTCTACCCAGTCACTCTTCCCGCGTCCGCCCATCTATCCCTGGCTGATCAATCGGTGTCCGTCTGGCATGCCCGACTTGGCCATCCAGGATCACCTACTTTTGATATTCTTACGTCTAAGTTTTTACATTGTAAATAAAGATCCCCGCTCTCCTCTGTGTCGAGCCTTTCAACTCGGCAAGCACACTAGATTACCATTTGTTAGTTCTTTGAATCGCGTCTTAGAGCCTTTTGATGTTATTCATAGTGACTTGTGGACCTCTCCGGTCGTTAGCAATGAAGGGTTTCACTTTGTTCTTGTTTTTCTGGATGCTTTCTCTCAATACTTATGGGTGTTCTCTCTCAAATACAAGTCTCAAGTTTATGCTCACTTTGTTGCGTTTCATGCCTATGTTCGGACTCAATTTCAATGCTCCATAAAGTCTTTCCAATGTGGCATGGGAGGTGGATTCAACAACACCCCCCTTCATACCTTCTTTAACAATAATGGCATCTAATTTCGTTTCTCCTGCCCTCACACATCGTCTCAGAATGGTAAAGCTGAGTGCATCATTCGCACCATCACCAATTCCATGCGCACCCTTCTCCTTCATGGACACGTCCCATCTATATATTGGCAATATGCGGTCGAAACGGCGTGCTATCTTCTCAATATCACACCCACCACCACCCTTCAAAATCTATTGTTTTGTTTTACCCCGTCCTATTCTCATCTTCGAGTTTTTGGTTGCTTGTGTTATCCAAACCAAGCATCTGTTGCACCTCATAAGCTTGCACCACGCTCTACCCCGTGTGTCTTCCTTGGGTACCCTTCTCACCATAGGGGGTATCGTTGTTTCGATATCAGTCGGAATCGCGTCATCATCTCCCGTCATGTCACCTTTGATGAATCTACATTTCCCTTCTCTCGCCCCTTGTCTTGTGTTGCTTCCTCTTCTGACGACGCATCCCCTCTCCACACTATACCTTTCCTGTCTACCTCTCCTTGTGCTATTACACATCATGCTCCTCCTGATAGCCCTCCGGGTACCCCGTCTTCCCCGTCACACCACCCCGCCACCACACCACCCCTCGCAGCCGACGCCCCCGCCCCCCAGCCGAACCCGGCTCCTCCCCACCAACCATCGAACCCGGCTCCTGCAGCCCTCCCGCACCAGTGTCGGCGCCTATCCCTAACCCACCGCCCGCCCCTACCTCTGGCACCATCCAGATTCACAGCAAGAGTGGAATTTTTCGCCCCACTAAAATCTTTGACCTCTATGTCTCTCAGCTGTCTCCCTTGACCCCAACTGGAGTGCAGCAATGTCTGACGAATATCATGCTCTTATTAGTAATGACATCTGGGTTCTTGTTCCTCATCCGCCCCGAGCTAATATCGTTCGTTGTATGTGGTTGTTTCGCCATAAGCTGCGCTCGGGTGGCAGCCTTGAGCGTTACAAGGCCAGGTTATTGACCAATGGCAATTCTCAGCAGGTTGGGATTGATTGTTCATACACCTTCAGCCCTGTGGTTAAGCCAACCACCATTCGCACTGTGTTACACCTTGTTGTCTCGAGATCTTGGCCCATCCATCAGCTCAACGTGAAGAATGCTTTTCTTCATGGAAATTTGCACGAGACAGTCTACATGTATCAACCTCCAAGCTTTGTTGATAGCGCCAGACCGGATCATGTCTGTCTGTTAAAGAAGTCTCTGTATGGCCTCAAGCAAGCTCCTCGATCGTGGTATCTTCGCTTTGCTACGTTCCTTCTTCAGATTGGATTCGTCAGTAGCAAGCGTGACTCCTCCCTCTTCATCTACCATCAAGGTAATCACCGGGCTTATCTATTGTTATATGTTGATGACATCATTCTCACATCATCGACGGAGCATCTCCGGTCTACTATCATTCAGCGGCTGAGTAGGGAGTTTGCTATGACTGATCTTGGCCCTCTCAGCTTCTTCTTGGGGGTTTATGTCACTCGCTCTGCCTCGGGTCTGTTCCTCTCTCAGGAAAACTATGCTAAGGAGATTATGTCCAAAGCAAATATGATGAACTGCAAGCAAGTCTCCACTCCGGTTTATACCTCTCCTAAGTTGGTCCCAGCTTCGGGTCCCTCTGTCTCTGACCCAACCCTCTACAGGAGCCTGACGGGTGCTCTACAGTACTTGACGTTCACCCGCCCGGACATCAGTTACGCCGTGCAGCAGGTATCTCTCTTTATGCATCATCCCCGCGAGTCGCATTTTGCTGCTCTGAAGCGCATTATCCGGTACATTCACGGCACATCAGCCCTCGGCATCACCATCTCCCCGTCATCGTCACCAGTCTCGTTGGTCGCCTATACTGACGCCGATTCGGCGAGTTGTTCTGACACCCGTCGCTCCACATTCGGGTACTGTGTCTTTATGAATGACTCTCTGATCTCCTGGTCTTCTAAGCGACAACCGGTGGTCTCCCACTTTAGCCTAGAGACTGAATACCGCGGAGTGGCCAACTTTGTTGCCGAATGTGCCTGGCTGCAGAACCTCTTTCTTGAGCTTCATTGTCCCTTATCTCGTGCATCCGTTGTTTACACAGACAATGTCAGTGCCACGTACCTTGCTCACAATCTAGTCCATCATTAGCGGACCAAACATGTGGAGATTGACATCCATTTTCTTCGTAAAAAGGTTGCTTTGGGCCACGTTTGCGTCCTCCATGTGCCTTCGACATATCAGTATGCCGACATATTCACAAAGGGTTTGCCATGTCAACTGTTCTTGGATTTCAGATCCAGTCTCACTCGTTGTAAATATTCATCCATGTAACCTATATATATTCTATCTAATGAAAGGCAAACCCCAAGGGTGAATTTATCCAATCTGACAGTAAAAAGTAGCCTCTTTTATACATTTGCAAAAACAACAATTTTAGGAGAAACTATCAGTAACCCGCACCTTATGCGTTTTCTTTTTATTAGAAAGGGGTTCGGGTGAGAGGAGATATGTAACGGTCCAAATATAATATTTGAGTTACTTTTCGAATGTTGAATACTTTCGTTCGGATCTTGCAATTCAAGTACGGGTCGAGGTTTCAAAACCAAAGTGTTAAGCAACGAAAGGGGGATTTCAAACCCCAAAGTATGAGGGAGGGCCGTTAGGTACCCCAAACCTATCCTAATTCTAAGTCGCGCAAAACCATTTCAAGTTCGAAAACGCATAACGAAAAACAAAATACTAGAGAAAACGAGTAAAGTATCATCTGTATATAAGTTTGGTGTCATGTCAGTCTCTCATGTCCACAACCCAAAAGGAAACCCTCGTCATGGAAGCAAGAAACAAGCAATGATCATATACCTGAAACTAATCACAAAGTCAGGCCAAGCCACTCATGCGGGATCGGAAGTCCTCGCTGACGCCATATAATACGCCTATATCTAAAATAAAAGATGCTCTATTACAGTACTGGAATTTAAACCACACAAGCATGCTAACAATTTATATAATGCAGCAAGCGGTGTGTAAAAGGAATTGTAGAAAAAGGCAGAAGATAACGACCAGTATGTAAGGAATTTAAATCACACAAGTACGCTAACATGAATGTTTCCATTAGCAGTCGACACCTCCATCTTCGTCCACTCCTTTCATCTCCTTTCATCGCCTGCTTCAAGTCTTCTCCAAGGTCGTGGCAGTCGTCGTCTCATTTCATCTCCCCTCGAAGGTCATCGTCTCATTTCATTGCCTTCACGTTGCCTTTGTCCTCCTTCGTTTGCAGAGCAGAATTTCACTACAAAAAAAAAATGCTTCGGCAAAAAGCCGTGGCAAAAGGCCTAGCCTTCAAGGGGTGGCAAAAGGCATTTAGCTTCGGCTAAGCTACGGCATATAGGGGGTGGCGAATTTTGTGGTGGCAAAATTTTATAGCTTCGGCAAATAGCCGTAGCAAAAAAATTTAGCTACGGCTACACTACGGTCAGCAACCCCTAAAGAAAGAGACACCACATTTGCCACGGCAAGATGCCGTAGCTAAAGTATGGGTGGAAAATAAAAAAAAAAACCTGTTTTTTAGCCCGGATTCTTCCGACCCGGGCTAAAAAGTCCAATATTTTTTTACAAAAAATAAATAATACACACATTTTATATATAATAAAATTTTATTATTTATACAAAATCTAGATATAATAAAATGTCCAAGGAGAGATCTAGAAAATACAAATTATTCACAAATGCTTCCAATTTCATGCATTACCACTTGAGAAATAAGTACCATTCACAAGCAATTCTTGGAAATAAATACAGCACCACATTTTTGCCCAGAGAAGGCAAATTTAAAAGATCTAGAATGACCATAACCTCCAAGTGTGATGAACTCTTTAATCTAAAATCAACAAGTGTGATAGGGGATATATTAGCGATTGACCAAGAGTAGATTTTGTATGCTACTATACCAGTATAGCCTCTATCTCCTCATTTGACTGGGCTGTAGAGATCCCTTCCCAGAAGTGGATAGAGAAGATGATCGAGAAGCAGCCTTCGATATGAATGCCCTTAAAGCATCATCAGCTACTGAAGCCGATGAGTCTGCAAGAAATAATGACAAATACGCTTGAATTGTAGTACGATTGCTTTGTTCTTCAAAGGGGCAGAAACAGATGAACTCAATAAATGGTATATATGAGCAAAAGAAAGATGCATGGAACAATAATAGCGTAACACACCACAAAGAATTGTTGTTGCTCTTATTATATAAAAGACGTACAAATGTGTCTAAGTTGCAAAGGCTTGGAATAGAAATGGAAACAGATATACTATGGATACATGATAGTTTTGAATCATATTTAGAAATGGAAACGGATATACTTAAAGTTGCTTTAGCAGAAGAACATTTTATAGGCACAACAAAAACCTAACCGAAAATCTTAAACGAGCCTGATTGTCAGACATGTTAGCAAGTAAAGCTATGAATTACAAAACCTAACCTTCAAAACTTTGTTGGGCCTAATTTTCAAAGGCATGCTAATAAGCATACCTTATTCTGAAAATGTAACAAGAGGCTAGAGGCAAGACGTCGGAATGGCTATTGACAAGATAATTTCACCTAAATTATCACAAGTCCTTTTCATTTTTTCCGAACACATTGCAAAAAGGGACAAAACTCTCTTTTCCCGAATCGAAACCTAAATCTGTCGAACGAATTGTTTTGATTGAAAACAGCCTAAAATCGATAAAATTAATCAAAAGATCAATCAATCAACACATGAATTGGTATTTCGCTCACTTTACGTGATTATCGAATGGTGATTTTTGGTCTTCGTTCGAAAAAACCGTCGAAATAAGGAGCTCGACAGATAGAAACAAGGTGAATGAATAAGCTCGGCAGGATTAGACGAGGTTAATACGTAACCTCGGCGAACAAAAATGAGGTTATGATGGAGCCTCGTCTACGTTTTGTGAGGTTTATAAGGACCCCTTTTGAAGATCTTATCTAAATTCTCAGACACTTAAGCCGAGCTTAATAAATAACCTCGGCTTTTGTTGTTGAGGTTAAGGAGGGAGTTCGGCTTCTGTTGTTGAGGTTAAAGAGAGAGCTCGGCTTCTGTTGTTGAGGTTAGTGATGGAGCTCGGCTTCTGTTGTTGAGGTTAGTGATGGAGCTCGGCTACTGTTGTTGAGGCTATAAAATAGCCTCATTGACACGTATTGCATAAATTCATTAAATTGTGTAGAGGTATGTGTGATGGATCTTGTTATAATGCAAACTCATATGCTTCTAAGAATAAGACAGGCTATAAGAATGAGACAGACTAAATGACTAATTAAATTAGTTTAGAAAATGTTGTTTTCCCCACTTTTGATTGTAACTCTCAATGACTAAATCAATATCATAACTTTATCCAAATTAAATAGTAAATTAGTTCTTCTTAAGAAGACATGAAACAAATTAATGCATATTTTAATGTTTTATCTTACAGTAATTGTTTCAAGTGCCCACTTCCCACTTATCCTCAACCTAAGGATTAATGGCGAATCCATCGAGGCAAGTGGTAAATAACGAGGGTCATAGGTCTGCCTGATGTTAAATTGGCATATGTCCAATCAAACATGAGCTTTAGAAGTGATGCTCTTCAGTAATTTTTTCCTTATACTTTTAATGCTTATATAGTTATATCTTTGGTACAACTTGTATATGCCAGTTGAAAATTGATCACTTTCTTTCACGATGTGATACTATTTTCTTTCTTTTTATCCACTTTTTCATTGATGAAGATCTTTTGACAGTTCTGTATTGAGCAGTTCAAAATAATCAAACACATGGGCGGAGCTAGGGTGTTACCCCCGGAAATATATATATATATATATATATATATATATATATATATATATATATATATATATATATATATATATATATATATATATATATATATATATATATATATATATATATATATTCTGTGTTTTATTTCTAATACTAAACTATATACCTTGAGTTAGGATCATCTGCTTCCTAGTATGCAAACCTAGATGTAACATATAATTATTTAAGGTATTTTTTAATAATTAAAAAATATATATTTACATTGTAAATATCAAATAACATATATATCTATAATTTTTTTAATATAAATGAAATTTTTAAAAAAATATTAAGAGAATCATTATTTAGAATAATAATCATAATATTTATTACAAATATCATTTTGTATGAAAAAATATGCAAATATATATTATAGGACATGCACAATATAAATATAATTTTTTTTTTGTATTAATTAAAAGTACTCTAAATAATTTTGGGTTACACCTACATACAAAGTAGTCAAGGATACTATATCAAATACCTTGTAGAATGAAACAAGGTTGAATGGGTAGCTTGGGTGGTAAAGGTCCAGAGGCGTGCTAAATTGGTTTGGTAGAGGTCACAGGTTCGAAACCCCATCCTTTTCTATTTTATTTTCCCATTTACAACTCTCCCCCCCCCCCCCCCCCCGGCCCTGTCTTCTTCTGGTCGATTTTTTTTTTCAAGCTCAGCAGGCAGGAGAAAAGGGAACCGCGAGCGACCCAGGCCCTCCTCTCGTCGTCCCGCTCTCCGCTCTCCACCGCTCGCCTCCACCACCGTCGCCGACAACCTTGCACCCGATTTGGTTGGCTGCCTTTACGACTTGGACCGTCGACATCGCCGCAAACTCGCCCGACTTAGACCCGTGCATAGTTCAGGCCAAAACACTAGTGAGTAGATGTATTCGTCATGAATGTAACATCAATAGAGGTAATTTAAGATTTCAATATTACTTGTCAAACTGACATATATCAATATTTTTAGTTCATGAAACCATCGTGAATGCAACGTGGATGTAATTCCTAGTTGTTTTTCTATTGTTAATACATTAGATTTCCATAGCATAACAACAGTCACTACCAATGGCTTGTTATTTAGATTAGTACAGGTTATGCATGTAGCTCTAAGTAATTACATTTTTCTTATTTACATATAAGGTATTTTGTGTAACTGCAACCTGAATTAAGAAATGAGTTTAAAGCTACATTGGAAATAATTTACATACAATGGAACGAATTCTTCATGCCCAATGTGTGGAGATTCTCAACTTATCCTTGAGTTCTTCGCAGATCATTGCTTAATAGTGTTATTTTGTTCTCCGTTCTTCTCTCTCTATTTTTGTAATTCTGTTATTTTTTTACTTCATTAATTAATTAGCTTAACATGTCAAATCTAATTTTGAGGATAGGTGGGAAGTGGCCACTTGAAACAATTACTAGAAGATAAAATATTAAAATATGCATTAATCTGTTTCATGTCTGATTAAGAACAACTAATTTTCTATTTAGATAAAGTTATGATATTGATTTAGTCATTGAGAGTTACAATCAAAAGTGGGGAAAACAACATTTTCTAATCCAATTTAGCCATTTAATCTGTCTCATTCTTAGAAGCATAGGAGTTTGCATTATAATAAGATCCATCACACATACCTCTACACAGTTTAATGAATTTATGCAATACGTGTCAATGAGGCTATTTTATAGCCTCAACAACAGTAGCCGAGCTTCATCACTAACCTCAACAACAGAAGCCGAGCTCCCTCTTTAACCTCAACAACAGAAGCCGAGCTCCCTCCTTAACCTCAACAACAGAAGCCGAGGTTATTTATTAAGCTCGGCTTAAGTGTATGAGAATTTAGATAAGATCTTCAAAAGGGTTCCTTATAAACTTCACAAAACGTAGACGAGGCTCCATCATAACCTCATTTTTGTTCGCTAAGGTTACGTATTAACCTCGTCTAATCCTGCCGAGCTTATTCATTCACCTCGTTGTTATCTGCCGAGCTCCTTCCTTCGACGGTTTTTTCGAACGAAGGCCAAAAATCGCCATTCGATAATCACGTAAAGCGAGCAAAATACCGATTCGTGTGTTGATTGATTGATCTTTTGATTAATTTTATCGATTTTAGGCTGTTTTCAATGAAAACAATTCGTTCGACAGATTTAGGTTTCGATTCGGGAAAATAGAGTTTTGTCCCTTTTTGCAATGTGTTCGGACAAAATGAAAAGGACTTGTGATAATTTAGGTGAAATTATCTTGTCAATAGCCATTCCGACATCTTGCCCAAAACCCTTATGAATCATCATCTATGCATTCTTCAGGGGGGTGGAATTTAGAAGCATATCTTACCGTTGCTGTTGCAAGTGGTATCTCAATAAAATTTGAGAAGAGATCCTCTATTGACTTCCCCAGCTCTTGCTCTATACTGCAGCATACCTGAGTGAAAATCAATGATCAGGATGATAGACTTCATTATTAAGAAATCCTAGTAAGCTAAGGGAAAAAAACGAATGACCAAAGCTTAGGAGCTCATATCTCCAAACACAATACTATTAGTAATCTCCTCACTTCAAGAATGGCTTAGTTACGGAGCCTACTGATGCAGCATACTTGCTTTTTTTTATTTATTAATGTAATCTATCAAATATAGCATTCCCATGAAGAATCACGCGACAATTTTTTTACTTCAAAATTCCCCTTAAATATTAGATTAAATCAAAATATCAATATCAATTGCAAGAGAATAATCACATTTAACTTAGTTGGTTAGCTGTTGTTTTAATCAAAAGATCAAAGATACTTGTCTGTATCAACACAAGCTACAATCATACACCTCTTTCTGCAAATAATTTTCCAAGCAGAGAATCCCGTGCTTTGTACCTTGATGAGATAAAAATTGTAATTTAGTGGCGGAAAAAAAAAAGAAATTACTCTGCAATGACAAAAAGGGCAGGAAGAGAGATGTTGATAAAATCAGAAGAGATCCATAGATGCAACACAGGCAAAAAGAAGAAAATGATATATCCACAAGAAGGAAGCTAAAGCAAGAGAATGATTAAAGGGGCTCATAAAATTCCCTTACTGCTTTCATCTCTCGGCCTAAAGCAACAAGAAATTGTGAAGAATTTATCACCTCTTGAAGTGTGTACGAACCAATGTGTCATATAGAGGTCTCTAGTGAACTGTTACGGATAACCTCCTCTTGTACTTGTTTATTACGTTAACAAGTATATTTCCCAATCTAACCTATGAGCAGAAGAAAAAACGATCAATTTGAAAGAAGATACCAAATAAAATTGTAATAGGTGTTTATGCCTAATGCCAGAGAGTACATTCTGTTGGTGGCCAGGAAAATTCATCTCAGCTGGCAGCTTATTCCATATCAGATGGAAAGGTATAGTTTAAATAATAAAATCACAAATCCAAGCCAAAGATCAAGAATGATAGGACTCAAAAGTAAAACCAAACAACGCTAAAAAAATTAAATTAATGACCTTTATTTGTAACTTTAAGCATGACACCAATCTATTAGAAAAGAAATTTTACCTCAGGTAGCAGCATCCACCTCTCTCCTTTGCCAAACAAAAATCAACAAACATTGCCTAATCAATGCACATGTACAAACATCAAGTATATGTTAGATTACATCGTATTAATAAAAATACAAATACAAATACTATAATCTATACAACATTATGCATATCGGAGATAAACAACAGAAGGAGCTTCAAACTTACCTTAGCATGGCCAATATGAAGGTACCCATTTGGCTCAGGTGGAAACCGTGTATAAACTTTCCCTCCAGTTTTTTTCAAGTGCTCATTAAGAATTTCCCTACTATCACAAGCTCTCAAGATGTGACCATCACTGAAAAATACTTCAGTGTGCACCTGAAAATCACCATATACATGCCTATAAAATTCTTAGCGGCCTTAATTATGGTTGAAAATGACCTTAACAATCTTTGGATCAGCCCACCGCTGCTTCTTCCTTACATGTGCAAATAATTCACCCACTAACAAAGAACACAGAAATATAATTTTTGAAGATAAATCACACAGGAAAAAAAACTGAGAGAATGTTATCAATCTCAAGTAGTTTACTAGCAATACAGGACAAAGTTCAGGTATTAGAATAATAAGAAAAGAATTGTTTTTGACAATATCAAGAGTGAAAGCTTTCTTGCAAGTTTAAGCTAATGAAAGATGCCAGCAATGCAATGTTCAAGAGTCAAGACTGCATAAACAATAAATAAAAAACAATATCCACAATAAGACTAAGCACACTGAAAATCTTTTTTCCTCTGAATTTTTTCCTTTTTGCAAAAATATTTTCCTTAACAAACTAGATATTAGACTTCCATCTTTGCCACACCTGTTTTGATCTCAACGGTTTATTAAAACTTTTTCCGGAAATGGAAAGGATATACACCTTACATCATTCCTAAGCATAAAGCAAATCTAAAAATCAAGATCAATATTAAATCTAAGGTCAAGTGTCTATCCAGTCTCTGAAGCAAAGTAAGTGCATATGCACAAAAATAAACGATGTCACCCAAAAAGAACACCCTTACAGTCCAGATAAAGTGTCGGTTAAGGGTTAGGAAATGGGTATTCATTACACCAAAAGGCAATGTTTAGTTTTTACTGATAGAACTTTTATAAGGATCTGAAAGTAGAGAGAAAACAACATCTTCCTACCGAAAAAGGACTATGCTGTTAAGACTCGAAAGTAGTAAAAGACCATGAAACATATGAAAAAACACAACATTAAAGTGCTTTAAGAGACATTGACAGCTCAGTAACATAAGATAACGACTACTGACCCTTTGTGCGGTAGCGTTGCTCCAGAATGGCAGCTTTGTTCTCTTCAAAAACCTCATTAACGAGTTTCTCAATATCTTGTGTAGATAATTCAATCCCTGATCAAGAAAAATATAAGTATTTATCACATGAACAAATAGAAATGAAAATGCAGAATCCAGGGCCCATTAGGTTAAGGATTAGATAAACAAAAAGGAAAAGAAATGAACATAGTCCACTGTTCTCCTTTGAATTGTTATTCATTAATATATATATATATATATATAAAGGAATACTTTCAACTCACGCTCTCATTTTCTATACAAAATTTGGCTTCATTCCCCTATTCCGTGTCCATAAAATTCAACCAAAATGGGTAATAAGAGAGTCAAGATATGCAATACCACAAACACCCCTAACCCTTCCAAAATAAATAGCAATTAGGCAACATTGAGGATCATATGAGTTCATTGGATATAATCATAAATCTCACCAACTCCACAAGCCTTCTCAAACTCGGAAAGATCGAATTTCTCTGATCCTGTATTTGAAAAGAATGATAATGTAGCATCCAACTGAGCTGTGGTTTTTATCTGCATAAATTTGTTGCCACAGATAACAACTAAACTTCTAAAAACATTTGACTGATAAAATGACATGCAAACCACACACACTAATTAATGCTTCAAACAAGGCATCAAGAAACCATGCTTCTAACCTTTGTTGAGACAATATATTCCAGCAGCTTCGAACGGTGCACCAAGGCACTAACAGGGAATCTAGTTGCAACCTGTCACACAAATGATATATGCAAATCTGAACATTTACATTTCACAACTGGGGCGAATGTAAAATAAGAAATCACACTTAACATAAAACACATTTTACCAAATTTTGAACAAAACTACAGATTTCCTTGAAAAAATTGAACATCAAATACAAAAACCAATTCAACAGCAACAACAACAATCCTTCAGAACTTACAAATCTCTCAAATATCTAGATTCACAACCAAATCATCAAACTCCCTACCTAACCAAAACTTTCCTAGTCAAACAAAATCCAATTCAGACAATAGGAACTAACTAAGCGAGAACCGGGCATATCTAAGCAAAGAAGCCGAAGTTGCGACCGCTTCCGGAGTTGCAGTGATGCGCTTGGGGAGCAAAAAGGTCCTTGTCGTGCTTCCCTTTCCTCCAATTTCTCAAAGTTGGTGCCCAGCTTTCATGAGCCCTGAATTCGTCCTCTCTGTTGATTGCCCCAAACTGAAAACTCCCAAAATTACTAAATCAAATAAAAAATTCAGAGTTGAAAATTTCCGAATAAAAAAACCCTAGAGCAGAAGAGGTATCGTAAATTGAGTCCTAATCATGTATGCTCTATCTGCGGCGCCATAGAGGCTTGACGACGAGCTGATCCGGTGCACAGGGGAAGGTTGATTGCGATTTGGATTCGTCTGATATGCGAGAGAGAGGGAGGGGAGAGAGAGAGAGAGAGAGAGAGAGAGAGAGAGAGAGAGAGAGAGAGAGAGAGAGAGAGAGAGAGAGAGAGGTCAAAGGTTGATGGCGATTTGGACGAGCTGCTCGAAGAGGCGAAGAGGACAGCGGATGCGAATAGGCACTGAAGGAGCAGATCTCGCTCATCGACGGCGGGGAAGGTTAGAGGTTTTTGGATCCGAAAATAGAGGAGGAGATGGGCGAATAGCGGAGGGAGGGTTAGGGGTTTTCAGATCTGAAAGTAGAGGAGATGGAAGAACAGCAAAGGGTGGGTTAGGGGTTTTCAGATCTAAGGGTAGAGGACGAGATGGACTAACAACGGAAGGAGCTAGGTTTTCAGATCTGAAAGAGCGGAGTGAGGAGATGGGTATATGGATTTTCTTCTTTTTCTTTTTCTTTTTTAAAAAAATTACATATTTTAGCTACGGCGTCAGCTCACCGTGGCAAGCAATGCCCAATTATAGAAAAATTAGCAACGGCAACCCTTGCCGAAGCTACGATCGGTCGCAAAATACCCCATTGCCACGCAAAGCCTTTTGCCGAAGCTACATCGGTGGCAAAAGGTACCAATTGCCACGCCAAGACCGTTGCCGAAGCTAGCTAGCGTGGCTAATTTAATTTTTTTTGTAGTGTTTGTTCTTTCTTTCTTTTTTTTTTTAATTTAAAACTAACGGATATGGGACAAGTCTGTCAAATTTAACCATTAGGAGTGTGAGGTGAATTAGTTTTAAGCGTTAGGAGTACCATGCAAAATATGTAAATCTTTTGTATGCTCAAGTCGCGAAAATTATCATACCACAAGGTACGCTCATGAAATTTCGGTTTTTTCCCCTGCTGTCCGTATGGATCTATCATCAATTTGTTCAGCCTCTTAAGTTATCATATACAGATATACTGTAGTACTACGTATGTCTTTGATACTTGTTTAATAAATAATTTTCCATATGTAGAAAAATGTGTACATCTATAAAGCCTAGCTAGACATTTCATAACACAAATTACCCGACCGAAAAGTATGAAAACATTTGGATACTAGAATTGGAAGTTAATTCAAAAAGACCAATTCATTTTAAGATAAATCATTTCATTTCTTGCTAATCACTTCACTGACTCCTTAATAAAGAAGTGGTCAATATATGCGACCAAATAATAACACACTAGCTACGTACCAACTCCACCTTTACTCTATCTAATCTCCACAATTCAACTTGATATACATCTATAAATACCCAAACAAACCACCCATTAATATATATTGGAGACATAAACACATTCAATTCAATACATTTCCTCTCCATCTTCTCCTTCCATTCCACCCAAACCAAATTATATAAGAGGTAGGTGAAGGAAAAATGGCCAACTCAATGACCTCTCTTCTTACACTTGCCTTTGTCCTTGCATTATTCGCTCCGATCTCGTGCTTCCCCTACAGCCAATTCCAAGGCGGGTACCTCTACCCGCAATTCTACGATAGATCATGTCCTCAACTGCAACAGATTGTGCAATCTGTCGTTGCACAAGTTGTTGCAAAGGAGGCCAGGATGGCTGCCTCCTTGTTGCGCCTCTCCTTCCATGACTGCTTTGTTCAGGTAATATATTCATCATTTAAACATATATATAAGGGAATTAATAATGCACACCTCTTGTAAAACTATAATAATATTTACTTGAATTGTGATATATAATTGAAATGTATGTAGGGATGTGATGCGTCGCTACTACTAGATAGCGGCGGAGGCATAGTGAGCGAGAAGGGATCCATCCCTAACCGAAACTCTGTTAGAGGGTTCGAAGTGCTCGATGAGATCAAATCGGCAGTCGAGAGAGAATGTCCCGGGATTGTTTCATGTGCAGATATCTTGGCTCTAGCTTCCAGAGACTCCACCATTTTGGTATGAAAATATATACGCACATGATTTTCAAACGTACTATATACTGTCGTATATATAGCTAGCTTATAATGTTTTGGGGAAATTTGGAAGGCTGGTGGGCCCTACTGGGAGGTGGCATTAGGAAGAAGAGACTCCTTAACAGCAAGCTTGAGTGGATCCAACAACGACATCCCAGCGCCTAACAACACTTTGTTAACCATTCTCAACAAGTTTCAGCGCCAAGGCCTTGATCTCGTTGATCTTGTTGCCCTTTCTGGTTGGTTTTTCCATTCACCCTTTTTTTTTTAAAAAAAAATTAATCAGGAATCAAATGTAGCATCGAGTTCTTCGGACCAACCCTAAAAATGTGCTCATACTCAGCTCGTTTAGAAAATAAATAAGCTCGAACTTAACTGAACTTTTTTCAAGCATTAAACAACTCTATATGCTCAAACATATATAGTAATTTATAGAAAATTTTAGAAACTTTAAAAAATTCGAGCTTAAATTGAGCTTAAAAATGTGCTCATATATATATATACTCAGCTTGTTTAGAAAATTAATAAGCTAGATCCGAGCTTTTATCAAATCGAGTTCGAACTACTCTCGGCTCCCTAATCAAATGCAATTTTTCCCAATCCGATCTATATTTACTGAAATAATTTTTTAATTTAACTAGTTACATGATATCCTGCGAAAGCTAATTTCCAAAACGTATTCCATGATGTGATAATAAACCTAATACGTACATACATATATAACACATATAGTTGTTGTGGAAAAATAATTGTACTTAAATTTATATTGTAAAATAGAGCTTAATTATATATCGTCTACCAACTCAGCTATTTGATGATTTTACAGGAAGCCACACAATAGGAAATGCAAGGTGCACCAGCTTCAGGCAAAGGCTGTACAACCAGAACGGCAACGGGCAGCCCGACCCGACCCTAAACCAGGCATACGCCAACCAGCTGCGGGGCCAATGCCCACGCTCCGGTGGGGACAATAACCTCTTCTCCCTGGACTACGTCACCCCAACCCGATTCGACAACAGCTACTTCAGGAACATTCTTGCCTCCAAGGGACTCCTTAACTCCGACCAGGTGCTCCTCACCAAAAGCCAGCAAGCGGCTGAGCTCGTCAGGCTTTATGCCTACGACAACTCCGCCTTCTTTGAGCAGTTTGCAAAGTCGATGTGGAAGATGCAGATGATCTCACCCTTGATGGGATCCCAGGGCGAGATCAGGCGCAACTGCAGGACGCTCAATCGATTCAATTGATTTTGATATCGATCACTTGCCGAGTAACCGATCTTATATTATGTAATTTTGTACGTTGTGTATTCATTAGTGCGTTGCTTTTTGTTTTGGTTGAAATTATTGATATTAAGCTTAAATATGTGTAGTACGTTGGTGTGTGTGTGTAATGTCTCTATTATTTTATACATATTCATCTTCTAAGTTCTAATTCCTTTAGGTCCTCTCCAGAGGGACACTCGTACTTTCGACTCATTTGCATACTAATATTAAAACAAAATCATGGTTCTTATAGATGGTTTCACCAATAAAAGTCTCCATTTCACATGCCAATTTTATAGCATTTCACCTCATCAATTTCTTCTTCTTCTTACATACAATCTTCTATATGTATGTCATTTACCTGACATTTAAAAAAAAAAAAAAATTCACCCCATATCCACCCCACTACCTCACGAAATAGGATTAACTAATCACTACCTAAAATTTCTTAAATTGATTGAAAATCCTCCTACATCTTAAAGCTGAATGTTTTAGAGGGCAGAAAAGCTATCCACGTGGAGCCTTCTACAATTTTTTCCTTTATTCTTTTTTGGCAAAACTAATTAAAATAACCCAACCTTTAAGAGGGTGTTAAAAATATATCCCCACCTTTAAAAAGTAAGATAAATATCCCGACCTTTATAAGTAATGGTAATATAATATCCCAAAATTTTCTCCCCCCACAAAAATGATTAGTTTCGCCCCTAAACATTCAATTTAATACGTATTTAATTTAAATTATTCAATTATTCAATTTAATACGTATTTATAGATTATAATTAAATTTAAAATATAATTTTCAATATCTTGATTGTGTAAAATATCATTCAAGTTTATTAGATTAAATTAGATTAGATTGGTTTTTAAGTTTATTTTAATTTTCATTTATTTTGGATTTAAGAAAAAATAAACAATTTACATTCTTTTATATTTTTTTAATAATAATAATTTACTTCTTATATATATATATATATATATATATATATATATATATATATATATATATATATATATATATATATGTGAACACCATTGAATAATCTAAAGAATTAAATTTTCATTTCAATTTTGTAGTAACATAAAGTTTATAATTGAAAAAATATTCTTCAGTTTTGATAAGTTAAATCACTAGCTCATTATTTAGTACTAATTGAAAATATGTTATTTTGCTTTACATTTTTTATTTATTTGGCTTGTTATACATATTATTGATTTTAAAAAAAGATATAAAAAGTTAGGTACAAATTAAATCTAAAACTACAAAAGTTTACTAAATAAACTTTTAAACTCATTTAATTTAATTTTATATGTTTTATTTAAATTGAAAATACATGAGTAATACAATACAAAAAATAAGAATTTTGTTGGAGAGAAATCATTAGAATATTATATTACCATCACTTATAAAGGTCGGGATATTTATCCTACATTTAAAAGGTGGAGATATATTACCATCATGAGTTATTTTAATTAGTTTCGCCTTCTTTTTTTCCCTTCCCTCTTCTTCTTTTTTCTTCCGTTCTCTCTCCCACGATCTAAATTTCTTTCTCCCCTTCTTTCTCGCCTGAGACGGAACCGTCCATAATCCCTTTCGAAGAAACATGGTGAGGCTCCGTCTCAGGCGACTACGTTTTTTTTAGTGTTGTCTATAAGTAATCCTTCTCATACTGCGCGGTTGAAGATCGTCCTCATCGGAGACTCCGACTTCGACCGGTTAGGGTTCGAGGCTGTTATGACAAGATTTTGCTTGAGTAAGTTCTTTCATATGTTTACCTTGCTTCTTTTGTTTCGATGGATATTCATGAGAGAGGGAGTGAGAGAGACGAGCCGGAGTTGAAATTTGAGAAAAAGAGAAGCTGCTCTTGATGTCACTCCGCGCTCATCGGCCCTTTGGAGTTTTGTCGTCCCCTCTCCAATGGGCGGAGCTTGCGAATTCCGTTTCCCGCCCTACCCCAGCACTCCCGCCGAAGGTGGCGTCCTCACGGCAGAGGAACGCGTTGCTGAGGATATACGCATGTCTGTTTATGTAAGCATCGCTCTCTCCCTCTCTGTCGGTTTCTTCGTTTTTAATTCAGTGATCAATGCTTCTGGATGGAGTTGGATTGTTCTCCTGTCTATCCGTGTTCGTGCTTAATTGTGTGATTCTCATGGTTTATTGCCTGATTGCGGCTTTAGACTGAAATTAGGGTTTCGTAACTTTGCTCAGTCACTGTTTGCCTATGATGTTGCTTGGCTTTGTTGCCTAAAAAGTTCTGCTGTGAATTGATTGAGTTCTGTTAATCGATATGAACAGATTGATTGGTCTCTTATCTTACTGGCTTAGTGGCTGAAACAATGGGGCGAGGAATTCAAATTTTGAAACAATTTGGTTGGAGATTGGAAAACTGAAATATTAGGGCAGGAAATTGAACAAGTAAATGAAATCTTTGGGTAAAAGAAGTTGAAAAAATATACTGTACTAGGTCTATGATTATGAATTTCTAGTTCGGATCCAAATTTGCAGCTAATGCTTGCAGTTAGGGTTCTTGGGATGGGTTATGCTTTGATAGCTCTATGATTATGAATTTCTAGGTATGATGAACAATTTTATTTGAATGTCTCGCAATCCTCTTTGTTTCTGATAGGAATCTGCTGTAATTTGTTCATGGAGAATCTATGCTTTGTTGAGGAAGTATCACAATCTATTGCTCTTTGTGATTTGAACGTGGATGGCTTATGGCCGATGAATTTTCAAATTTTGATATGAATTAAGAAATTGAGTAGACAGAAATTGGAGATGAAACAAATGGCGGAGGAGATAAAGAAGGTCGAGGAGAAAAAAATTGCCAGTCAGGTTCAATTTGTTCTAAGATTATGCAAAAAAATTCTAATGGAATTAACTACGTTTGGTATCAAAATGTTAATGAATTTTCTGTTTTGATATGGATGAAGAAAATGGACAGAGAGAACTTGGAGAAAATGAAACAGAAGGCGGAGGAGACAAAAAAGATAGAGAATGAGAAAAAAAAACGCAAAGCAGGTAAAATTCGCCTTATTCTGGGAATCAGCCATAATTATTGAATGGGAAGAAACTGTGTTTTGAATCACAACCCTAATGAATTTTCTTTTTTTATATAGATTAAGAAAATGGAGAATAGGAAATTAGAGAAAATGAAACAAAAGGCAGAAGAGACAAAAAATACCGAGGAGAAAAAAACCGTGCACCCGGTAATAATCACTTAGTTCTAAGAATCAGAAATGATTTTCTAATGGAAGGAACTGAGTTTGGTAGGACAATCCTAATGAATTTTCTGTTTTAATATTGATTAAGAAAATTGAGGGAGAAAAGTTGGAGAAAATAGAAGAGAAGGCTCGGATGGAGAAGGATGAGAAGGAGACCACAAATCAGGTAAACTTAATCTAATGAATTGAGCTCTTTTTCTTGTAAAGCTTGGGTTCTTGCTTCAGTTTGAGTTACATTACAAATTTTGGTGACTGAATGGTAAATACTCATTATCTGCACTATCTGGGCTTTCTTAAATAGAGCTAGCACCTTGAAACAGTTACGAAACCCAAAAGAGCATGAACCATAAATTTCCACATCTTCGTGAACCATAATCAGCATAAGGGACTGTGAATGTTGTCATTATGCGTGTCATTATGAAATCTGATGGGTGTTGTTTTTTATTGTTGTTGCCAGGTTCTTACATGTAATCTAATGGTTTCCCTTTTGTTTCTTTGTCATTGCAGAAACCTGCACGAAAGAAGCCAGTTGTGTATAGATCTCCACTACCCCTTCTGCGATTCTCTGGCCAGTAACTAAACCCTGCATATGGTATGCATGACTAACCAAACCCTTTTTACAGTCTTGAAACATATTGTTTAAATTTCTCCTTTGAAACTCGTTGTGTTTCTCCTTCTTCAATCATTACTTGTGCTTGCAGATGATCCTTGAGGTGCAGTGGATTTCCATCTCGCTGTCCAAAAAAAACACAAACCATTCATGGAAATCTGAATTGCTTGATTTGGGAGGTCATCAAACATTGGGCGCTCGAAAAACCCTACTCTCCGTGATTTGGGATTTTTCAAAAGGGTTGGGACTGAGGGTGATATCGATTTCTTTGAAGAAGTGGAGGGCAACCAATTTCGCGAGTTGGGACCATGAAGACGGCACTGGAGCATGATCCAAGGTATGTGTTCGATTTAGCATGTTATTTTTTGTATTGAGGTTTTTGAATTTCGGTAATTTGGTCCCAATTTGTTTTGATTGATCGATTAGGGCTTTTTATGGCCACGTATCATCAATTTGCAAGCTTAAAATTTTCCAGTGGTTCAAGTGCTGAATTGGTGATGTACTATTTGTTTAGGGTTAATGGCAGAATTTGTGCCGATTGAAATGCGTGTGGGATCAATTTGCAATTGGTTGTCAATGAAAGTGGTCAATTGACTAATAGAATAGATGGCCTCAGACTAGCAGGCAAATTCATCCTTCCATTAGGGTCTGTCATATGAAGAACTTATTTGAGGAACAAGAAATAAATTTTCAGATGGTTGAAATTTCATTGATTGAATTCAACACCTTTTCAAACAGTGAATTTCCCCCCCTTAGTTTGGTGCTTTACAATTAAATTCAACGCTTGGCTTGGTTAGAATTTAGAATTCAAACAACAACTGAAAATGTTTGAGATACTAAGTGTTGTATTTCACTATTTTTATGTGACAAAAAAAAAGGCTTATTTATTAGATGGTCAGTTCGATTGAAAGCACTATTTATGAATCATTTTTTCCCTTGGTTTGTATGCTTTTATCTTAATCTTTCTCCTTGCTATTTATCTTAGTATTGTTCTTTTATGTAGGAGATGAAATCCACTTTCTATATCCACTGTAAGAAGATTCTAATGAGTAAGGCTCATTTTCTATTGGCATCTCTTGTAGTTGTGGCCAATGCGAATGGATCAAATGGGCAGGTAACTACCAATGAGAGGGTTTATATGGAGTGCCCAAAGTCCAGTTCTTTGAAAAGGTAGCAGCTTAGTAAGGAGTGCCCTATTCTCTCTAATATTGAACCCAATCAAATCAAGGTCTGGTTTCACAACAAAAGATAAGGTGGTTTGAAGTAGGGTTTCTTGGTGGTATTTTTTGGGGATTTTTTTAGGAATGAAATTAAATGCTTAGTTGTGGTCCTTTTTTGGGCAATTGTCTTGGTAGGATAACAGATTTTGAGAAATGGGTATGTGATGGAATCTATTAGGAATGTACAGAAATAGTTATTTTCATTCCTGAGGAACCATTAAACTAGAGTTTTTAGGGTTCTTGCATTGGGATTTAACTATGAACTGAGCCTGTGGGGTTTTAGGGTAGTTTCTGTATATATTATTGGATTCATTATTGGGGCTTGCTTGTGTATTAGCGTGAGATTTAGGTGAGAAATTCCTGCAATAATCATTGCCACATATTTTTTTTAGACAACATATGGGACTTACTCGGTTTAAGATCTGGAGTCTATCGTAAATGGAATTACGTCGCTAAGTTTAAGGGTTGAATGTTTGATTTAGATCCGTTTTATTCAACAACATCAGCAGCTTCATCTTAAAATTTTGATTGGCATCCTTCAGGTTACACAAAAGAAAGGAGCAGTATTATTGCAATAGGTGTCCATTCTACTCCTGTAGAAATACATGAAAAGCTTGCAATTCCAGAAGCAGAATGGCCTCGAGCAGTAGAAGAGTTGTGCAATTTGAATCATATGGAGAAGGCTGCTGTTCTAAGCACCTGCAATAGAATGAAAATATATATATTGTAGCTCTATCTTAACACCTTGGAGTTAAAGAAGTGACTGAGTGGATGTCAAAAGCATTCTATATTTTCTTGTCACTACAATTTGTTGTCTAGTGACTCCTGTTCTCTAAAAGAAGATACACAAGCTTGATTTGGAGAATGAAAATTTTCTGATATAAGACCTTGGCTTCATAAAAAAACTAATTATGCATTCGAAAAAAATCAAATAAGACTTATGACTTTATGTTTCTTAGCACATTTTTTTTTGTCAATTTTTCCTGTGTTGCTTCTTAGAAGTGTTACGTGGTGCATTGTTTGCACTTGCAGTCATGGCAGGGGAAAAACTTTCCTCGTATGTTGGCTGTGTATGCTAAGTTAGTACCATCATGTTTTGTTTCTTCACCCACTTTTGCCTCTCTGTTCACTATCATGGTGTTCATGTTCATACTGTACGTTCATACTATAAACTTCATCACCTTTCTACTGATTCGCAAGTTGTTTCATCTGAATCTTGTCCATTGCATCCTTTCCCCTTACTCTTTTGTAGTTGGGTATTACTCATAAACCTTTCTCTAATTGACAGACAAGTGGAGTTCCCATTTCAGAGATTTGTAAGCACCGATTTCCACAACAGAGATGCTACAGTGTACCTTTTTGAAGTGTCATCGGGCTTGGACTCTTTGGTTTTGGGTGAAGGTCAAATTCTTGCACAAGTCAAGCAAGTTGTTAAAGTTGGGCAAGGTGTTATGGGATTTAGGAGGAACATCAGTGGTTTGTTTAAGCATGCAATATTAGTTGGCAAACGGGTTAGAACTGAGACAAGTATTGCTGCTGGAGCTGTTTCTGTGAGCTCAGGTTTAACCTGATTTCCACACATCAGCTTGCACATAGGATCATCGTAGAAACGGGCTCCACATCAGCTTGTGTAGCCCTGACTGCTGAACTTTGGGCAGTCTGTCATGGTCTTGAGATGGGGCGGCGATTGGGACTGACTAGGATCATCGTAGAAACGGATTCGCTTTCGGTGTGCAAGCTGATGTGTGACAGAGCCCCGAACTGCCACCCTGATTTCCACCTGATCGTGAGATGCCGCCGGTTAGTTGAATCAAGTAATTGGCAAGTCAGATTCATTCACACCCGACGAGAGGGAAACAAAGTAGCAGATTGTCTTGCTAAGTGGTCACTACAGTTGTCTAATTCTTTTATTGAACTCTCGGAGCCTCCTGCTTGTCTTGTGGGAGTGTTGTTTGCTGATTGTAGCCACTGAACCGTTTTATCCCTTGAATAAGATGCTCTAGAAGCCCGTTGAATCAAAAAGAAAAAAAGTTGATTTTTAGTATAAAAGACATCAAGAAAACATATCAAAACATGGTAGGATTCAATGGGTAAAAGAAATATAATTTTACATTATTCCATTATCAAAAAATAAATTTGTATATAAAAAGAAAAAGAAAGCTGATTTTTTTAGTATAAAAGACGTCAAGAAAATATATAAAAACATGGTAGGATTCAATGGGTAAAAGAAATATAATTTTACATTTTTCCCTATCAAAAATAAATTTTTATATAATAGTATGTATTTTCGTATAAAATATTTTATAAATCTCGTGCAGTACGTAGTTTTTGTTCACTTTCATCACATCGTTATCAACCTATATACTGTATTGTATTTATATTATCATATTCAACATCTTTAATTAGTAATTTGGGGAAAATTGTATTTATATTATCATAATTAATATCAACATATGTATTTATAATTTCCTTATACATAACTTTGTTTAAAATATTGTATAAATTTCGTGCGTGCCACGTGAATACCATGTTTCATCCATCATATAAACTATATTGATTTATATGATAACATCTAAAATTTATGATTAGTGTTATTAAAGAATTTTTAAAAATCCCGTGCGTAGCGCACGGGTTACAGGCTAGTATTTATATATATCATCAGTCTTTTTTAAAAACTTTTATAGTATTATCTTCATTTATTTGCAATTACTTTTATCTTTTATTTACACTTATCTTTTATCTTATGAAATATCATTTATTCATAAAAATTAATAATTTTATTCATATTATTCTATGTTTAATTTTAAGCGCAATAATATTATCTCGGTAAAATATATTGGAAGATATATTCCACATCTATCATGACATCAAATAAATAAAAGATATATCCCATATTGTGTCACTTGCATTGCATGACATCTGCATGGAAATAGAAAAAAAGTTTGTAAAAATACTCCGAATCTCCTTAAATTATCAACTTTATTTTAAAAAAATTCCATATAAATATACCATTTTTAATTTTTACAAAAATAGGAAAAATCAATTTTCATAATGTAAATATAATTTTCTTAATATTAAATAATATTATATAATCTATTATTAGAATTACAAATAATAATATAACTATACAGTTTAAAATTAAAATAATTAAAAATAAAAGTTAATAAAAAAAAATAATCATGTCTAAAGCGTGGGTCTAACACTAGTAATTAAATAAAACAAAATAATACTAATCCCTCGCAAGTCCTCTAACAACATATTTTTAACAAATTACAACGAGTACTACGCTGTAGGATTTTTCCATATGTTGTATAATGTATATGCTTTGACAGTTAATTTGATTATACTTGGATTGTCGCCTTGAATAGTTGAATTACATATGCAGCGCTGTCTAATTAAGTCTAACTATTTAAAGCCTTAAATATCTCAAAATCACTACTTTGGCCTTGATAAATGATTCAAAACATAACTACTTTTGCTAATAAGAATTAAGAACTCGTGTGCCAAACAAACTCAAAAATGCCAATTAGAGTCGATAAAATTTGACTAAACTCGAGAAACCTATCCCTAACAAGTAACAACTCAATCCAAACGCAACCTAAGCCAAAATATTTATACAAATACTTTAACCGAAAGGCGACACAAACCGAACCCAAAGGAAACCTGAAACCGATCCGAACCCAACCGGACCCGATACGATACGATAGATCCTACTGCCAGCTCTAGCACAAATCAGCCCAATTGAAGCCCAACCCTAAAGATGAAGAGCCCACAAATTTGTAGCCCTTTCGGCCTTTCCTCTCAATAGGGTTTATGGTCATCTTCTTCCTCCAGCAAAAAAAAAAAATCAAAACCCCTTTCACTCGATTCAATCAATCAATCTTCCATAACAACCTCGTCAGACGATAAGCAATCAGAAACAGCCATGTCCGTCTTCCTCTTCAACTTCCATTAGCGAATTTGCCTAAAGAGCACCTTTGATTCACAACCATCCCGAGAAAAAATGAGGCATCTCCGGATCATCACTTCCAGATCCTCGCAAAATCTCCCATTTCTAGGTCAAATCCAATCGAAATTCGTTCGAAGTTTCAATTCAACAGCTCAGGAAACCGTCGGGAGGCCATCGGAGAAGGTGTCGACCATAGTCAACGAGATCTCCGGCCTAACGCTGCTCGAAGTAGCGGATCTGACGGAGCTCTTGCGGAAGAAATTGGGGGTGAATCAGATGCCAATCGTTTCGGTGATGATGCCGGGAATGGGATTCAGCCTCCGGGGGATGGGTGGCAGCGGAGGTCAGGCGGCGGCGGCGGTGGAAGAGAAAGTTGAGAAAACGACGTTCGATCTGAAGCTGGAAGCGGGATTCGAGGCAGCGTCGAAGATTAAGATAATCAAGGAGGTGAGGAGCTTCACGGATTTGGGGCTGAAGGAGGCGAAGGATCTGGTGGAGAAGGCGCCGGCGGTGCTGAAGACGGGGGTTCCAAAGGAGGAGGCGGAGAAGATCATTGAGAAGATGAAGGGGATTGGGGCGAAAGTGGTGATGGAGTGAGGTAATGCACTTCCTTCTTTTTCTAGGGTTCCTTAATTTGATGGAATTGTTGGTTTGATGAAGCGATGATCATCTGGAATAAACTGGATTTTTGTTTGCATTGATGCTGTGGGTGGTGGATTGAGAAATTGACTTGGAGATTTTCTAGGGTTTTCAGCATCGTTCTGAAACGAATGAAACAGTGATGTCCATTTAACACTTGAGGAACACTTGTCTTCTACATTAGTTGAAACTTAGAACCATTTACCTTTCTTTGTATGATACTCCAGTTGGTTGCACATCTATCAGCCAGTACTCGAGTTTCTCTCCAATGGCGGATTAACATATCCTGGTGCGCTCGAAGATGTCAAAATTGATATGGTGTTCCATATGAAACGCTTGAAGTTCCCAACTGATCTGCATAATTAAGTGTGACAAATAGAGGTGGCAGTTGGGTTCTCTTACCTAACAAGTTCTGGCCGCCTGTGTCAATTTTCTTTTTTGTTTAGTTTTTTGTGGGTAAATCTGTTTCCTTGCAATTCCAGAGGGGCTGTCCCTTTTTTCGCTTCCATGGAGATCGAAAATCCGGCCTTGTGTAAACTACTGAAGCAACCAACATTGAATTGGAGGAAACATTTCCGAATCGTAGATTAGCTCTTCCAAGCTGGGTTACAAGTATAAACCTCGAGGAAGTATATGACATGAAAAACTGGATTAGACAAGATGACTTAGTTTAGTGAATACATCCTTATTAACATCAAAATGCAATACCAAATTGTTACACCCACCCAGCCACCTCACTTCACCTACCTAAGCACACAGCAAAGCACAAACCACCCTGTCTACTTACTATACATAAACCCAGAGCTTTTTATGCCCACCACCGGGTTTTTTCGGGATGATAATTTAGTCTCTTGTCAAGAGTACTCTTTTTCAGATCGAGGAGTTTGATTGTCATTCGAATCAAGTAGGCAATGAAAAGTTACAAAGGATGAGATAGAGATTTCGGGCTGCTTTTTACACCTTATCATCATGGAACCACCATCTCGTCTCCTTTGGGGATCTCCCGTTTCTGCAATTCCTTACATACCGGTCGTTATCTTCTGGCCTTTGCTGCATTGGCAAAGGGGAAAAAAACTCTTGAGTTGTATGAAAAATTAAGAAAATGCAGTTTGGGCGATTTCAATAATTGAGAGGCAAATAATGCAGATTGCAAAAGTTTTAAGTTGTGCAGGTGAAACTTGAAAGGCCAAAATCATGAGAGCCCCAACAGCCTATAAGATAAGAAACGATTTGATGATTTTGTTGTCTGAAGATTTAATGTACGTGGTGGGCTCATATCCATGCCTAAGTTTGGGTACTATTTAATTTCCAACATATCAACACATTATAATTTGTAGGGCAACCTACAATTGCTAGAAATAACCCCAACTTTGGGTCAGTTTCAATTGGTAAAACAAGGCACACTGGTGGAAAATCTCCTACAATTACAACTGACAGGGTGTCTATATGGCCAAATTTAAACCATATCAACTTCGCTAGTCTAAATATCTTGTTCTAGGTGTCACCATATGCAACTCAACCGACGTAGAGACTATTTTGGTGTAGCTATGAAAGTTCAACATACTAAACTAGCCCCCAATCTTGTGGTTATCTCTTGCATTTTATCCTAACATGTATAGTAATTTCACAAAACTGCATACCTTCACTGTAGAGCTCGACAGCATTGAAAGAATACTGATGCAGATAGAACTCACTGTCATAGCTGGTGACCAGGAATCATACAGAATATCTGCAAACACAAAGTATACTTGGAAGCTAATCATCCAATTTTCTGAAAGCTATACAAAGGAAGAAATACAATACTCAACAAAATCACATCTTTGGATTCAGAAGCAACCTATATGTCGACAACAGACTGGAGTAAACACTTGCACACAACTCAATATTTAAGCACAAACTGAAATGATGAAAGATTGAAGAGACAAGGAAGTAGAACACATTTTTGGGGCAGCAAATATTTATTGAACAGACATCAAGTAATATGAAATTTGTGATTCCTATGGAGGATTTTGAACAGGAAATTTACCTAAGCATATATGGCCGTTGCTATAAATATGAGGATGCAAAGGAGCTGGATGCAGGAATATCACCTGTGAAATTAGCATCAACCACCACCATCAGCAACACAGGGAATGTGATTATCTTTTCAAAATGACAAAATCAAATCTTTTGATGTGATTAAGGAAAGAACCTGAGGAGCTTCCATGGGGTAATGCTCTGGAAAATCAACCTGAAGTTTATACAATTCATTGGAGTACAGTGTCCCTGGGGCTCCATTCACCTCAACTACCCACCTTTTATCAAACAATAAAATAAAATTACAGTGAAAGAGGCTCAATCGCCATAAATTCAACAAGCAAAAACCTCATCAGGTAACAAAATTCATCTTTGACAAAATCAAACAAATAGAAGATAAGAAGGTGAAAGAATGGAATTCAGTCAAACCCTAACCCTAACAGACGAACAGAAAATTCCAAGGAAGAAGAAATACCTCTGGAGATTATCGGAAACATTGAGTTTGAATCCGGCGGGGGGATTGACCTGCCACTCAGCCAACTCCTTGTGGAGCCTATTGGCAGCGATCTTGCTCAGAACCTACACAGACACACAATTGAAAAAGTCGATCGATTCCAAAGTCAGACACAGTTCTGAATTTCCAGAAGAGAGAGAGAGAGAGAGGAGAATAAAACAAAAGCATCATAAAACAGTGAAGAAGAACATAAAAAATTGCGGAGGTGGAGAGAAGAAAGAGAAACGGACGTTGCGGGAGGAGGCGGCCATTAGAGATGGTTTCGGAGGCAGACGGAGAGGAGAGAGAGGGAGGAGGCGAGCAGAAATGGCGTTGACGATTCAGAGGAAGAAGGAAGGAAACTCGGCTGGGGAGTGTTTTAAATGCATTCTTCTACACATGGCGATTGTGGTGAAGTTGGAAAGTTTCTAAGCCTCAAAAAAATATGTGGGTAAAACTATCAATACTACAATTTCAAGTCTTTTTATTTACTACTAGTAAAGATCCACCAAGTTTGAGCAAGGAAACGTTATTTAGGGGACAAATGTACATGCTACATATACACTAGGTGAGTATTCAAGTTTCTACACTATCGATCAAAATTCACCATTTGTCTTTGGAATTGGATTAAAAAAAAAAATTCAAAACTAAAAATCAAGAATTTTCAAATTAAACTTGAAAAAAGTAGTGGAATTGTCATTGAAATTTCGAATTGAAATTTATTTAACAATTCAACTTGTTAGTATTTGTATTTTTTTTTTTATTAGGTAAAAAAAATTCTAGTTCAGACGTACTTGAAACTCGAGGGTCAACCAGGACGACAGACGGAGAATCGTCTAAACAAACAAAAAGTACAAGAAAACGGTGCAAACTCAAGCAAAAGCACCCTATAAAAGCGAAACCAAACCGGCCTAAACCTAATGTGATGAGGATGAACTGACAGACGAAGTCAAGCCCTACTCTACAGCAGAACCGCATGCCAGCAATACAACAGAATCCGATCATCCTATGGGCAGTGAAGACGAACCCCAAGGAAGTAGTCAACCCGAGAAATGGAGACGTCATGACCTATCCCGAATCCAACAGCCAGATCCCCAACACCGGAAAAGACAGCGCAGCCACGCCAAAGTAAAGTCCCAAACCGCCAGAGTAGAAGGCACCTAGAAACCCTAATGGGATTTTGATCAACCCCTTCGGGATTCTTAAAACACGCCCTTACGAGCGGGGTTGGGAGCCCTTGCAGGAATTTGTTGTGGTCATTTGGCATATTTATACACATGATCAAAATAAATGAAAACGGAACAAATTCATTACGTGTATATATATATATATATATATATATATATATATATATATATATATATATATATATATAACATTCATTTTAATTAGTTAATAATTTGGGTCATTTGCATAACTAGACATTTTTTTTTACTTTGCAAAAATGTCACTACTTTTTTGGAGAATTGCAAATATAGCATAGGGGTGTATTTGTGCAAAATAAAAAGGTGACTTGACTTAGCACAGGAGAGAGAACCCCAGATTTCCCGTGTCATTCAAATTTAAACACCATGTCATCTAAACTTAAACACCATGTCACCCAAAATGAAACTGGAACCCAGATTCTCTTTCCTTTTTACACTCTCTTTCCTTTTTTTTCCCAAGCTCTCGGTCGTGTCAGCTGAATGATTTATCGTGCCACTTGTTTGATTTTGAAGTTTCACATTTCTGAGTGTGTCTGCCAATTTGTTTAGGAAATCACTCATGTCACTTGTTTGTATGGCCTTGTCACATGAAAGAATGGATTAAATGTCGTGTCAGCTCAGTCTTTGAACTGGAACCCAGATTTCCCGTGTTACCCAAACTTAAACACCGTGTCACCTAAATTTAAACACCATGTCACCCAAAACGAAACTGGAAATCAGATTCTCCTTCCTTTTTACACCCGCTTTCTTTTTTCCCTCCACATTTCTTTCGATTTGACCTGCATTAAATGTAGCAGACTTTTTTTTTTCCTTTTCATCTTTTCTTTTTATTTTTTTCCCAAGCATTTAATGCTTCCCCCTTTTTTTTTCCTTTTCCCTTTTCTTTTCCCCTTTTCCCCCATTACCCCCTAAAGCCGGTAGGCTTGACCTGCACTTTTGTGCAATTTTCCCCCAAATCATGCCATGTGTGCTCAATTTCAGGGATTAGTGACATTTTTGCAAAGTTTTTTTTTTGTGCTAGTTATGACTGTTCTCTCTAATAATTTTATAGTGGATTGATTTGGGCCCAAAAACTTTTATGTCTCCTAGGGTCCAGGGAAGACCAGGGGTAGCAGCATCAAATGACGCCGAGAAACACCAGACACCGGCCATGGCTTCCAAGGCGACGATGACGCTTGGCGAAGCCGGAGATGCGTGGTAGAGGCAGGGACCCTTCCCTCCTCCGGCGTGAGCCGAAATTAAAGATCGTGTCACCAAGCCAGAGGTGATGGCAGAGCCAAGCCAACAAGCACGCCGGAAGTAGCTCCGACGGCGCCGAATGGACCAGGCGATGGGAAAGCACACTCCATCGGCCACCCACGAAGGCGAACGGCGAACGAAATCCACCGAACACTAGGCCTTGGCAGTAGGTGGAAGCGAGGATGAGAGTTTGAGGTATTTGAACCACGGGGGCAGGAAGCGAGGATGAGAGTTTGAGGTATTCGAACCACGAGGGCAGGCGATGAGAAACGACAAAACAAGATCTGCACTACACCAATAGGTGAGGGAGCAAGCTATCCGGGAAGACTAATCACCCGAAAGCAGTATATGGGAGCCAAGAAGGGCCGAAGAAAAACCATTTGATCCTAGGTCCATAGGGAAGAAAGAGGGATGGAGATGCTCGAATCCAGCCAATCGAATTCCGATCTGGGGAGAGTAAACATAGATCTATAAAAGCCCCAAACCAATTTTGGGTTTTGATCAAAATCAAAACGGGTTATCGAGACTATAGTTAAAGGTAAACATGATGTGCAACTGGTAGCACACTAGAGTTTGAACGTGGCAGAGCGACCATTGCACAAGATGGTCGAAGCCGAGGTGAAGACGGCCGGAGCCGAGATGATGACGGATAGAGCGTGGTTGGGTCTCCCTCTCTCTCTAGGAAATCTAGAGAGAGAAGAGAGCGTTTTTGATCTACTCTTTTCTATTTGTATTTTTGTTCTTAGGGATGAAATTTCACTTCTTTTCTATTTAAAATTTCAAAACAAGTATTTGTTGAAATAACAAGGCTCTATTTGACACAATCACTAGTTTTTTTTTGGAGCTTTTGATTTACATATTATATAATTTTAAATGAAATAAATATAAGATTTTAGTTTAATTAGGTTTTGAAATCAGAGTTTTTCAACACCGCTCACACAAGCTTTTCGCAGTTTTTTATTTTCTATTCACAAGTTTCCATTACCTACCATAACAACTAGATTTACCAAACATCATCCTAACTTATTAACATATCCATAACATCTCACACATACACATGCGCATATACACATATATGGTGATGTAGGAGGTTTTATTACTTAAATTGGGGTTTTTCTATCTTTTAGGTTTTTAGGCAAATTATGACTCTCTATCTTTGATCTTTTAGGAAATTTATCTTTCATATTTATCTTTTTTTTTTGATAAAGTAAAAATTCGATATCAGAAAGGTCTAATTCTCAATATGTTGGTAATACCGACAAACGATAAAATCATAACAAACAAAGACGGTAAAAAATCAACAATCCGACAATTCGCAACTGGTTGAAGCGAGAAGGTAGAGAAGTCGTCGATGGAACCATGGGGAGCCAAGCGTCAGTACTTCAGCCAAAGAAGCTATTGGAAGGCGAGCTAAGCACTACTATAGTAGTACCGTTGGAGAGCAGGTAATATTTATCTCTTTTAGGTTCTTTTAGAAAATTCTACATTTTATCTCTATCTTTTAGGCTTCTATCTTATTTATTTTCTATCTTTAGGGTTTCTTTTCTATTTAAGCACTTTTTTTTATAAGGTAAAAGATCAGGCTTGAACCCTACCATGAAATTAAAAGAGGTGAAGGAGTTCTTATTGAAATGGCTTTTGTTTTTCTTCTTAGATTTCTCATCCATGGTCGAATATGTTGGTACTCTCCTTCACACTGATTACGTGTCTTAACTTCTTTATCTATTTGATCTGTTGACCTTTGCCTCTTGCTCCCATGCTATGTTGACTTGCTTCTCTCCTTTCTATTGAGTTTCTCTTTGAGTGAACTCATCCACAAGTTGCTTGTTTTGATCCCACTACAGGTTTATTGCTTGGTAGACGAAAAAGACCCCAATAATCCTATCAACAACGCAACAAAGACCTACAAATTGACAAAAATTTCACAATAATTAAAAAATATGAACAAAATGATATTAATCCTACTAAACAAATTTCACAACAATTCGAAAATATTTACTCTGCTAAATCAGAACCTTTGCTCTATAATTTCAATAGAGGAAAAACTATAATTTGGAAATAAGCTTAAGATTAAGATGCTACTGTGACATTCTCCTTTGTTGTCTTCTTTTGTTTGATATGAGTGAACCAAGGGAACAAAAAAGCTGCTGAAAAAAACTATAATGAAACATGTACGAAGCAAAATAGAGAAGAAGAAGAAGAAACAAGCCGGAAACATGTGCTTTTTGCTTTGGAATGAAAAAGATCAAGGAACTCATGGGCAAGATGGGACCAAGATTAGAAGAAAGGTGAGGAGACGAAACATGTATCATACAAGTGAAAACACATATTTGACCCCATGTTTTCCCCTTTAACCCATGAAAAAGACACTATGCAAGAACCTAATCTACACATATCTCATGGGTTTTAAGACTAAAAGGTTATTTCATTATTTTTTTGGTCTTTACCTCCCCATGCTTCCTTCGTATGACTCCCAGCATGCTTGATTCTAATTCTCCTTTTGTTCAACCCCTCTCCTCCTTGTACTTACTCAACTATCCAACTTCAATTTGAAATTGGTCCGCGTATTTGTTTTGGCTTGTAGTTTTTTTTTTTTTTGAACCGAAAATAATTTGGCAATAAGAAGAACTTATATGCCAAGAGCATCCCAACGGATGAAATCAAGAAACACAGGATCGTTAGGTGTCCATGGGCCAGAGAAGGGATGTGAGAGGTGCGAAAGTCGATCAGCAACCCGGTTAGCCTCTCTAAAGACGTGACAAATCAAAACAAATTGGAAAAAACCAAGGGAGACTAGACTGTCTGAGACAATCATTTCGGAGTCCCCCAGAGGTTTTCCGCAGCCCTTAAGGCCGTTTATAATGGTGAGGTTATCACCTTCAATAATTAGGTTAGGTATATTGAGTTGTCTAGCCGCATTGATCCTATTCCATAGCCCAAGACATTCCGCCCCGGCAACGGATGCAATTGATGCAGGTCCAACACCATAAGAAGATTGGTTTGCCAGTATGGTTTGTAATTATATATCCAAATGAGCCCCCCATATTAGGAGTGAAAGCACCGTCAAAGTTCAGTTTAAAAGTTCCTGTATCTGGTGCATGCCATTTAGTTTTATTTCTTGCCTTTTTAGTTGTGGGTTGAATGGTCTTGTTCCTAATATCGCAATCTTGATCACCAGTGGTTTCATTAATATATTTAGAGGTATTCTATAAATAGCTTTGGTCTCTAACAAAAGAGATTATGCTTTGTATGTTTGGTGTTGCGTTATCAAAGAGGGATTTATTACGAGAGTACCAAATGCACGCCCACCAGCCAAAAGCAAGCTTAGCGAACATTTAGGAGCTCAATCTCTCTTTTATGTTGTTTATGGTATTATTTAGTTCAGTTCCATGTGCAAAACAATTGTTTAAGGTGATGATCAGCCTTGGGTCTAGGTTTGATAATACTGCTCTAGAGATTGGGCAATCCCAAAGTAAGTGATGAAGATCCTCGTAATTGGAATCACAGTGAGGGCAAGTTGTAGGAATTCTCAAACCCGAGAAGCAAGTCTAACTGACATGGGTAAACCATTTTTTGTAACTTTCCATAATAACGTTTTGACTTTGGAGGGAATGTCCAAACTCCAGATCCATCTCATATCTGATTTATGATGTCTTTTGGAGTAGTTGATCATTTGGATAGCTGAGCTTGTGCTAAACCATCCGTTTCTGCTCCATTTCCAGTATAGTCTATCCATGTGAATATTTTTGGGGATTGGGGAAGTAGGAATTAGATCCAGTATTTCCTTGTCCAATATGTTTTGAAATGTGGCAATTAGTTTTTCTGAATTCCAGGTTTTATGTTGTGATATAAATTGGTCTACAAGAGTACTAGTATCAACTGGTGTCATGTCATTAATTGTGGATATAAGAGGTGATGTGCCAATCCAGTGATCAGACCAGAAGTTGATATTCTTTCCACTCCTAATTGACCAACGAATTCCACTCCTAAAGAGTGGAAGAAGATTGGTTAGTTGAGTCCATTGCCATGAAGCAGCACCCTTCTTGTGATATTGAAGTATGTTACTATGTTTCAGATATTTTTCTGTGACTAAGGTAACCCAAGGGTTTTGAGATTCCGCTAATATTTTCCATAACAGTTTTAACTGCAAAGCTTTGTTCATGTCCTCGGAGTTTCGGAGACCTAGTCCACCGTTGGACTTTTCTTTGCAGACCTCAAACCAGCTGATGAGAGGCTTGTGATTAGGACCCTTGTTCCAGAGAAAGTTGCGGTTGGCTTTATCTAGTTCCGCATGGATTTGTCTTGGTAAGAGAAAGCATTGCATGAGGTGCAGAGGTTTGGCCAATAACGTAGTTTTAATTAATGTGCAACGACCAGCTTGAGATAAACAATTTGCTTTCCATTTGGTGAGTTGGGATTTGGTAACATTAAGGAGATCAGAGAATGTATCTTTTGTAACTCTGCCCCTAATGATGGGGCACCCAAGATAAGGGCCCAAATTGTTTGTATAGTTGATCTGTAGCTCATTATGGATTAAGGTTTTTTTATTTGATGTTATGTTCTTTGTTGTTTGAAAATGTGATTTATGTCTGTTAACCTTTTGTCCTGATAGTGCACTAAATTCTCGGAGTACCTTATTAATCTGGTCACAGGCAGTTATTGTTGCTGATGTGAAGATGACAATGTCATCTGCAAAGGCCAGAAAAGGGATTCTCGTGCCATTTCGTGTTATAGTGATTCCTAAGTGACTACGAGGAGCCGCAGATTCTTGGTAAAGTCCTCGGGCAAGGACTTCTGATAGTATGAGAAACAGATAAGGTGATAGAGGGTCCCCTTGTCTAAGACCCCCCTGGGGTGTGAAGAGATCCGTGGGTTTATTGTTCACTAGGACCGAATAGGAAACAATGGTTATGCATTCCCTAATCCATCCAAAAAATTTCGGGGAGAAGCCAAATCTATCCATTACATACAGTAGGAATTCCCATTCAACAAGATCAAATGCCTTTTCCATGTCGAGTTTGACTGCCATCCAGCTATATTTACCTTTTTTCCTAGAGAATGAGTGAAAGACTTCGTTAGCAATTAAGATGTTATCCTATATGGCCCTTCCCGCCGTGAAAGCGCTCTGTAATGGGTTAATTATTTTGGGCAGGATTTTTTTTAGCCTTGTAGCCATAATCTTTAAGATTATCTCGAATGTTGTGGAGCATAGACTAATGGGCCTATAGGGCGAAGCTGTTGTCGGGTTGTCACTTTTTGGGACTATAAGGGTATAGTTTATTTGTTTTAAAATTCTGCCACTAAGAAAGAAACCTTTGACAGCCTTAGTGACACAAGGTCCAACTATATGCGAATATTTTTTAAAGAACCCTGCAGGAAAACCGTCAGGGCCAAGGGATTTGTCATTTGCTAAACTGAATACTGCTTTCTTGATTTCTGCGTTCGTGATTTGCTTTGTGAGCCACTCATTGTCCTGCTCGTTAATTTCTTTATTTATGTTATTAAGTAGGTTGCTCGGGATTTGGTGTCGTTGCGTATGTTGGTACCTTTTTATGAAGTCTTGTTTTATTACTTCTCTGATTTCTTTATCTGTCGTGACAGAAATTCGTGTTGTTGTTTGCAGTGATTTTATTATGTTTCTGTTTCTTCTTCCTGTCACTATTCTATGGAAATACTTAGTATTAGCATCAATTAACTTTATGTGATTTCTTTTCGCTCGTTGCCCCCAGTATGTGTTTTGATATTTTAGTAAGGATGCATGTTTAGTAGTTAATCTTTTGATTTTGTCCTCAATTATGTGATCATATCTATTACAAATCTGTGTTTGGAGGCTCTGAAGTTCGTTTTCCACATTTGAGATTTGCCGAATATGTTGCCAAATGTTAGCTTACTCCATATCTTGCTCTTTCTTTTGACTTCCATCAGTTTCCTAGTTAATTTATATAAATGCAATCATGAGTTAACAATACGCCAGGCGTTTCTGACTATAGTTTCAAATTCCGGTCTCGTGGCCCAGGCCAGTTCAAATTTGAAAGGTTGTAGCTTGGGTTTTTGTTTATCCATTAGATCAAAAGTAATTCGAGTATGATCCGATCTAATGAAAGCATGGTTTTTTGTATGTAAGTTGGGGAATTGATGTAGTAGGGTATGGCTTACTAGTGTTCTATCTATTTTTTCATGTATGGTATCTGGTCCTTGAGATCGCTTTCTCCAGGTGAACTTATTACCTATTGTCGGAGATCGTTTTGGCTTGTAGTTGTTCCCTAGGCTTGTGAAGTTCCAATCTTAAGGACAAGTTATTTTTGACCTATGAATGGAACAAGGATCTATTTGACATTAATTTGGACCTCAAGTCACTTGTAAGGGATCATTCCAACTTGAAATGCCTTGGGATAAACTAGATGACCAAAACGGATAGAAGAAAGAAAATCACAAATGACCCAATGAACCAGGGGACTTAACGGATAGAAACCATGACCACACACTATAAATTGTATCCAAGATGAAAATATGCTCGTGGAACTGTTGTGGAATCGAAAAAAGAAACAGATGGACAGAAATTGAAACCCTCTACAAAATCGAAAATATTTAAATTCTATCTCTGTTGGAAACCAAAACTGATGTCTAACCCTTTGATGCAATTTGGAAAAAGTCGGGTTTGATTCTATCTGTTTTGTCCCGGATGTCAGTAGGGCTGGGGGATTTGTGTGCTATGGAAAAGCTACCAGATTACTGATGATGCAGTTACTGTCATGCACAAAGACGAACGCTTTATAACACTAAAAATTGAAAACAAATACAAAGGAATAACTTTCGTGGTATGTTTTGTTTACGTCCCTCCTCATGAAAGAGACGGGGTCTCTTTTTGGCCTTTTTTGACATCTTACATCCAGAACCAGACGATACCGATCATTCTAATGGAAGATCTCAATGAGATTCAATGCTCTAGTGCAAAGGAAGGCGGTTCATCTCCTCACCCGTCTCGCTTTGATAGATTGATTTCCTTCAAGGATCAATGTAATTTGTTGGATATTCCCTCTTGTGGAAATGACTTCACGTGGAGAAAGAAAAGGACGGATGTAAACATTATTTATGAAAAGCTGGACAAAACATTGATACAAGACCAAATACTTCAATGGTAACCAAATATTGCTACAAGGAACCACGCATTCTCGACCTCATACCACAATAATGCCCAATTTCTGTAAAACTCCAAACAAATGATAGAAGAAAGGGCATACCCTTTAAATTTGATAAAAGGTGGCTTTCTAGGAAAGATTACAAGAACATAGTCTCTAAGCATGGAGAACAAACTATGAGGGCTCTCACATGCTTAATGTAATGGAAAAAAAAAACCCAATTGCTGAAAGAAAGTAGAGTAGCCCAAAGAAGGCATTCAACCGGCTATGTTCTCAGATCACTCCTCAATTAGAAGTGAACCACTTACGAAAGAATGGAATAAGAAAACCTTCGACAATATCTATAGACATTTAGGGACACAGAAGAAAATTTAGTAGAATTGCAAAAAGACAATAGCCAAGGACAACAAAATGATAACAATAGATGTCAACAATAACTAATAAAGAAAAAGGAACAACTGATGAATTATCACAAACAATACTGGAGCCAACGAACAAAAACAAAACATTTGAAGCTATCGGATTCAAACACTAGATACCACCATAGAGTTGCGTCGGGAAGACGGAATAGAAAAATAATGATGGAAATTAGAACACAAGAAGACAGAAATAATTGGTGAAGGAAACATCAGAAAGGAAATCTGAGAAGATTTTTGAAAAAAGATTCAAAAAAGAAAACATCAACAAAAGATTACTCCAAGAGTATCTACACCTAATAGACAAAGAGATCAAGATGGAGAACAACAAAAACCTCACAAAAACGGTCATCTTGAGATAAAATCTGCTTTCTTTTCTATTGGAAAAGATAAATCTTCAGGCCCAGACGGAATGACATCATAATTCTATATAAAAAAAAATGGGAATGTGAGTGAACAAGCGCCTCCTCTCCTCTTTCCGCAACCATCATAGCCTTGCCTTTGAGGTTCTTTCAAGCATCCTCACCATCAACCATGGTAGAGCTCTTCGAGTTCTTCTTCTTGCCATCACCAATCCCTCCGGCGAAGTTCTTGGTTCCCACGCCTCCATCACCATTACCACCACCCTCGTTTATGATGATGCCATGAACGTTCTTCTTTCTTGACCAACGTTGGCCTCCTTGGAAGCAGTAGGAGGCACCACCGTCGAATCCATGGCTCCCTCACCCGGGGAGTTCTTAGTTTTCTTAACCATCAAAGCAAAGGGGAAGAGGAAGCCCCCTACCCTCAAAATCGTCCAGATACAAGCAGGATTTCACGAATTTTACTCAATCACACAAAATCAAGCAAGTATCCACCCAAATCAACACCAAAATGGAAAGAATCTCACCAAATCGCCATCAAAATTCAAACTTTGGAGCCACCTTCAGCAACAATGGAGGAATCGCAGCCAAAGACAACTGAAAGGAGGAAAAGTCACCACCCACGGCTCTAAACTCACAAAGGAGTCCATCACCACCGGCGACAAGGGAGGAGGCTAAAAAGGAACTTTCCGATGACAAAATGAGAGGAAGAACGAGTTTAACTCCGCTTAGATGATGGCCTCGTGAGGATAACCACCATGAGAAACAAGGAGATCGTGAGGAACCACCCTTGCCAGAGCCAAACCGTGGAAGAAAGAGGGAGGAGGAGATCGCCAAAAATTGCCCTCCAGGAAGAGACAGAAAAGTATCAGGTTCATCCTAAAACCAATTGACAAAAATTTGTTCTTGTACTACTGTCGACGTGGAGCAGAGAAAGAGGATGGAGGTGATAAAGAGTGGTAAGATCTGATGAGGAGCATGAATGGAGGGAGTGAGAAAGGGCAAGCGGGAGATATAGAGAGCGAGAGAGACAGAGCGAGGTCGATGAAGGCGAGAAATGAGAAGGGAACAAAGGCCATCATAGGTTGAGAGAGAGGGAGATTGAAAATCGCCATGAACGAGGCTCTCAAATCAGATAAAAAGAATGAAAGGGAAAGTGGATGGGGTACATGGTGTTGGAATATTTAGCCAGAAACTAAAAGAGATGTAAAAGGAAAATTGGGTTTACAGAGCCGTAGATGAATCTACTGCACTTGAGCGAAAAACCGCCTAGACATCGGTGCATATCATACAAGACGGCTCACTCCAGGGTTAACTCTGCCCTCAATCGATAGGTGCACTCCCATCAATCGAGGTGGAACTCTAGGTTTTTAATGTGTTTGAAACTATAGGAAGGAGAAGCTCAAACCACTCTTTGCCCCTCTCTCCAATACCCCATCAAACCAAATAAATAGGGTAAATAACTACTGTAGAGAAACTTGGGGATGAGTACCAAATTGTTGAGAAAATTTAGTTAAAATAAATAAATAATTTTAAAATATTTTTTTCCAACAATCCTCCACATGGTTTAAAATTATTTGATCAAACAAGATTTTTAAAATAATTAGTGTTGATGTCTTACGACTTGAATCAACACCAACACAAGAAAATCGACCAAGAGTTCCGCAATCTATCAAGCGCGTTATAAGGCCTTGCGCTTCGACCCTGCATCATGAGTATCCTAGGGAGCTTGCCAAAGACGCCTCTAGTAGGCGACCTAGCCTTAACACTCACTTAGGTGACTCATCAAGTGAGTGTTGTCTCACACCCCCATACAGGAATGAGTCATTAAGAGACCAATTATCTCAACCTTCCAACTAACAACATAAACGAGACTTTATCAAACATCAGATATCACTTGCACTTTCGTTTGACCACATTGAACCAAGAATTGACCATTTCTGGAATTTCTGGTTGGGTATCCAGAACGAGTTACCCGATAAGGCATCACAGTCTCATATCCATGATTGTGTCCAAGGACCGATTTCCTCCACAATCCAATTTGTGTCCAGGGACCAAATTCCCCCACAATCCACATGTTGTGTCAAGGATCAACTTCCTTCACAACTCTGCATCAAAAAGCCGGCTAAAAAGCACTCCAACCTCAAAATATCTCTATTGAGATTCACATTAGTTGATTATATACCCTTCCGGTCATATACATCATAATATCACAATGTACCAACACCATGTACCAATGCATGAATGCATTTCCTCTTCACATTCTGCGCGCATTTGTTGCCTTTGCAACTGCAACATAAAAATAATATCTCAAGGATACAGTTGGAGACTTGGAGTGAATCTCCCCATCAATTTGTGGACCTGCCAACTCAAATAATTATAAATTATTTTATGTTAAATTGTAAAGCAAAATATAGTCTCTTTGCAGACTTCCTAAATACAGCTCTTCCACCATTTTTTTTCCAATCATATGACATCATGCTTGATCTATATCGGGCTTGAAAGTCTGCACAATGTTTCCTAGTGTCTTTCAAACAATGATCGATTTGGTTATCCTCAACTGTTCTCAAGGAGCTTTTAAACTGCAAATTTATCAATAGAACGCACGTCCGCACCCGTCAACCCAATTGAAGGTGTAAAACATCTCCGTAGATCGAAGCCCGCACTACAAGATCTTCTCCGCTATTCTGGCGAGACCAACAAGTATATCATTGCTCAAGATTGTTGGAATATTTAGCCAGAAATTAAAAGAGATGTAAAAGGAAAATTGGAATTGCAGAGCCATAGATGAATCTATTGCACTTGAGCGAAAAACCGCCTAGACATCGGTGCATATCATACAAGACGGCTCACTCCAGGGTTAACTCTGCCCTCAATCGATAGGTGCACTCCCATCAATCGAGGTGGAACTCTAGGTTTTTAATGTGTTTGAAACTATAGGAAGGAGAAGCTCAAACCACTCTCTGCCCTTCTCTCCAATACCCCATCAAACCAAATAAATAGGGTAAATAACAACTATAGAGAAACTTTGAGATAAATACCAAATTGTTGAGAAAATTTAGTTAAAATAAATAAATAATTTTAAAACATTTTTTTTCCAACACACGGGACTAATTAATTTTGAAGAGGAGATAGCATGGTCAATAAGTTTTTTAAAGAGGATAAAGACCTAATAAAATTTTGATAGTGAGCCAAATTTCCTCTTAAAAATATTAGATTTTATATAAATTTTTTTAACGGGAATAAACCACATCGGAAGCTTTTTTTTTTTTGGTTAAACTGGGGGCTAAAGCCCCAAAATTTATTAAATTAAGAAGAAAGGTCGGGAGACCCGGTTAGCAGCAGGTTCTGAATACAAAAGAGAATAGAATGAAAAACTTGAAATTTTGACTCCATAGCAGCTCCTAAATTGGCTAATGCATCCGCCACTTTGTTTGCTTGCCTCCGAACAAGCCGGATCTCCACCTCCCAATTAGCCCAGCCGAGGAGATCTCGACATTGTAAGGCTAGATTGTGGTGGGCTTGTGGAGTATGATCATTCCTCAGAGTCCTGTAGGCGACTGCACAGTCCAATTCCAGCACCAGACGTGGTATCCCCAAATCCTTGGCCATCTTCAAACCATGGAGAGCAGCTCTTAGTTCAACTTCAAGGGCTCTGCCCGTATCCGCACGGAAGGCGAAGGCACGCAGGAAACCCCCATCCGCAACTCGGAAGACTCCTCCTCCCTCTGCACGTCCCGGATTTCCTTTCGAGGCTCTGTCGGTGTTTAGTTTAACCCAACCCGGTTCTGGAGGAAACCAGCTTGTCGGGTTATTAGCCGCATCATTGTCAATCGGCTTTGTCTGTCGTTCCTTATCCCGAGTATGGAAGAAAATAGAAACTCACCTCCAAACTCTATAAGGTAGAGTCTGTAACTCATCCTCACCATGGAAAACAAGCGAGTTCCTCGCCTTCCAGAGAAGCCATAACATCGTGACAAAGATCGCACTCCACTTGTCCCCCTTTTCCACATTATTGAAAACCCAGGTTCTGACATCGCACTCGGCAAATAGCATCGACGGTGGTTGATTCCCTGTCACCTTCATCCAACTATCCCTGACCCGGCTGCAATCTCGTAAAAGATGGAGTGCAGATTCATGCTCTCCACATCGTGGGCAAGCTGCATAATCTGTCATATGTCGTCTCTGCCTGGCCGCGTTGGAGAGAATAGCATCATGTGCTACAACTGAAAGTTCGTGCCCTCTGCTGAGCAGGGGCCTTCCAAACCTTGTTTCATCCATTGGAAGGCAGCATTCCAGTAGTGTTGATGAGCAGACGAATGGCGGAGGCAGTGGTGAAGCAACCCGAGGGCAAATGCCCCCAGAACAGCTTGTCTCTCGCCTCCGGCAAGTCGCTCACCTTGACTACCTCCAGCAATCTCTTATCCTCATCGCTTAGCAGGGTGTTAAGAAGCTCCCAATTCCAATCCCCATCCTCCCACATTTCCGCCACCGTTGCTCCCACGATCATCTCGGGCACATCCTGAGTTGCACCCTCTTCCAAAGTTCCTCCCCTCAGCCACGGGTGGGTCCAAAATAATGTCGAGTTACCATCGACAATGCTTGTTCTCAGTTCCGGAGTCAAAACCTCAGCCCCATGAACGATCCCCGCCCATTGGTTCGACGACCTCCCCTGTCGAACAAACATGTCGATATCCGCTCTGCCATTGCAGTATTTCCCTCGGATAACTCTACTCCAAAGTGTCGTTGGTTCCTGAATCAGCCTCCAACCCAACTTTGCCAACACCGCTTGATTCGCCTCTCTCATCGGTCGAATTCCTAAGCCTCCCACCGACGTTGGAGCATAAAGAATTTCTTTCCTCAGTAGATGGCAGCGTTTGTGATCCTTTGTTGAACCCCAAATAAAACTTCGAACAACCTTGTCCAGCTCATCACACACCCCTCTTGGAAGGTAGGTAGACCGCATAGTGTAAAGAGGAAGGCTCGTCAAGACCGACTTGGCCAAAGTGACCCGTCCTGCCATCGACAAAGTCTGTGTCTTCCACCCTTTCAGTTTCAACGTCACTTTCTCCAGCAGATATTTGAACCGGTCCTTGGTCATCCGTCCACACGTCGTGTTAATCCCAAGATACTTCCCAAAGTCTGTCGATATGGGCATATTTAATTCCCTGCTAATGTTGCTCTTAACTGATGCTGCCACGTTCCGCGAGAAGACCACCGAGCTCTTGGCAAAGTTCACCCGCTCTCCTGACCCCTTGCAGAAATCGCCCAGGCATTTTTTCATCGGCTTTCCTTGCTCCGGTGTTGCCTCTCCGAATAGCACTAGGTCATCGGCAAAGAATAGGTGAGATAGCGATACACCCCCCACTTGTATTGATTTCCATCTTCCATCCTCCACTGCATCTTGAATGATATGCGACAGGTACTCCATGCACAAAACAAACAGATACGGTGAGAACGGGTCACCTTGCCTTATGCCTCTCGAAGGGCGGAAGCTCCCCGCTCGCTCTCCGTTCCAGAGCACATCCACACTACCCATCGATTGACATTTCATAATAACCTAAACAAGGGTGTCCGGCAGCTGAGCACGAAACAGAATGGTCCTCAAGAAGTCCCAATCGATCCAGTCATATGCTTTTTCGAGGTCCACTTTGATTATCATCCATTTCCTCCTTCTTCTTTCTGCCATGGAATGGATTACCTCTTGTACCAAAACTATGTTGTCAACAATCTAACGCCCCGGGATGAAGCTCGCCTGGGTCGGACCAATAAGTTCTGGAAGGATTGTCTTAATTCGATTAAAAATCATCTTCGTCGCCACTTTGAAGATAACATTCAGCAGGGATATCGGTCTCAATTGTTGAGCTCGCAGTGGATTCTCCGTCTTCGGAACGAGGACCATTAGTGCATTGCTGATGTCGCTTGGGGCTTGACTGTTATTGAGTAAGCCGAGCACCGTTTCCTTAACCTGCTGTCCGACAATACTCCAATTTTTTTGGTAAAAGATGGTAGGAAACCCGTCGGGTCCCGGCGCTTTGTGAGGGCCCATGTGCCTGAGCGCAGCCCACACGTCATCGCCTCTGAAAGGCGCTGCAAGCATTGCTATACTGCCTTCATCTAAATTAGGAAAAGTACCCCTGCTTTGAAGCTGCACCTGGGCTGGACGCTGCTCTTCTGTCGTGTATAGTTTTGCAAAGAAAGAAACAATCAACTCCTTTAAATCTGTCAGCTCTTCCACCCACAACCCCTCATCATTTTGTAATCTACGAATTTTGTTTTGGCGGCGGCGGATAACAGTCGACAGATGATAGAATTTGGTATTCCTATCCCCTTCGATTAGAAAGTTCGCTCTTGATTTTTGATACCAAATTTGCTGCTCCTGATTTAGCACCCCTTCTAGTTCAATCAAAAGCTTTCCTTCAAGCTCCAGATAGTGATCGCAGACATTTTCCACGAGTTTATGTCTCACCCCTTCTATTCTTTTCCTCAATAAATTCTTTCTCTTGAAAATATTCCTGAAGATTTCCTTGTTCCAGGTACCAAGATCATCCTCGAGTCGTGTAAGTGATGTGCAAGCCTCCTCCTCTTTGCTCCAATTCCTTTCCAGGAATCCTCTGAATTCATCATGTAGCAACCATGCCGACTGAAATCTAAACGGCCTATTTGTAGGCTGCTCAATCTCCCTTGGCTCGAGTTCCATCAGAATTGGTGCATGATCTGAGTAGGAGGACACGAGGTGAGTCACGAATGCTTCCGGGAACTTAAGTCTCCATTCCGGGCAGCAGATCGCCCTGTCTAGTCTGGCCATTGTTCGTGTCTCCTCACTGTTCCCCCTCCACCAGGTGAAGGGCGGCCCCGAGTAACCAAGGTCCAGTAAGTGTAAGGATTCAGCCCACTCATTGAAATCCAGAGATGCTCTATTCGATCCAGCATAGGAGCACAAAGATCTCTCATTCGGTGCCATGGTTGCATTGAAATCCCCAATAAGGACCCAGGGCTTGGCATTAGTCTCAGCGAAATCAAGAAGACTTCGCCACAAATCAAGTCGAAGGGCACGAGCTGGAGCCGCATAAATTGCCGACGGTACCCAAGGGGCTTCTCCTTTTCTGTAGATGTCCACTGTTATGTGTTGCGGGTGCTGAACGAGTGGCCACACATCAACCACTGAGGTGCGCCACAATAGCCAGATACCTTCTGCGAAGCCCACAGCCTCCAACTGGAGCATCCCGTCAAACCCAACTCTTCTACAAACCCTATCCGTCGTCTCACCACTGATTCATGGCTCAACTAGTACCAGTACTTGGGGATCGTATCTTCTGACTAGATCGCGGATAGCAGCAAGGAACTCATCACTTCCCGCTCCGCTCGTGTTCCAAGCTAAAACTTTCAAACTATCCATAAAACACAACGTACTGTGGAGGGCCCTGAACATTGAGTCGCTTGACATGTTCATTGCTTCCGCAAAGGCGTTTGCTGCATCATCGAGACGACCGATCGTCTCAGCAAGAGCTTGGGGCAGGAGTGCCCGACATAGGATTGGCTGGTCCACCATGTTCTTGGGACGGAGTTCCAATTGGGCTCGGTTCGCTATGGGTGGGAAGTGGATTAAGAATGGACCTGTCCGGCGGTTTGACATTACGAAGTCTGTGCACTTCCGAACCGGCACATCCACCACCTGTGGAGGGCTGTTCATGGTCAGGAATGGGTGGGTTTTGGGAGGGAGTACTGTCTACGGTAAGGATCTTAGGAATGGCGTTTTGGGGGGTCATGTATTGGCTCTTATTCTGGCCTAGTTCGGCATGGTTTGAGATCTTCGATTGGCTTGTGAGAGGCTTTTGTATGGCGTCGTTGATTGCTTCCAAATTCAAAGAGGCTACTTTTCCGAACGAGAAGGCATGGGGTTGGACAGGTAGGGTTTTAGGGTTCCTCTGTTTCTTTTTTGTGGTCGTTGATTTCTTAACAGCCAAACTAGTCCTCAATTGAGTTCTTGTATTGCTTGGGCCAAGCTCCGTAACATTTGTGGGCCTATTCTCTTTGCCAACAGATTGATTAATCGATAACTCCCCTGCCTTATCTGTTATCTTCTCAATCCTAATATGATCCTCTCTCCTTACTTCCTGCAAGACCCTAGCGTCATTTCCGGGATCTTCCACCCTTCCTTGATTTGCTTGATCCTCCAACAGATTTTCTAGCACCGCAAATCTTGATGGTTCCGTGATCATCGGCTTGCCTTGCGCCTTAGAGTTTCCAATGGCGGTCCTGTTTGGTCCCCGACTACTCCCCTCTGCCGGCAGCGGCTTCTTTCCCTGTTGGATTGTTAACGGCGATGCAACGCTTCCTCCCTCTTTACTCTGGTTTTGCTGCACTTGACTTTCTTTGCTATTCTGCCGTCTGGCTGGTTTTCTTGCCTTCATCCACCCCCCATAACAATCCCTCATGAGGCTCTCTTGGGGATGTTCAGTCTCTGGGGACCCTGTCACCGGCCTTTCCTTTTCCTGCTCTCGTTCACATCCCTCATCGTTGTGTCCGACCTTTCCACATCTAAAACACAGCATTCTCAGACCTTCATACTGGATGGGCCATACTCTCCCATCCAAGCGAAATTTTGATAGCAGAGGTTTAGTCAGATCAATTTTGACACTTAGTCTCGCGAACTGCCCTCTTTCTGCCATTGCTGTTGTATTATCTATCCGGAGAACTTTCCCTATTTTTTGGCCCACCATTATGAGGAATCTTGGATCAAAATATTCGATGTGCAGACAAGGGATCCGTACCCACACAGTCAGCTTCGTGATTCTCTCAGTACTTGCATCAAACCTTGGGACCCAACGTCTGATTGTGAGATAGTTATCTCCAATCATCCAGGGCCCTTCAAGTAGGACATGATCATAGTCAGTTTGGTTTGAAAATCTCGCTATGAAGAAATCATTTCCCAAATCGATCAGCAAGAAGGGAGCTTTCAAGGCCCATTTCTGTGACAGGCGCTTGTGAAGTTGCATATACCCAGGGCCTTTGTCAAACATCTTTATAATCAAAGTATCCTTCCATGGCTTCCATAACTCTTCTTTCTCCTTCTTGTTGAGGGTAATTGTCGGACATAAAGGATCATCCTCTTCTGGAGGAGCATCTTCCACAGCAGTATAGTCCAATTCACTTTCCTGGAAAGTGGCGATGGACTGAATTGGAGCATGACTTTCACTTGTCCCACCCATTAGGGTGTCCTTGAAACTCATCGGTTGCTTCAGACTTCCATTCATTGATTCTTGCAGGGTTGGGAACCCAGACGGAGGGTCTTGTTCCTTCTCCCTGTCAACCGGAGGCTGCTGCCGGAGGGAGTGGTGCTCGGAACTCTCGCTCTCTTTTTCTCTCATGGTTTTTTGTTAGTCAACTTCCTACCCATTACATCGGAAGCTTTTTAACACCAAAGTTTAACAAGATTCAAACATAAGTGCGATTTTCCAAACTTGATACTGCGTAACATCCAAGTGAGATGATACGAAAGATTACAAGAACTAGTGCTTTCAGATTAACCAAAAAAAAAAAAAACTAGAGCTTTTATTGGCCTTTTTGGACCTCCTAAGTCAGAATTTCTTGACTTTTAGTTGAAAAGACAAAAGTTGGGGTTTCATTTAAAAAATCATTCAAGATATTGCACAAAATCTACATAGCATAGTAAGATTGTATTTTGTCTATTAACAAAATAAATATCAAAAAATTGCACACTAGTCATTTTCACTTTTACAAAGTAGTTATGAACTGATGAAGAGAGACAAAAACTCAAATAACCTTTATTCAATCTCATTCAACAAGGCAACGGACAACCTCTCTATGCTCCTCGATCTCTCAACTCTTCATATCTGTATAATATCTTGCGATTCTAAATCAACTATACACCGATCTATCACTACAAACTACAAACGTAAGTTACACCATACAATATGAGGAACAACGATTTACAACCAACCTCATATGCTTACTTGAGTAACCATCAATAACACACTATTCGTGGAATCGGGATGAATTTATAATGAATTCAAGGAAAGATTAAGATATCTCAATTCTCAAATGCCACCAAGTAGACTTTGAAACATTCAAAATTCCAACTTCGACAAACTCGATTCATGAAAATAATGAAAATTTGTAAATAGTTGATTAAGCGCCTATAGGTCTCAAATAAAAATCAATCGAAGCTCTAGTTTGTCTGAAATGATACGGTTCAGTTAAAGACAAGGGATTTGCTTTGGCAACGCTAATTAGATTCACAAAGCAAATCCCTCAGGGGGCGCAATACGGAATTTCCCTAAATTTTATTTTCATTCTTATTTACAGAATTTCTTTTGAACCTGAGATGATAGCAATCTTGTTAACTGGAAGATCTCTATCACATCAAGTGAGCATCGGCATATATTCAAAGTTTCCAGCCCATCCAATGACTTATTCCAGCTTTTCTAGAAAGCCAAGCATCCATTGATCAGATATTTACTTTATTAAACAGAACTTCAGATTGAATTTTATTCTCTACCAATCATCCAAGTTGGGCAAGTGGGACTATAGCGTTCTTTCAAAGCAAAAGATATGCACTTACCAGACGATCACCGGGAAAACCGGACAAGTCGTTTCCTCTGCACATTCTCATTCGTCATTTCGTTAGGATCGCTTTCTGGTTTATGCATCCATGTCAATTCCCCGGCCCCTACTCACACCAACTTCCTATACTTGCATTCATAGTTGGGAACCTTAACTGGATATAAGATGGATTTATGATTTAAATCCTTAATTGCAGCTGAGGGAATGAGGAAGGACTTTATACGGGTTGAGTATCCTGTTGGGGTCCAGCAACTTCTTCACTGAGAACATCAATTGCACCTGCAGAGCAAATATAAGAAAGAGGTAATCTACCACTGAACAATATCCCTGCAGAACTCTCAAACTAGCGCCTTCTTACAATGAGCGGAAGAAATTTGATTCGGGAGCCAAGATTGCTGAAATGTTTCAAATTAAAGGTATTCCAAACAGTAAAGAGAGCCAACTTACAGCTTCAGGCGACTTGCTGTAGTGGATCTTGTTTGCTTTCATCAGTCCCAGTCCATGCTCAGCACTAATACTTCCACGGTGTTTAGATGTCCATTCATAGACAAAGGGCTCAATTTCCGCTAAGATCTGAAGAAAATTTTTAAATGAGTCGTAATAAGGAAGTTGCCTAGTAAACCAATCAACTTTTTAGACATGAAGGGGCAGGAATTTACAGCATCGTCATACTGAGAAGCTGATATGTTAAGATGCAAGTTTCCATCTCCCATATGGCCATATCCTAGTACCTTCGCAGAGTCACCTAGCAAACACATTCAAGATACATGCTGAGCTGTCAGAATGCCCAGGTCACCATAGAAATCAACATCTACCGCTCTCATAACCCCATGTGACCATGGACATCAGAAAACCAGAGTAATGCATAAGATCATAAGCATAGCAAATTGGTCACCATGTTTACCAAGCCTTTTTCGCATCTCTTCTACAAGATCATACATTTTTTCAACAGGTAATGATACATCATACTTGTACACAGCTCCTGCTTTCATTAATGCTTCCGGTATACCCTACACCACAATGAAAATAAAGTTTCAGCGAGAAGCAATGCAGAAGATATTTTAACAACTATCCTTCAAAGAACTCCTTATTGCAAAACATGAAGAGTGAGATTACTTCATTATTACAGATTCCCCTGACATCCTGCTTCATTTCAGAATGCAATGCGCTGGACTCTTTAGATAGTAAATTAATGGACAGGAATAATATCCAGTAGCCTTATTTAATTATATCATAATAATAATGTTGGGGAATTTATACATGGAAGAAAGCTAAAGGATACCTCTCGGATACGCCAAAAAGATGATGTTTGGTTCATGTCTTGTGCAATGGCTCCATCTAATAATAATCCACTTTCCATGGTGTGAATTAAGAATGCTTCAAGTTTCTCCCTGGATATCAAGGTAATTTTTGGGCATATGAGCTCCAAGCCATCACAACATAATATAGGAAGAGAAACAAAGAACTAATAACTAATTATGCTCTAGGTGAAATAAGAAAAATGATAGCATTCAACATAGTTGCTAATTGCCATCGATAAATTATACTCTCTCTGTATCGCAAAACTTGTTGTTTTAGCTTTATGCACGCTTATTAATAAAACCTATGTTTCCTTTACTTTTATAGGAGAAAATACCTAAAAGCAGAAATTATTGCCTATAAAAAAGCAATCATTACCTATAAAGATAATAACTATAGCTAAAACAAGTTTTTTGATACAAGTTTATTACACTAAAAGAGCAACTATTACGAGATGGAGGGAGTAATTGCTTGTGCAAAATCAAACAAACAAGCAAGATTGTACCACCAAAATACCCAGGTCATTACTTGTCATTAGATTCATTGCTCCCTGTTGTCTCTATCAAAACATAAAACTTGTGCATTGTGGAAGGCAAAGGATTCCGCACTCCTTCTGAATGATTCAGGACCTGTTTAAAAAATAACACATTTTTATATTGTGCATGAATATTATTGAAAATTACACCAAGAAAAAGAGTTATAGTTAATATGCTCTTAAAAATGGATGCCATAAGCAAAAAGAAAAGAAAAAGGCTGCAGTAGTATCTTTCTAGCTTTACCACATTTTGTTTTACTAGTAAAGCATACCATATTCACATAGAGTGATTGAGACATGATGTGTTCATTAAGTCAAGTGACCTTTCAAGACAAACCCAGGTATCCACAAATTGCAGCTAAATTAGAAAAATGTATCTCACCACATCCATTGACTGTCCATCCAAAAATTCAAATGCAGATAAAATCTCTCCAAGCTTCCTTTTGGCTTCCAGTAGCAATTTCTGAAGAGTGACATGCATAGTTATAATAATAAGAACAAGAAGACACTTCAGGCATTTAAATTCACATTTAGATAAACTGAAAAGGACATGTAAAAACTAAATACATAACATCAAATGAATATAGGAGTAAGATGTTGAGATTTTATCTAGGTAGGATTAAATTTATAAACGACCATCATAGACTGACAAAGCGTAAATAGAAAAGGAACAAGTCTCAAAATCATGTGCTGAGAGATATCATCAACCAAATAGAACACCTAAACTGTTGAGAATAGTCAAAGCTTCTTGCAGGAGCAAGATGCTGTTTGGTACAAAGACAGATAAACGAATGCGATACACATATAGGCAGTTGGATAGAAGCTTCTAGACTAAGCTAGAAGAGGGGAAAATTAGTAGCATAAATAAGGCACTAGCTTCTTAGTTCATTATGCATGAAATTACTTCAGAGTTTGTTAGGCACATCAGCCTAGGGGCAGGCGTATCTGCCTTGGTGCCTTGGTGGGAGTATCTTCCCATTTCTATATTGTTCCTCGAAATTCCAGTCGATCCAAAGAGGCTAGACCTCAGTTTATTCCTAATTTCTATGTGTTTGAGTCTGAATTGCACCTAGATAGATCTAATCCAGATTACTAGTCCACCAGAATGTTACGAATCCCACAAGGACACAAAAATTCGTAAATTTTAAGAAAGAAAGACAAAGGCAAGCAAGTTGAATAATGTCAATTATACATCAAGAAGATCATGTAGGCCCTGATTTCAAGTAGTGACGGAATACAGACTTATCAAGCAAGCCTAAATGCATTTACTATGTGCTAACTGCCAAATTTATAATGACTTTTGAAGTTTGAGATAAGAAAATTAGCATTCTGAGAGATTACAGTGGATGTAAATGTATTGGGCTGAGATCATTCAACACATAATTATCAATCTAAGCTGATGAGTGATGACTAGTACTTCTGCAGATTTGTATGTTTGAACTATGGTGTTCATAAAACTCACAGCTCCATTTATTCTCAGGAAATCAGTAGGCTAACATCAGCCAATAAAGTACTGTATGTCAAAAGTTACCTGGCAGCTTAAATAATTCTCACATGCCAGAAAAGCAACGTTGACAGAGGAGAGCTTTGGCGGAGTGAATATGGAAACCTTGGTAACAATGCCTAATGATCCCTCGCTTCCTGCACCAAAGAAGCAGAGAGTAAGTAAAAATTCATCAGGGGAAAAATATTGATCTGCTTTCTTATGGTAAAAAAAAAATATGAGAACAGAACAAACCTATAAATAAATGCTTCAAATCATACCCAGTATTATCTTTACGTAAAGTCCCTAGCATGTCCAGTACTGTACCATTGGCTAGAACAGCTTCAATGCCTAGCACACATTCGAGAATAAAATATGGATGATAAAGAGATAGTAAAGGCTACAAAGACAAAGAAAATGCAATCACTTTAGAATACAGGATAAGTTCAAAAAGGCATCACCCATGAGCCAGAAACAGAAACAGCATGCACAAGCACCTTGCCAAATCGCCAATTGTGCAAATGCCTATATCTCAAGGAAATCTCCACACCCCAAATTGTAATTAAGTATCCCCACTGGACTGAAGAAACAGCATTTCCTAACCCAAGTTCAAAAGATTCTTATGTTCACTTCCCACATCTTAAGTTGGCTGGGATGACAACATATATGGCTCATAATTACCTTCCAGTAAAACACCTTCACGAAGTTTTTTCCAAACAAAAACAGAATAAAGAAAAACAGATTACAAGGTGTGGAATAGTAAATTTACGACTTCAAGTGTGACCTATTTTTACTACTTGTTCTAAAACTCAGCCAATTCTTCTAAAAATTGTAATCAGATAACAACAACAACCCAGTAAATCCCACATTTAAGCGGGAATGTACGCACTCTTTCCCCGAACAGGTCGAGAGAGTGTTTCCGATAGACCCAGAACAAAAGAACAAGTATAACCACATGGAAACAGGCCAAACAGAGGGTAAAAGAGAGAAAAACAAGGCAGGCAATAATCAGAGACACCAAGACACAAGTCTATATTCCAAAAGTCTAAACATCAGCGGCCCGAATGCACCTCTTCCAGTGGTCTCTATCCAACGTTATATCTTCCGAGACAAACGGTCACCAAGTTGGTAAATAAATCAGATAGAGAGTGAAAAGAAAAAACCAGAAAATTTTCAGAAATCAATTCAACTCAAGTTGGTAAATAAACACCAAAGTTCACAAGTGACAAACGCTCACCAAGCACATTTCCATGAAGTGATCCATATCGAACTAAGCGCAAACCACCGGCATTTGTAGAAACATTTCCGCCAATTTGGCAGCTACCTTTCGCACCCAGGTCAAGGGGCATGGCAAATCTAAATGGAAAGATGCGATAATAAAGAAGTACAAATTCCACTTCAAGAAATGAGAATGAACCATTACGCAATCATATAACAAACATAATCACAAAATCAGGAATTTATAGAATAACTTGGAAAACAAAAGCATGTTATGTTAACATAAGCACTAGATATCTGGCACAAAGCACAATATTCAACTAAATCCGATAATTTTCTTCAACAGCTGAAATCTGAATTTGTAAGTTGAAATTGATAGATTTTCTATTTTGCAATCCCATACTCACTGTGCCATTTTTCTCCAGCTGAATTGCATCACTAATGAAATTTTGTAAGAAAGACGTAAATACTTCTCTTTCATAATTTCTATAGGACAGTTTCAAAAGAAAATCTACTTGGCTAGTTGGCTGAAACTGCATACTTGCTACTACAAATATCATTGTCAACACCCAGACTTCCAGAATGAATTAGTAAGTTTCTAATGCATTAAAGAAAGACAGTCAATTGATAGAGGTTACCCTTTACTCGCCAAGAAGGTTTCGAGGTTTTCCAAAATACATCCAGCTTCGCAGACTAGTATACCACTGACCTATAAAAGGAGAAAGCCATAAGAAAATTACTTCACACAAATCACAAGCTATGATCTCAAAATAGATGTGTATTAATATGTACAGAGCCATTTCTTCAACATCTTCAGCTAAATCTCTGGATAAAAGTAAAATGAACATAATAAATAAATAAATCCTGCATACCTCATCAAAAGATATGATGTTGTTCATTAGTCCCATGTTGATAATGACCTGAATAATTAGCCAAGAAGAAAAAATGAAAGTGAGTAGGAAGATTGAATACCATGATTTAGAAGATCATTTTTTAGTACAGATCAAATCAGTTTAATGGAAGTTACTGCTCAGCTAAGGTTTAGTTCATTTTTAGCAATCTGAGGCATATCATACTGCAGGGTTACTACAATGAACATGCTTAATCTGGATTATTATTTCTTTAAGAGAGGAATAAAAGGTAGGGGCTCTCAGCACTCAGCATAGAACAAAGTTCTACTTTTTAAGCTTAAAGAAACTAATGCTCCTAAATGTGTTTTCCTTATTTGTAAGTTAATTTTCTGAAAATCAAAGTCCTCGTGTCAAACTGTATACAAAGAAAAGTGAGTACAACTTGAGGAATCTAGCCATTTCCCTAGAACTCTTTTCTGAAATTGCCTATACTATGGACTTCTATGAGTCAAATCTCGATGTGAAAATCATAGAAAGCTCTACTGCTGGTGGTATGAGTAACATCTGATCGTGATGACTGATGACAATCTTATACTGAGGCTAAATACCTCATCAAAAACAGGCACACTTCCTCCAACTAGACCAGTATTGCCTCCCTGGGGAACAACAGCTAGACATCTTGAACTGCAATATTTAAGAATATGGGACACCTGCAAAGAAAGATATAGCTGGCGTAAATCACTGAGCCATTGCAACAGCCTTCCATAAAAGATAAGATCCAAAAATGCTATAAAAATAGACAAAATCCATTTAAAAGGAAGGTAGCACTTTTATGTGACTGAAATTGGATGTCATGAATGTCATCCATCCTAACGAGAATACTCCAGTTAACTTAGGCATTACAAAAGCCATGCACAAAATTACTACGGCTTCAATATGATAAGGGTATTCATCTTACATTTTAAGAAGATTATGCAATTAAGGACAAAAATGTTCCAATACTTGCAAAGGATGGGCATCGTACTCAAGTATAAAGCAAGAAAATGACCTCCTCAGTGCTTCTTGGTAAAAGCATAAGCTTGCTTGAGCCTCTGTATTTATTCATCCAATCAGTATTTGCAACCTGAAGCCTATCTTCATCTTGTACAACATTGCTGTCCCCCAATATACTCTTAAAATAGTTCACATCATCAGATTTTAGCTCTGAAAACAAGGTGTTCCTTTGAATCAGTGTTGAAGTTGAGCCATAATATCTGTGTTGGAGGCTAGAGCTTCTTCCAAGATATGCATCCTTTGAAGCTCGATGAACAGAAGTGCAATCGAACCACCGATTGCCACTTAGATGTGTCTCCAACTGCCTTGATGCTCTACTGAGTTCAAATGCGGAGCCTGTACATTCCGGAACAGCTCAATTGAATAACGGCTGCACAAACATGGATCTAATTTGCTAAACTTTGAAACAAAACCTAGGATAACACTTCCTAATCTTAATTCAGTCAGTGGAGTTTCGAACTTGAAATAACCTAAACCTAACCAGATTCTGAATTCAAAGCTCTATGCGTATTTACAATTGACGAGTAGTAAGAGGAGACCTGAGCTGAAATGAGCGCCGGAAGAATTAGATCCATGGCGGAAAAGAAGATCGGAGACACACTTGGAGGAAGGACGAAGGAGGTAAGCTGTGGCTTTCCTTCGACTCCCCATTTTCGCAAATTTCTTCCGAGTTTCCGGGGGATTTCGATTTCGATTAGAGAGTTAGGAGTAAACCAGATTTTGTTCCAAATGTAATGCCTATAAGATCGGGAGAAAGGTCTTAAGGGCTGCCGATGGAACTTCGATGAACACCTACCAGTGCTGTATTTGGGAGAGGTATCTGATCTGAATCGGAAGAGATGCCACAGTTTACTCGTTCATTTACCTTTTTATCGGCGATGATTGTTCAGAACAATCACTTTCGGAAAACAGAAACCCACCACGACACACACCACCACCTGGGATTAAAGCCAACAGGAATTGGTATGGAATATACCCAAAAAGAAATGGGCATTTGCAAAACTAAGTGATGGAAATGGATCGGGTTATGGATGGATATACTCATTCCATCACCCGATCTGTGAACAAATTTCCTCCACCCGATCCACCCATTATCCACTAATACTTACATCCATCATCCGCGGCTATTGGATGGATCGGGTGAAATATATAGGTGAGAAATTCCATCACTTTTGAAGAAAAACCCCTCGTGCGAAATCAAGTAAGTCGTCATCCTCGATCTCTTCTTTTGAAAAAACTGTTTGGAGTATTGAATTTCTTGAATCTTGTTGTGAGCCTAAATTGTCATGTTTTACATTAACTTTTATATCGATTTCTGCATACATTTCATATCATTTGGTTAGAATTATACATAATCTATGTAGTTTATGCCTATTTGCCAAATTATGGAGGTCTACACAAGTTTCTGTTTAATTTCGCAGAAATCGAGGCGTTTTACATCAATTGAGAGAAAAGAGAAAATCATGGATGAGCTCAAGATCGACTACATCAAACCAGAGGTCGAGTAGCAGATGGACCAGGACACATCGAGCAAGAGAAGAGAAAAGAAGCACTCGACAAGGACTGGTCGATATCGACCACTCTGGTCAATATCGAGTACTTTGGTCGAAAATCACCCAGTCGAGCACATGACGAGTAGCAAAGCCACTCGAGAGCACAAAACTACTCGGCGTCGAGCAGTTTACTCGATGTCGAGTACCCACCGAGTGTCCGAATCTTACCCGAGCTCGAGCAGAATCTGAAGAGAAGAACACTATTCGACGTCGAGTAGATTACTCGATGTCGAGTACTCCCCAAAGTCAGTCCGAGTTGATTTCGAGTGATGATCCAAGTGTTTTGACTTACTTGCAAGCAAAGGCACGTGAATTCTATCATCAACATGTGAAGATCTATCAAGATGGAAGATACTTATCCACCTTAGTCTTACTTACCTTAGAAATTTATTTATTTTATTTCCAAGTTTTACCATAAAGCTTTAGATAGATAGTTTTAGATATAGATAGATTATTCTTTCCTTGGATAACGAGAATTGAATACTATAAATAAAGCCCTATGGGCTGGTTTTTATTCATTCCAACTTACACACAACACATTAGATAGCGAGTAGAGAAAAAGAGCTTGGCCGAGAAGGGTTTTGTCTTGCGAGAGCGGATTTGACTTCGATCAGTTGTAAGCTTTTATTTGATTTAATGCAATTTAGTTCCCTTTTGTTATTGATTTGTGTTTTGATGATGAAAAGCGAGTAGTCACCCAACTTCTAGGGTCGGGGTGAGCCTAACGATAGCCAAGGGAAAAATTTAGTTGATTTATTTATTTTATTATGAACTTTTATCATTAGGATTTAGATAGATTTAGATAGAGATAGATTGTTCTTTCCCATATTAGCTAGGGTTGAACACTATAAATAAGGCCATAGGGGCTGAGTTTTAGGCATCTAATTTTATACACACTAATTTACATTCGAAGGTAGGAGTTTTAGAGAGAGCTTTGGCCGAGTGGAGTTGAAGAGGCGAGAGCGGAATTGGTTTTGTTCGGTTGTAAGCTTTTGTTTTGATTTAATGCAAGTTATTTTCCTTATATTATTGATGTGTGTTTTGATGATGATGAGCGAGTAGTCACCCAACTTCTAGGGTCGGGGTGAGCCCGGTTGTAGTCATGTAAGGTAATGCATCGAAGGTACAATCTTTATTGCGATCTCATCTTCTATCCCTAAATTGCATGATTCTTCTACAACAGTCGAAGGTGATCCTTATTTGTGTTATTGAAGCGAAAGTGATATATCTTAATGCAAACTTGAATTAATTATGTGAAAAGGGTAGTAACAATTAGGGTTTATGCGAAAGCCTCTATCTTCTTAATTGTTAATGACGAAAGTTATTTGATGAAAAGGCAGGATTTTTATATCTTTGACATGATTTTTACATGGTTACCGTTGTGGTGTTGAAACCCTGACCTTGGAAGCTTTTATCTTATTGATTTGAATTATCTTAATCTGTATTTATTTCTGTCTTTATTTTTATTGCAAAAGTTACGGTTTTTGCTGCACTGACAACCCGACATCGAGTTCAACCCGACATCGGGTTCAACCCGACATCGAGTCCCACTCGACGTCGAGTCTACCTTGTGTTCTGCTGTGCAGCTTCACAGGAAATCGACTGAGCAGTCGACGTCGAGTGATCTTTTGAAGTCGACAGCAGGGCGATTTGGAACTTGAAAGGCGAGCGGCGAGCGCTAACACGCTTCCTCGTGGATACGATCCTAAAACCCTACCACTACAACGGGAGGCCGGGATTCTTGTATCTTATTTGCTTGGACAGGGAGTTGGTTTTGTTTATTTATTTCATATTTATTTGATAACTAGTTTCCCTCCACAACAGAAACCCGCGGATGAATATTTCAAGATCAATTTTGATGGGTCAAAACTATCCATAAGAGAAGTTGCGGCGGGTTTTGTTATTCGAGACCACCATGGTAGTGCCTTGGCTTGCAATGCCTCGTTGTGTGGATATATTTCAACATTGATGACAGAAGTTTTGTCTCTTTGAATCGAAATTCCTTGTCGGGTAAGTTCCGTCTCGCATGAAAGACGCCCGAATGATCGGTGCGGCGGTTAGGCATCCTTAGACGAAAGAGTGGTTATTGGACAGATGACTCTTTGCCATAGACCAATTGCAAGAGATTCGCATTACCATCAGACAGAAAAGAAGACCGCTCGACCCTTACAGATGAGCGCTACTATACTCTTTTTTCAAGGCTAGCAGAGGAGGGTGGGTGATTCGGCTACTGATCCGTGCAATAGACATTTCCATTTTGGGCGGAACAGTTACAGATCGACTAATTCTTTGATTCCAGTTAGTAAGAGGGAGGAAATAGACTCTAGAAGCTATTCATTTCTTCTATTTCACTAGACTTCGTCATTGTGGGACCGACGACTGCTTTAGAGATGGGGATTTCGAAGATTGAAATGGAGGGGACAATCTTATGATTATCAACTCAATTAAAGGGAGTTGGAAGTGCTATTGGGAGATTGATTTGGTGATCATCGATACTCTTCTTTTGATACACCCATGTTTTTCGAGAGGTTAACCAAGTAGAGGACAAAGTAGTGCATCATATCTCAGACTGCGATAGGTTCAGGGGTCGATTGCTTCTCACCCAGAGTTTTTTGCTTTTGTCTGAAAGAACGCTATTGGACGGTGGACCAAAATGGTATGACACTACCTAATATTTTACCTTCCATTTTTTTTTTAAAAAAGTTGCCAAATAGTGTCCATATGGAGTATAATGAAAGCTTCTCACTCAGAGTTTCTTGCTCTCATCTGAGGTTAAAATAGCTAAAAGCAGTAATTATTACCTATAAAAATAGCAATCATTACCTATAAAGATAGTTATTATAGCTAAACGACAATTTTTTTAATACAACTTTACTACTCTAAAATAACAAGTATAGCGAGACGGAGATAGTACGACACTACCTAAAATTTACCTTCCATTTTTTTTTGAAAAAAAGTTGCCAAATACTCAAATAGCGTCCGGAGGGAGTATAATGAAATGGGGAATTGGGAAACAATGCCCGGGATTAGGAGGATGATACACATACACTTGGTGTATGTTGGTGTATCTTTTTGTCACGTGTAAAATTTTGTAAAATTTATCCACTACTTTTAAAATTATAAAAATTAACCCTAAAATTTTTCTTTAACATTATTATACCCATATTATAAAGAATAAACCCTAAAAATTTCAATAACCACTAATTATACCTTAAAATTTAAATGATGAACCCTAGAAAAATAAATTTTCAAAAAAAAAAAATTGGTGTATACATACACTTAGCCTTGTCGTACTATATAAACTCTTCTAACCGCCGATTTGCTTTACCGTTGTAGACGCACTTAAAATTTCAAAAACCGAAGGGAAAAAGCAACGGCTCCTTGTCCAAAACCCCTAAATCCTCTTCCCCTGTTCAAACCCTAAATTCAATCCACTCTTCAATCTCTCCTTCCTTCATTCGCCGCTAATTTTGAGTTCAAAAACTGACAACCATGGATTCAACTCCTCCATCTCTCAGATCGGATCCCCCGCACCGATCCAAATCCGCATCAAGATTAGCCCTAGCGGTGTCAGATCTGGATTTAGGCAGCAACCCCGAGCAAATCCCGCACTTCTCCGTCGAAATCGCACCTCCTACGGACACGGAAACCCCTTCGAAGCCCAGTCTCCCTCTCCGCGATCTCCTGCTTCTTTCTCCTTCCTCCCCCGCTCGGCGATCCACCAGGACTCGGCTATCGGATCGGCTTGAGGCTGGAGAGGATCCTGTTGCGGAGCACGTTGGGAATCGGAGAAGGTGTCGGGCGAGAACAAACTCGGTTGCTTCGCCGAGGAATACTCGCCGGTCGAGGAGGCGGCTTGAGGTCGAGGTTAGGGAGGAGAGAGAGATTGCAGCGGCTGCGACAGCTGATGAGGCGGCGAAGCCAAAGAAGAGGAGGTGCAATGTCCGGTCCAAGAAGGAGAAGCTTCCAGTGGCCGCTTCAGCAGTTCTTTCCACAACAAGTATTTCCTTAAATACCTTCTTATGAGTTTAGTTTTTGAGAGTTTTAGAGACTGTATTTATAATAGAAAGCAGAATATTGGGAAGAAATCATCAATTTCTACCGAGGAGGAGGGAATTAGATATTAAAACTATGGATTCAATTCTAACATATTACTGAAGTCTCATGGTAGTTTCAAATTTGTATTGATTGGATTTTGGCATGTGAATTGTAGAAGATAATGAAGGAGATCAATGTGCTACTGTAAATGGATTTGTGCAGCTGATGAGTGACCTAATCATGTGGAGAGACGTTGCAAAATCGAGCCTTTGGTTCGGATTCGGATGTCTTTTTTTCATGTCGTCTTCCTTCACACGCGGATTGAGCTACAGGTACTCTTGACACCGGATCCTTCTTCATCCTAAATCGCATTCATATAATCAGTAAGATGCCACCAATAACTAAAGTTTTATTTCTGTGCAGCTTTTTCTCAGTGGTTTCTCAGCTGGGTCTTCTGTACTTGGGAGTTTCCTTCTTATCCAGTAGCTTACTTCAAAGGTTCTGATCAATGATTTTGCTTTTAAACATCCAATTTTTGGTTGAAAATTGCTAGTTTCTGAAGCAAAATTTCTGATGAGTTCTGGCAGGAAGAATAAAGAGAGAGTGGGAGAATGTAAGTTGAAAGAGGAAGATATTCTGAGACTAGCTAGAGTTGTCCTCCCTCCTATGAATTTTGTCCTTTCAAAATCAAGAGTGCTTTTCTCAGGAGAACCGTCCATGACCCTCAAGGTATTTTGTTTGGCACTCCAGCTGTGCTACTAATTGCCATTGTTACTATGTTGAGTATGTTCCGAGGTTTGATGCTAAAAATAACATGATTCTTGATTTTTATTTTATTTTTGTCCTTACAAAAGGTTGCTATAATCCTTCTGGTTGGTGCTGAATATGGCCACCTCTTGACCCTTTGGAGGCTTTGTGTAATCGGTAAGATACGAGTTAAATGGAACCTGTAGTTATACCCTATGGCAGTATGGCATATTCTGAAGATGCTGTGTGAGAGAATGTTTGAAAGACACAAAGTAATTCCCTTTCTTGTGGGAATGTGCAGGTTTTTTTGCAAGCTTCAGCATCCCAAAACTATACTCATTGTATGCCCCTCGGATAGACATTATAGGTAAATTAGTTGACTATACAATGGATGTTCAAAACTAGCATAAAAAAACAGAAAGGATTGTTCATTGTCTAGCTTCCCATGTTTTGCTTGGTTGATGGAGTATTCATTTGAATTATGCAGTTGAGAATGGGAAGTCATGGCTGCTGGAGACATGGCGATCTTGTTCTCGCAAGAAGGCTGTTGTAGGTCTGGTGGCTACAGCATTTTGGAATATGTCCAGCATTAAAACGCGTACCTTTGCTGGTAATTTTTCATTTTTGTCAAAGCTAGAGCTTAATTGATTTTTGGCCATCTTTTGTAGCTTTTGTGGATGCAGCATTTTGTTGTGTGACCCCCTTGGTGTCGGCAAGCTGTTCGGAAGCTGGTGGGCCATGTATATAACAAACCGACAACCTTGACACTGATGTATGTAGTATATGTTTCTTTTTTCGCAGCTTTCCTATCCTTGGTGATACTTCAATATGTCCGACAAAACTCAAAAGCTAATTCTGAAGGAGAAGAAGAATCCATTACTACTGAAGACCCAGAAAAAAAGCTGCAGTAGGCTTTGGTTGTGGCCAGCTGATATGATCCAAGTAAAATTTCTAGTTTTATCTGTCTCCGGAAAAGGGTATACAAGAATTAGGCTGCAACTTACTCTTACACAATTTTATTTGCCTATGTTTGTAGAAGAGAGCGTATGCATTTTCATTTGACTCTTTCAAAAGGGTAAAGAATTCAATTGTTCCACATTCGTCATTCTACGTCATACAAGCCAAAAGATGAGCATATTCTTCAACGGAGTTATACTTCAAATGTAGACATACTATATAGGGGTTAACTACCGGAAAATGCCCCTGTTACAGAGAGTTTCTGCATGATCAAAAAGCGAAGCGACTCACAGGTCATGGATGACTGACTTGCGAATTATATCAACTCCATATATGAACTCAGATCGATCTACAAGTGCAAAAACACACTCATCACCAGATTGAATCTGATTCGCCTTCCTAAATGATTCCCATCCATAAACTAGAGCCTTGAAGCTGTCCTTGTCGTGGTAAAGCACTGGCCAGAGCCTCCCACCTGCGTCTCGAAGCAACACAACCTTATCGAATTCAAGGAAAGGCAACCCCTTGGGCAGCTCCTGCACCCAAGGGAAATTTAGTAAATTTAGAACAAAATGAGGCATAATCATCCAATTCCAAGCACAGGTAGCTATCCAATTAAGTAAATTTAGAACCTACAAGGAAAGATTCACTATCTGGTGTCACCAAGCAAGCGACTTCAAGTGGAGAAAGGAGATTAGCGTGATCTGCCACGGGTTCTGCCTTCACAATTCGACGAACTTCACCAGCACTGACCCGAGTTATATTTGGTTTCAATTCCGATCCTATCCAAAAAGAACATGTCAAAAAAAGGGTTACACTAACCGAGTATGTAAAGACTAAAAACCAACTCATATCAATGGAATAGCTACCAACTTGCCCCTGATTGAACTCCTTGTGCTCTTTCGTTACTGTCTTCAGACTCTGACCTGCCCGGCGCAGAACTTAAGATTATATCATTTTCGGAAACAGCTTTCGTGTCATTACAAATTTACAACTAATAATATACAAATTGAATGAAGAAACCAATTACTATTGAAACGAAAGGGCCAAGGAGGATACCAATGAATACCTGGATTAGAAGCTACACGCATACTTTTGCTTCCTCCATTAGTGAGAGCAGGTTCCACTGACATAGATTTCCCATCGCTGCCTGAAAGCATAACCAGTTCGAAGGGGGAATAGGCCATGTAAAAACTGTAACAATGCAAATAAAGAACATTCTTTATATAGAACATTCACAATGAACATTAAGGGGGAGCTTTAACCATAAATTTGGCGCCCATAAGTGGTTCTCTGAGCTCCTGATTTGGCTGAAATTCGAATTTCTTCACTATTATGCTCAATAGCATTGAAAGCCTTAGAAGAAAGATCAGTGGTTTTGGGAAGTGGCTTGGGACTCTCCCTAACTTCACTTTGAAGTTCTGTGGAATTTATTGCAAAGATCTTGTTTTCCTTGCGATCCATCTCAGATGTACATTTGAATTCATGATTCACCTTCGCAGTAATCTCGCTCATTTTAACATCTAGCGAACCCCCCAACGAATCCTCAGAATTAGTATCATAATCTAACATTTTCTCGGGAGACCCTAGATTTGTTGCACCTTCATAATGTGTAACGTTCGTTTCCGAATCTCCATTTCCTTGCCTTGTTCCACTGCTGCTTTTGTGACCAGTCTTGGTTGTCCAGAGGGCTTCGTTGTTCCCGTTCTCATTTGTCTCAGCCATTTTAACATCAAATGTGTCCTTCAACAGACCCTCAAACGCAATATGATTATCCACCCTATCTTCAACACTCGATAATCCATTTCCTTTCTGAACATTATCAACTTTACCACCATGTTTGATGTTAGAAATTTCAGGGGCAAACATATCAAACACTGTGCATCGCTCATTTTCTTCTGCCACAGGGATATCCCTGTTCACCATCATAAAGTTCAGCTCTTCTGTCGAGACATCAATTTGATGGCCTTCTTTGTTCTTCTTGAGAGCCGAACCATCTAGACGCGCCCTCGAACTTCCCTCCAATTCCATGTTGCTTGGGGTAGCAGCCACGCGTAACCCGGAACCTAATAAAGTAGTTGAATCTTTGACAGCTGCATTGAACGAACCATCTCTAGCTACCGGATCGGCAGTAGTTTTAATCCTCTTGTTCTGGATAGTGTTGTTCACCGACGGAAGGCACAGCTTCTCGCACCCGGTTTTACCAAAGATTTGGACAACAAAGTGAGAATCTAAGATGTAGTTAACTATCACAATATCACCCAATTCAATCCCATGATCCAACGAGAAAGCATGCCATCCTCTTTGAAAACCAAGACTGTTGTTTTCACTGGATAATGTCATGGGCCACTTCCTACCGCTCGAGTCCTCAACATATGTTTTTCTACCAGCAAATGAGGCAAGTCGCGGTGCAAACTTTGGAGGAACAGGCTGAAAAACAAAACAAGAGCTAATTTTTAATAGCATTCTTACCATGAATTCGAGAAACCGAAGGTGAAACTAATGCTCAATCTTTGCAAACGAAGTGCTTCAAAACTGATTGCTTCATAAAACATATGAGATCCTAATCAACTTGTTATGTGGATCAAGTAACAAACTAACACAACTAATGAGAATAAATAAAATACCATATTAGGAGATACCCTCAACTAACATCTTCAATGTTTTAACCACATTCTTACCAGGAATTTGAGAAACTGAGCATCGATCATAACTTTGAAGAAGGAACTAACTATGGAAGACGGATCACGCTTCTTCTTATGAATCAACGCACATTTCAGAGAGCACTCTTCGCAAACATCCAATAGAGACATATTCACTTTAAACCTACAGGAATTCACAATGTCGATCACTGCACAAATAGTTTCAGAAGACACAAAAGCACAGATCAAAACGAACAGCCATTAACGGTGTAAACAACACAGATTAGTTTCAAAAAAGAGAGAGACAGAAGCACAAATCAAAACTAATCTTTCTTCAAAAACATGTTCAGACTGTTGGTTTTGATGCGATAGCACGCCTAATAATCTGATTACAAACGCGATCAAAGGAGTCAACTAAACACAAACCCTAACAAGGGATGACTGATCGTCGATTGAATCCCCAAGTAAGAAGACCTGATAAAATCCTCAACTAGCTACAGTTGGAGTTCATTGAAAAGGAGACAACTTTTCAGAGTCATTGAATCGCGAAAAGTGAATGCATCAAAACCTTGCAAGTTACGAGTCAGAACGTACCCCTAAACTACCAATCGGATAACTAAGAGGCAAGGAAAATCCGATATTTGCACTAAATTCGAAACAGAGCATGGATATTCTGAATATATGAGCGTAAAATCTGAGTTTGCATTACCATGAACTTGACGATCGACGAGGAGAGGGTGAGGGAGATATCAGAAGAGATACGGAGTAAGAGAGTGTGGGATGAATATCTGTTTGCAACTGAAACGGCGCTACTGTTTTTATTGACGTTTGAACTTTTTGTTTTTCTTCAATGAGTCGCTCTACGTAGAAATCGGAAACTACTATCAATGGGTTGAAGTTGTTTTTAACCCTTCCGGAATCGTTAGGCCGTAAAGAACTTGCGAATAGTATCTAAATGTCTCCGTTCGAACCCCGTGACCGCTCCCTAGGCCCTATTTACCAAAATCAAGGATGAAGTTGTTTTTTATTAGGAAAAAATTCGAAATATCATAGGTAATGCCATCTCCTATGGTAGGCCAAAAAATAAATTTTGGCATAATATTTTTTTTTTTGATACAAGGCGAGAGTTTGGGGTGTGTCAACAACGGTTGTACCACCACCCAAGAGCGTCCTTGCGGACGAGAGTTTGAAGCTCTAGGTCGGAGCTCCAAGAGGACGAGACAGAATCCAAAGCCAAGAATGTAAGTCGATCGGCCGCCCTGTTGGCCTCCTTGAAGACGTGTGTAACGGAGACCCTCTAGAAGGAACCGAGGAGAAGTAGAGCGTCTGAAATCAGAATCTCGATCTCCCAGGGGGGCTTCCAGGTCCCATTGACCGCGTTCACGACCGTGAGACAACCGCTGGGGGGCGGCCCCCGGACCCCTCGATGCGTCGCCGGTCAACAGTCGTTCAAGGCACATTAACAGAAGATTTAGCACCATCGAAATTGAGTTTGAAGACACCTTCCTGAGGTTTTCGCCATCTAATGATTTTTCTTTGGCGTGGATTGCTCTTTGGGTTCTTAGTTGTTTTTTCATCTTCTTCATCTATTTCATCTTGTTTCGTTTTTTTCCAGTTATTCCTATGGGTTTTTATTATTGTTACCAGTTCGTCTATTGTTCTTAAATTCTGGTTTTCAAAAATGATCTTATTCCTCTTATTCCAAATGCATCACCAGGCGAATGCCAGCTTAGCTTTTTGTTTGGGGTTTAGGTATCGAAAGATTTCATTAGTAATGGTCTTTAAATTTTGACTATTTTTGTCTGTATTTTTAATTTGTTGCTCTGTAGCTCTGTCCATTAATCATATTGTTCTTAAAGTTATCGGGCATTCCATTAGAAGGTGAATAGCATCTTCTTCCATGGAACAGCAGAAGGCGCATTGTTGTAGGAGGAAATCGAGTATGCAAAATAGAATGTAAATAAACTAAGGCAAACCAGATTTCGTCCGTTGCAAATAATTACAAGACCTCCTCCTGATGTAGCAGTGGGAAGTCAGGATCGATCCACGAGGAAGCGTGTCAGCGGATCCTAGGTAGAGGAGAAATCTCACAAAAGTCGACAACAGGGGTCCTAGATCTCGAGTACAACAACTCGACAGAAGATCGGACAGTCGAACAGTGCAGCCGCAACTCGGCAATTCTGGTCGATCTCGACAAAGGGCTACTCGAGATCGAGTAAAGTCCTCGTCGACGTCGGCTTGTCTTGGTCGAGTACCTGCACACAGAAGCTACAGCGACCTGGGTCGAAGATCAGTAACTCGAGGTCGAGTAGTGCAATTCGATCTCGAGGAAGACAGAAACTAAAACGAAAGAAAATAAAAACAAGTGCTTTGGGATCTCGAACTAAACTGTATAAAAAGGACTTCCAAGATTAGGGTTCGCAACAACGATAACCAAGCATGCATAAGGCAGAACTAAACAGATAATCATGTGAATTGCATCAAAGGACAAGCTTTCGCCTTTTCCAACAATTAGACAACTCTTTCAAGAAACCCTAATTGTCTCTACTGATTTTATGTTTACAATCCAAGTTGTTAGCATGGACCTCCATTAGATGGGTAATAAACACATAACAAGTAGTAGATGCTCAAAACTTGATAAAAGTCGGATCTTTACCTCAATTATGTATGGCTATCATCGGGCTCGCCCCAACCCTAGAAGTGGGTGGACTACTCGCGCTTCATCATAATTAAAGACATCAATAATAAAAGGAAATAAACTTGCATTAATAAAATAAAATAGAGATTACAACCAAAGGAAGCTAATTCCACTCTCGCTTCACCAACTCCTCTCGGCCACTCACTCTCTCTCTCTCTCTCTCTCTCCTACTACTCCTACTAATTGCTGTGTGATTGAATGAATGAAAAACCAACCCCATGGGCTTTATTTATAGCCTTCTAATCCTTGCTATTCAAGGATAGAAACATCTATCTATATCTAAAACTATATCTAAAAGGCTTAATGATAAATAAAAGCTATAAAGAAATTAAATCTAAAAAGGGAATTAAATCTAAAAGCTAAAGTATCTTCATGTGGATAGGTGTTGATAGATCTCGGATAGACTCGGCAATCTTCGGTCCCAAGGAATCCCAATCCGAGTAGGATAGAGCAAAACGCGTTACGCGGCTTCTGAAGGCTTCCTCGATCTCGAGTAAGGGCTAGTCGATCTCGAGTAGAAGTGTTGGTCGACTGGTTGGCTCGGCGTCTCGGCTAGCTGGTGCTCGACAGGCTCGGACTCCGGCTCACAGGTGTACTCGATCTCGAGGATCCTTGTCGACATCGAGTTGAGATGGTTCGTCGACTGGTGTGGCTTGGCTAGTCGGGCAATCCTTGTCGACATGCTCGGACACAGGCTCCTGGGCGTCGTCGATCTCGAGGAACACTCCTCGATCTCGAGTTGGGTGTCCGGGCATGGTCGGGTAGTCTCTCCTCGGCATCCTCTGGTGGCCTTCTCGACTCTGGTTGTCTTTGAAGCTTTGTCGACATCGAGTAATGGTACTCGATCTCGAGTAAGTTGCTGGAGCCGGGTTGTTCGTCTTCGGCTTCTCGACATGATCCTCCTTGATCCTGGCATGTGTCTAGACATGGCTTGTCGAGATCGACTAAGGCTTGTCGAGGTCGAGTAGCTTTGAGCTCCGGTTCTCGCTTCTTGATTTTCTCCCAAAATGGTTTCATATTATGCAATATTAAACAGAAACTTATGTAGATCTCCATTTCTGACAAATAAGCATATACTACATAAATTCAACATATTCCCAACCCGAAATATGCAAAATGTAAAGAATATGGAACTAAAATATGCATAAAGACATGGCTACTTTGGAGACATCAAAGCACCCTATACTTAGACTTGCTTGTCCTCAAGCAATAACCAAACAATAACCAAGACCTACAACACATCCTTCAAGTCTTCGCCTTTGTCAAAAGCAACATCTCAAGTAGTAGCAAACTAAGACAAGTGAATTTAATGTCATCACACATATATGAGCGATCCATAGGCATAGGCAATATAAATCCAACCTCACAGGGATAATGTGTTTAAACTCAACTCTTAATGTGTTTAGGCTATGAAGATCAACTCTCAACTCAATTCCATATATAATCTCATAAACATTGCAATTTAAATATGAATCCACTTTGTAACCAATTATGAAAATGCAACAAGAATTATCAGGAGGACTTCGCTCAATAGAAGTCTTCAAAGAAGATTCCATTCGGCGGGGTTGTAATGGGGCTTGGTAAGAAATAATAACGGCATGGAATTATTTGGCTATGTGGTGCTTAATAGAATTCGGGAATCAAGACTCCTAAATCTCCGACACAACCAAACCATAACTTCTCAATCACATGCATCAACCAAACTCTCCAATTTATCTCAATGAAGTATGTAACCTTTCAAACTTTCTCAACCTCTCCAAAGTATGTATCTTGCGAAATAATGAAAGAAATAAGGTAAATTTGGCTCATGCACTTTATTCACAAACATATATACTTTTTCTTTTTCTTTTGCTTTTTTTTGAAACGAAAATAATACTAGTGCATTTATAGGGTGAGCCAAAAGTCCTTTTACATAATATGCATAGCAAGATAAAAATATAAAAACAACCCATATCTCAATAAACTCAAAAATCCTTCTTACTTGAAATCCAACATAAGCTCATTTCTTCCACAAACCATTATTTCAACCAACTCTAAGTCTTAATTCCCAAATGGGGGTCAGACTCAATTTGGCTAAGGATCATTTTGTGGAGTTCACAATAAAAGTCTCAGGCTAATGTTCTGGCTTCAAGCAGGGATAATGCAGGGTAGGTAAAGAGAGGATAAAATTGGCTTAAAAGGTGCCTCCATCATTTAATTCTCATTCACATAAACATATAAATGCATTGGCTTTGAATAACTATCACAACATTTAGAGATGCATATGAAAAGTAAATACACTCAAGAAAGCAGAAGGATTTTTAATGTTCTCCCTATAAGGCCAAAATTCTCACTAGGACAATCTTTTGTTGGATTTTAACCTTTAGCTTAGGATCATATGTGCTCAATTTCATCACAAGTTCACAATCCACATAAAAACCATTTTCGAGGACTTAGGCTAAACCTTCCAATCATGCCATATGATTTATATGATCAAGTCAGTCATTATTTATCATCATAGGACATCTAAGTGAGGGTATAAAAACTAAAACAATGCAAAAATTTAAACATGCATTTTTTTTTATTTTTTTTTTCATGCAACTAAAAACAAGACTAAAGTATGGAAAAGGCTAGAATGCATAAAATTTAAACATGAATGCATAACATAAAAATTAAAATTTCACCATGTAAAACCAAAAAGCAAGACTAAAACATATAATAATGATAATGAGCCCTTCCCCCACCCCATACTTAAAATATACAGTGTCCCCACTGTATAAAAATTGAATAACAACAAGAGTAAATGAAGGAACTCACAGGATAACATATCGAGGAGGGCGAATCAGTGCAGGTCGAGGAAATGGGCTTGTCGATCTCGAGTACAAGGTACTCGATCTCGAGGAGCTTTGTCTGCGTCCAGTGGATTCTGAAGTCGGGGAGCTTCTGGGCTTGTCGATCTCGAGTTGGCCTACTCGATATCGACGAGTAACTGGGCTGCTCCTCCTTGTCGTCGTCGACTTGGCCTTCGTCGATTCTGACTGTTTTTCAGGGACTTCTTCTTTCCACTTTTCGCGATCCTTATATACTTGCCGACCTAAAAATGTTAGATTGCACACAAAAGCAAGACTATCCACATGAAGTATCCTAAAAGACATAAAACCAAAACCAAAAACAAAAAACCAAAAAGTTCAAAAGCTCCAAAATTCATAAAGTCTATATATATGCTCTAGATTTTAGAGTCGCTAGGCCGACTTCTCCATTTGCGCTCAAGGACCATTTGTGTGGGGCCCGCTCATGCTTGTCCCTTCTCCTGGGTTATCTAGGTCCTGATGGTAGTATGCAAGCTCAGCTGACAGGGGGTTGCTTGCATCATCTCCCTTCTCTTTCTTCTTCTTCTTTCTGGCTCTTAGCTTTCGCAGATTTTCTCGCCACGGGGCCTTACCTCCCCTTAAATTATTGAAAATTTTCTTTATGGACTGAGGGGGAGTAGAATTAATACCTGAACTTACCTTTTCGGACCCAAAACAGAAATCTTTGGGCTTGGGGCTAGTCGATGTCGAGTACTGCTGGTCGACCTCGAGTACAGGGACCTCATTCTTAGATTCTTGGCAAGTCAGTGGCTCAGCAGAGGTTGTCGACATCGACAAGGGCTTGTCGAGATCGAGGAGAAGCTTAGTCGAGATCGAGTTGGCTTGGTCGACCTCGAGTACAGTGTTCTTGCTTTCCTCCGCTGTTTGCTGGGTCCCGTGGTTGCTGATGCTTTTGACCTCTAGCCATGAAATTTCCTCCTTTATAGGGCCAAAAGAGAAATCTAAAACCTCATCGCCTATGGTGAAGGTGAGAGATCGATTCTTAACACTAATTCTGGCATCTGCAGTTGCTAAGAACGGTCTACCAAGAATAATAGGGCTAGTAGGATCTTCAGCACAGTCTATGATAAGGAAATCTGCTGGAACAAAGAATTTACCAACCTGGACGGGGACATTCTCAACTATACCTGTAAGGATGACCACTGTATTGTTTACCATGTATAGTTTGGCATCCACAGGCTCTATGCATCCTATCTTTACCTTCCGCCAGATTGATAAAGGCATGATGCTCACACTTGCTCCTAAATCACACAGAGAATCATATTTATATTGCCCAAAACCCACAGTAACAGAAAACTTACTAGGGTCAGGTCTCTTTTCAGGGAAGTGGAGTACTTTGCATTCGCCTGCGATCTCTGAGATGGATCGCTTCTTACTCAGGATTTCCTTCAGAAATTTGACATATCCAGGCATCTCTTGCAGGGCTTCTGTAAAAGGAATAAAAACATTCAGTTCTTGCAGCATATTAACAAATCTGGTAAACCTACCTGCAGTGGGATCTTTCTGTGCTTTTGAAGGGAAAAACAGCTGCTTTTTCTGCTTCGGAGCCAGATCAGACGTCGGAGGTGTTGCAGAGTTGTCGACGTCGCCTTGCTGTTCCTCGATCTCGACCAGAGGCTCCTCGAGATCGACTTGGGTGGTCAACTTCGACTTGTTGGGCTGCGCAGTGGAGTCCGAGCTGGGCTTCTGGGCTCGGTCGAGCAGCTTCTTATCGAGGTCGAGTACGCTCTCCTCGAGATCGAGTAGATTTTGCTCTGTCTCGAGTTGCTGCTCTGCCTTGTCTTGATGTTTCCCGACCTCTGGCTCGTGTAATTGATGCCCACTTCTGAGTTTGATAGATGCGACGTGTCTGGTCTTTCCCTTAGGATTTGGTTTAGTTTGCCCAGGGAGCTGCCCGGATGGTCGTGGGATCTGTGCAGCGATTTGACCCATCTGGGTTTCTATTCCCCTTTTCCAGATATCCAGTTCTCCAAATTTTGTGTTGAAGTTCTGGAGCTAATTGTTGACGGTGTTTGTAGCCTGCAGGTTTTGTGCATGATTTCGGCGCATCTCATCAAGGATCAGCTGTAGATCGTTCTTCTTTTGATCTCTTTCTGGATGCCCTGGAGCTCTGTAGGGTGGGGGATTCCTAGGGGGACCTTGGTTCCACTGTGGCTGATAGAACCTTTGATCTTCCATATAGCGATTTGGACCCCCTGCGTAGGCTGCCTCCTCACGTGTTTCTGCCATCCTGACTTGCTCAGTGTGTGGGCACTCAGTAGTGGTGTGCAAGGCTGGTTGACAGACAGATATTTAACTTGCTTGAGGAGCTTACGATTCTGGTCTCTGTAGAACTGCTCTCTGACATCTGGGTCAATCTCCTTTGCTGGCTCATAGAGTGGCATAGATGGTGCTGGCCTGGCATAGGAGCTTTCCTCATAGTTTGCAGTAGACCCATATTTGTTGTCATAATTGGTGAGCTTGTCTAGCACACCCCATGCGTCAACTGGCGGCATCGTCAGATACTCATAGCGAGTATACTGGTTGATTCTGTCCTTGATGACTTGATCAAGAGAGTTGAAGAAGATCTCCTGAATGAAGTAGGGTGGCTGTCCATGAGTGGGGCAAGATCGCAGCAGTTCTTTGTAGCGTTTCCATGCCTTTGCTAGCGGCTCCCCAGGCTTCTGTTTGAAGGCGGTGATTTTCTGGCGGAGGAGTGCTGTCTTGGCAGGTGGGAAGAATTTATTCAGAAACTCTTGCTCTACTTGGGCCCATGTTGTGAGTGATCTTGGTTTCAGCCCTTCAAGCCACTTCAGTGCAGGCCCAGCGAGAGACCAACGGAAAGCCTTCATCTTGATATATTCCAAAGTTGTACCTTCAGCAAGAGTACGACACATGTCAGAAAAATTGGTAATATGCTCAAGAGGACACTCATTAAATTTGCCATAAAAAGCATTATTTTTAACCTCTATAAGAAATTGAGTGCGAATTTTTTAAGAGTTTTCAGGGATTAGAATTGCCGATTCGGGCACGACGAGAGTGGGATGCATATAATCCTCTGCAGTAGTTGGATATTGATGTCCATGTTTTATGCCATGCTTTATATCTACTTTTATATCAATTTCTGCATGCATTTCATGCATTTGGGTTAGATTTATACAGAATCTATGTAGTTTATGCTTAATTGCCAAATTATGGAGTCTACACTAGTTTTTGTTTGATTTCGCAGAAATCGGACGCACTTTAGAGCTTAAAGGAAACTCATGAAGAAGCTAAGGATGGTGTAGCTGGAGAAAAGGCCATTTTTCGGCATTCATCATTCTGAGTCAAGTTCTGATGTCTTCATGAGAGTTGTAGCCCTCGAAAAGAGCTTTCCAACGCCTGGTCATATGCGTCAATCCGACAAACGAGGACTCGGGAAAGTGCGTTTAAAGAACAGAACGAGAAGCTGAGCACAGAACGAGAAACTGAGCACAGGTCAATATCGACTCATTCTAGTCAATATCGACTTAATCTGGTCGAAAATCACAAGTCAAATCGATATGGACCAGAAGCAAGAAGTGAAGAAAAGGGCAAGTCGATATTGACCTCAGTAAGTCAATATCGACCACAAAATCAACTCAATATTGACCGGTTCTAGGTCAATATCGACTACAAGTCACTCGATTTTCATCCCAGGAGCCGGAATCGAGTAGCAGAAGAGAAAAGCCGAGAAAAGTTAGTCAATATCGACCTGACTTGGTCAATATCGACTTACACCCAGCGACGTCACCAATCCGATTCCGAGCTTTACTTAAAGTTTTATCCCGAATCCGTTGGAGATATTTTCGGGAGGAGATTCCTTACACATGAAGACTTGAGAGATTTTATCTTTTTATCTTTTTATTTATCCTAAGGGTTAAAAATATTTAATTACCCTAGGATTTATCTAGTTTTATCTTATTTAGATATATTTATTTCCAAATAGAATTATATCTTCTATAATAGATAGAGATATAGATAGAATTCCTTCCTTGATTAGCAAGGATTGGAAGCCTATAAATAAAGGCCATGGGGCTGAGTTTTATTCATTAAAATTCAATTTCAGAAGTAGAGAAGTAGTTCACAGAGACGGTTTAGGAGTTCGAAGGTTTTAGGGTTTTGGCGTTCAACGAGAGTTGGATCGCCGGGATTGTAAAGTCTTTGAATTTAGTTTAATGCAAGTTGTTTCCTTTCAATCGATGATGTCTGAGTTTGCGATGAAGCGCGAGTAGTCAACCCACTTCTAGGGTTGGGGCGAGCCCGACGATAGCCATGCATAATTGAGGTAAAGATCCGACTTTTATCATGTTTTAAGCATCTCCTACTTGTTTATGTGTTTATTACCCATCTAATGGAGATCCATGATAACAACTTGGATTATAAACATAAAATCGGTAGAGACAATTAGGGTTTCTTGAAAGAGTTGTCTAATTGTTGGAAAAGGCGAAAGCTTAGTCCTTTGATGTGATTCACATGATTATCTGTTCGATTCTACCTTATACATGCTTGGTTATCGTTGTTGCAAACCCCAATCTTGGAAGTCTTTTACATACAGTTTATTCCGAAATCTACCAAAGCTTTGTTCTTTATTTTATTTTATTTTTGTTATTGTTGCCCTACTCGATATTGACCTCCTATAGGTCGATATCTACTTCTGACTTTCGATCCAGAAAGATCGCTGCTCGATTGTGTCTCTGAACAGGTCGATTTTGAGGAAGAACAAGTCGATATTGACTGACCTAAGTCGATATTGACTGACCTAAGTCAATATTGAGTGACCCTAGCCAGAAATTGACTGACTTAAAGCTGCCCAAAATCGACTGAACTAAGTCAATATCGACTGTCTTTAGTCAATATTGAGTTGTTCCCTGGAGTCGAAACCGAGTGAGATTTCTCCGCTGCCTAGGATCCGCTGACACGCTTCCTCGTGGATCGATCCTGACTTCCCACTGCTGCATCGGGAGGAAGTCTTGTAATTATTTGCTGGGATCCAATCGGTTTGCATTATTATTCGTATTTTATTTTGCATTCTCGATTTCCTCTTACAACAGATATTGGGCAAGCTCAGCTTCTGCTTGCCTTGCGCGCTCAGCTTCTTGTTCCCTCGCTGCCCTTTCAGCGGCGATAGTAGTATCCTTTGCGGCTAGCTCCCTAGTAAGCCTCTGTATCAGCTGCTCCTGTGTTTCTGCGGCTGCCATGGCTCTTTTCAGTCTAGCGTGGGCTTGTATAAGACGTTCTAGGTTTTCTAAGCCGTCAAACTTAGGTGGTTGACCAGAACGGCGCATACACCTATAAAGTAAACTCAAAGAGAATGTGAGATTTTAACTACCTAAGGCGCGAATGATAGCTTCCCCGGCAAAGGCGCCAATTTGTTGTAGGAGGAAATCGAGTATGCAAAATAGAATGTAAATAAACTAAGGCAAACCAGATTCCGTCCATTGCAAATAATTACAAGACCTCCTCCTGATGTAGCAGCGGGAAGTCAGGATCGATCCACGAGGAAGCGTGTCAGCGGATCCTAGGTAGCGGAGAAATCTCACAGAAGTCGACAACAGGGGTCCTAGATCTCGAGTACAGCAACTCGACAGAAGATCGGACAGTCGAACAGCGCAGCCGCAGCTCGACAATTCTGGTTGATCTCGACAAAGGGCTACTCGAGATCGAGTAAAGTCCTCGTCGACGTCGGCTTGTCTTGGTCGAGTACCTGCACACAGAAGCTACAACGACCTAGGTCGAAGATCAGTAACTCGAGGTCGAGTAGTGCAATTCGATCTCGAGGAATACAGAAACTAAAACGAAAGAAAATAAAAACAAGTGCTTTGGGATCTCGAACTAAACTGTATAAAAAGAACTTCCAAGATTAGGGTTCGCAACAACGATAACCAAGCATGCATAAGGCAGAACTAAACAGATAATCATGTGAATTGCATCAAAGGATAAGCTTTCGCCTTTTTCAACAATTAGACAACTCTTTCAAGAAACCCTAATTGTCTCTACTGATTTTATGTTTACAATCCAAGTTGTTAGCATGGAACTCCATTAGATGGGTAATAAACACATAACAAGTAGTAGATGCTCAAAACTTGATAAAAGTCGGATCTTTACCTCAATTATGCATGGCTATCGTCGGGCTCGCCCCAACCCTAAAAGTGGGTGGACTACTCGCGCTTCATCATAATTAAAGACATCAATAATAAAAGGAAATAAACTTGCATTAATAAAATAAAATAGAGCTTACAACCAAAGGAAGCCAATTCCGCTCTCGCTTTACCAACTCCTCTTGGCCACTCACTCTCTCTCTCTCTCTCTCTCTCTCTCTCTCTCTCTCTCTCTCCTACTAATTTCTGTGTGATTGAATGAATGAAAAACCATCCCCATGGGCTTTATTTATAGCCTTCTAATCCTTGCTATTCAAGGATAGAAACATCTATCTATATCTAAAACTATATCTGAAAGGCTTAATGATAAATAAAAGCTATAAAGAAATTAAATCTAAAAAGGGAATTAAATCTAAAAGCTAAAGTATCTTCATGTGGATAGGTGTTGATAGATCTCGGATAGACTCGGCAATCTTCGGCCCCAAGGAATCCCAATCCGAGTAGGATAGAGCAAAACGCGTTACGCAGCTTCTGGAGGCTTCCTCGATCTCGAGTAAGGGCTAGTCGATCTCGAGTAGAAGTGTTGGTTGACTGGCTGGCTCGGCGTCTCGGCTAGCTAGTGCTCGACAGGCTCGGACTCTGGCTCACAGGTGTACTCGATCTCGAGGATCCTTGTCGACATCGAGTTGAGATGGTTCGTCGACTGGTGTGGCTTGGCTAGTCGGGCAATCCTTGTCGACATGCTCGGACACAGGCTCCTGGGCGTCGTCGATCTCGAGGAACACTCCTCGATCTCGAGTTGGGTGTCCGGGCATGGTTGGGTAGTCTCTCCTCGGCATCCTCTGGTGGCCTTCTCGACTCCGGTTGTCTTTGAAGCTTTGTCGACATCGAGTAATGGTACTCGATCTCGAGTAAGTTGCTGGAGCCGGGTTGTTCGTCTTCGGCTTCTAGACATGATCCTCCTTGATCCTGGCAGGTGTCTAGACATGGCTTGTCGAGATCGACTAAGGCTTGTCGAGGTCGAGTAGCTTTGAGCTCCGGTTCTCGCTTCTTGATTTTCTCCCGAAATGGTTCCATATTCTGCAATATTAAACATAAACTTATGTAGATCTTCATTTCTGACAAATAAGCATATACTACATAAATTCAATATATTCCCAACCCGAAATATGCAAAATGTAAAGAATATGGAACTAAAATATGCATAAAGACATGGCTACTTTGGAGACATCACGCATTCTGCGGGAGTGTGGATTCCTTTAATTCTTATCCTAGCTTTGGTTGGTAGTCCATCTAGCACCATTTTCCAAAGGAAATTTCTCACCTTTTGAGGGCAGTCAATTTTCCAGATTCCGCTGAACAGGTCGAAATTGTTGTCGTTGGAGTTCGTGATAAATTCCATAGCACTCGATGTGGAAAACCAACCATCAGAGATGGGTTTCCAGTAAAGTCTATCCTCAAAAACATGCGAAGGAAGGAGGGTGTTTGTGATTTTTCCAACAATATATGAAGGCAGAACGTCTCGAAGCTTGTCCACGTTCCACGTTCTGTTTGGTAGAATATAGTTAGCAACCTTTTCTTGGTCATCAATCAGGTGAGCTAATCGGTGTTCCTCAAGTTTTCTTTCATCATTTAGCCATTTGTCCTTCCAAAATTTTATCGTTTTTCCATTTCTAATTTGCCATATGAGTCCGGCAAAGAACTCATCCAATAATTCAGATAATTTGGCCCATTGCCAAGACGTGTTTTTCTTTTTCCTGTATTCCCAAATTTGGTCATCCTTCAAGTATTTTTCTCGAATTATTCTAACCCATTGGTTGTGGGATTCTGCGAGAATTTTCCAAAGAAGTTTCATTTGCAAAGCTTTATTCATGTCCTTTGTTTTGTAGATTCCCAAGCCTCCATGTTTTTTTGGTTTTCATATTTTGTCCCAACCCACCAGTGGTTTGTATTTTTGGTCCTTGTTCCAGAAAATGCATCTGTTTAGTCTATCTAGTTCATTTTGTATGTTTGTCGAGAGCATGAAGCTTTGCATAACATAGTTAGGTTTCGCCAACATGTTTGCTTTTATGAGGATCGTTCTTCCTTGTTGTGATAACGTGTTCGCTTTCCATTTTGTTAGCTAATTTTTCGTTTTTCCTATAACATCTTCAAAGGTATCTTTGTTTACTCTGCCATTAATAATCGGGCAACCAAGATACTTATCCAGAGCAGCTTGGTTCATTATCAGAAGAGTACTTTGGATCTGGAGTTTTTGGCTATAAGAAACTCCTTTAGTTACTTGGAAAGCTGACTTATGAAAGTTAACCTTATGTCCCGATATCTGGCAATATTCGTCAATAATTTTTTTGATTTTAACACACGATTCCTGAGATGCTTTGGCAAAGATCATGATGTCATCCGCGAAGGATAGGAAAGGGATTCGAGATCCACTGGGGGTCATCTGGAAGCCAATCGAGTCTCTTGTGTCGTCGCACTGTTGTTGTAGTTTTCTGGCCAGTATATCTGCCCCTATAATGAAGAGGTAGGGTGAGATCGGGTCACCTTGTCTCAATCCTCTTTGTGGTCGAAACGTCTCAGTGGGTTCATCGCTTACTAATACTGAGAAAGAAACAGTTTGGATGCATTCCTTAATCCACCATAAGAATTTAGCGGAGAAGCCAAATTTTTCCATGACCGCTAAAAGAAAGCACCAGTCCACTCTATCATAAGCCTTTTCCATGTCCAGTTTTATCGCTATCCATCCTTGTCTCCCTGTCTTGGTTCTGAACGAATGAAAGATTTCATGTGCTATAAGAACGTTATCTTGGACCGCTCTATCCGCAACAAAAGCTCCTTGAAGGGGGTGAATGATTTTGCCGAGTACCCTTTTCATTCTGTCCGCGGGTATTTTTACAATCGCTTTGTACATGGTGGAGCACATGCTGATCGGTCGGAAGTTGTTTGTTGTGGTTGGGTTGTCGCATTTTGGAATTAAAGTGATAAATATCTGCTTTATTTGGCGTAGCATTTTTCTTGATCTGAAAAAACCTTTTATAGCCTTTGTGATTGATGGTCCAACAATGTCCCAATATTTTCTGTAAAATTCTACTGTCATTTCGTCTGGCCCCGGGGATATATCTTTTCCAATAGAAAAGAAAGATGATTTTATTTCTAGATTGGTTATTGGTCTGGTGAGTTCGTTGTTGTTGGCCGTCGTTATTTCATTATTTATTAGAAGAAGATAATTTTGAAGCAGTCTGTCATTGATATTTTCTCTTCTAAATCTTTTTTCAAAGTCGTTTTTTATCTCTGTCCTTATGTTTTCTTCACCTAATATTTCTGTACCTTCATGTGTTCTAATTTCCCTAATGATTTTCTTGTTTCGTCTACCCGACGCTACTCTATGGTGGTAGCCAGTGTTTGAATCCGAGAGTTTTAAATGTTTTGTTTTTGCTCTTTGGCTCCAATAGAGTTTATGATAGTTCAGCAGTTGGTCTTTTTTCTTTATCAATTGTTGTTGTTTTCTAATATTGTCAGATTGCCGGCTTTGGCTATCAGCCTTTTGTAATTCAAGTAATCTTTCTTCTATCTCCCTTAGTTGTCTAAAGATATTGCCAAAAGTTTTCTTATTCCATTCTTTGGTTAACCGTTTCAGAAGTTGTGTTTTTTTCATAACGTTAAACATATGTGATCCATCGAAATTTGTTCTCCATGCTTGGGCGACTAAGTTCTTATAATCCTTCCTGGAGAGCCACATTTTCTCAAACTTAAAAGGCCTTGCCTTTGTTCTATTGTCTGTTTGGAGTTGTACATAAATTGGGCAATGGTCAGAGGTTGAAAAAGCGTGGTTTCTTGTTGCTAAGTTTGGGTACCATTGGAGTATTTGGTCTTGGACCAAAGTCCTGTCCAATTTTTCATAGATATTGTTTACGTTCGTTTTATTTTTTCTCCAAGTGAACTCATTTCCGAAAGACGGAACATCCAGCAGGTTACATTGATCTTTGAAGGCAAGTAGTCTATCAAAGCGGGTGTGGTGTGGTGCGATTCCACCAGCCTTTTTGCTGGAACATTGAATCTCATTGAGATCCCCCATCAAAATGACAGGAATCGGCAGATTCTGGATATAGGTTGTCAATAGAGGCCAGAATGAGATTTTCGCTTGCTCATGGGGAGGTGCATAGACAAAACACACCGCGAAGGTTATTCCTCTATCTTTATTTTCTATTTTTAAGGTGATAAAGCGTTCTTCTTTGGTCATAACAGTGACTAAAGAGTCAGTCAACTGGTAGTTTTTTCCAGAACACACAAATTCCCCCTGCCCGACCAGTCGCCGGCGCGAACGAAATAGAATCAAAGCCTGCTTTTTTCCAAACGGCATCATGAGGCTGGATTTCTGCTTTGGTTTCCATCAGAGCTAAAATCTGTAAGTTCTCGATTTTACATAAGGTTTCAACTTCTGTCCATCTATTTCTTTGTCCAATTCCACAACAGTTCCATGTGCATATCGTCATCCTAAATTGAGAATTAAAGAAGTGGTCATAGTTGGTCTTTTCCAAAAAAATTCTTGTATTTGCTGATGGGTATACAAATGGTAGTCATTCCAAATTTGATTTCGATTTCTTAGGTCACCTTTGTGTGTTTTATACCCCCTAGAGTCGATTGGAGACCATCCAATTACCCAGCAACAGTCCAACGTGAAAGAGGTGGGAGCTAGCTGAGGAGCATCAACCCCGGGTATGGGTAAGAGCAAGCATAGACATCTCTTAAATTTTCTGGTTGAAGTTTTCATGGTTTTTGTAGAGATGGTTATGTTCACCTGGGATCGCATCCACCCGACCTGTTTTTTTGTTTTCGGAATTTCAGATTTGTTCGATAGAAATGGTTCTAGTTTGGTTAAGAAGGGGTCAGAAACACTTGAGTCCAGACAGGAGCCGGACAAGCCACACAACAAAGAAGAGCAACAGCTCTCAAAGGAGAGTTCAAAACTTACAACAACCCGATCATATATATATTTAGTTGATAGGAAAAGAAGCAAAACTTGTCAACTCTCAAAGCAACCTGATTTCGACTGAAGTTGCTCGGAGAATTCTTTGCAGATCTGTGCGGGGTCAATTTTGTATCTTCCAAGTTCCTCCATATGTACTCATCATTTGGTTGAGAGAAGTTTGTATGCTTCATGAGTCCGGATAGAAAATACGGGTGGTTCAGCAAAATGTAAACTGAAGTCATGTAATGTTTGCACATCAAGATTAGTTCAAAGGTGAAGTTGATCACTTCGTATAGTCAACTTTCTTTACTCTTAGTTGTCTTCATGCTTTTTTCCTGAAGTGACAGTTTTTGTTCGGTTGTCCTCCTCATCGGGCAAAGGCCTCTAGTTCTTCCAACCTGCACAGAGAATCCAGGAACAAAAAATCTCCAGGCAAGCCACACCAAATCAACTAAGGTCAAAGCACAAGTATACACACTAAGAGAGTTCATAGGATTAGCGATTAGAACATTCAGAACAGGTCTACAACAAGATATAAGGTACTGGCTTCTAGTGGAAGCTTTTTGTGATTCTTGATCGAGTGTTCGAGATTGTTGTCAAAAGAACAAAAATAAATGGTGCAAACAGGAGTGCTACTATTCTTTGGACCAATCAAACTTGAATCACGGGTTGAGATTCCCTCTAGCAAATTAGTTTTAAGTCTCAACAAGTAACCTAGGATGAAAGCAACCCCATTAGTATTACTATAATCCTTGTTTCTCTTATTCCCTTTTTTCCTACTGCAACAGAAGCACAAAAAAAGGACAACAAACAACCGTATGCACAAATCCTCACATTTAACATAAATCTCCGAAACATTGGTGCAAAGTTTCGTAGCTGTTTTGGGTTTAGAGTCGACCGAGTTAACCTTAACAAAAAACACATATCTTCGGTAATCAACAAGGTCAGAGAGAGATTTAGTATTAGGTCAAGAGTACCTGATTTCGAGGGTCTTCAACTCAGTCTTTCTCGTGCATTTTGCCTTGTCATCTTTCTTTAGATCCGTTAGCTGCACTTCCTTTATCTGAGTTCTCAATCCAGTAGTAGTTTCCACCTCCATACCGATCTGAGGTGTCTTCCTTTCTTCTATTTTCAAATTTATTTTCAAGTCTTCTTTGGGTTCGTTGTTTGTGGGTTCATCTTTATTTTTGTCATAAAAAATCAGAGCCTGCTGTTGAATGGGATCAGGGGTTAAGTTTTCCAAACACTGGAAGCTTTTTACAAATTTTTCCTCTTCCAAAAGACCAATGATCAAAACACCAAAACATTCACAGTTGAAAGAATCAACATGTTTAAACATCAGCTGCTCAAATTTTGTAGGTCTTGGGTTCAAGATTTCCTCTTTCTCAGTATATGTTGTGCCAATGTATGGTTTCATGGGCGGGTTCATATTGTTAGGCGGCTCGTTAAGACCTTTCGCTTGGGTCAAGTTTTTATGGAGATTCTTAACTTTTCTTTATTCAAGGGTTTGATTGGTTTAGGGATTTTGAGATTCAAGCAGTTTGAAAAAACATAAGGGCACAACAATTCAACAAGGGTACTAAAATATGCAAGGAGCAGCAGCAAATCGATTAAGGGGTTCATGAGATTATCCTTTTCATATCTAAAAGGCACATACCAGACAACGGACGACGACCCCAACCGAACTGATGACCTGAGAAGAGATCCGTCCCAAAGCCGGAAGAACCACCACGGAGGCCGACGCCGCAACAAGCTCCGCCCAAGCCGAAGAAAGAGCAGCGGAATCCAGCCGTCTTCAAACACCCTCTCTTTGCTTTTTGTTTGACCTAGCCCCATCTTATACCTTTTCTTCTTTTTTAATCTCCCTCTTTGGTGGACATTTCTCCACAGAATCAATTTGGAGAAGAAGGTGACTTTTTTCGCTTTGAACTCAACTCGATTTCTAGCTTTGTAAGCGCTTTCAGAGGTCTTTTTGTAGAGCTTTTGTGGGTTTTCTAGGCGGCATTTGTGAGGGGATTGAAGCCAGATCTCGATCTCGCTATCTCTTCCATCGGCGGGGCTGTTCGGCTTCGGGGCTTGAGGTTGGGCGCGGCGGCTTGGGGTTCGGAATCGGGGTCGGCGGTCGGAGAGTCGAGGTTGGGGCCGTTGGAGGCCGCAAAGGAGACTAGGGTTTTTCGCTCTCTTTTCTCTCTTCATCTCTTTGGGTTAATTTTGGCATAATTTTGTTCTCACTCTAGTCCAAGTCCAAAACCCATTTTAGCCATTTTGTTTTTGGCCTGTTTCCAAAAAAAAAATGACAAATTTGACTTCCTCTTTTGGAAGGTCAAATGTTATTTATTTATTTATTTTTAGCTGTTCAGTATTTATATAAATCTATAAATAATACAATTATAAATCTATATATTATATAGTTATGATTTTTAATTAAAAATAAAAGTTGTAGTATTGTAAAGATATTTAAGAGTTTTTCGATATGACTATAATATTTGACATATTAGAATTATTATTGAATAAATAATATTTTTAGAAAATGACATTAATCTTTTTTATTACAGATTCATCAAAATTATAATAAAAATTAAATATTATGTTGCTTAAAGTATAAAAGAAGAAAAAAAACAAGTACAAAATGAAACTACCAACTATTGAATCATGGTCATATCTAATATTCTGGTAGATCCGCATTACTCTCTTCATAACCATTTCTTGTTATTGACATAGATACGAAATAACACATTTTGATCATGTTCAAATGAATCAAAGATAGAATTAGAAATCTCAATAGTTTTGTTTGAAGAGCAAGATGATGATATCTGAAATGAATTCGTTGTTGATTCAAATCGAAAGGATAAAGATAGGATTGAATGACAGAAATGAGAAGTGAAAGTTTAGGATTATGTTAGTATTTATAGAAAGTTGAACCTACCAAAATTGACCTACGAGGGAAAAAGCAAAACCGTATAATGGTCCAAAAGAGAATATTTTATAGAATATTATCTTTTGGTGGGCTATTTTCTCTAGCCATTATGGCCTACGGGGGAAGATGCCCTAAGTCTGGTAAATTTAGAGGGCACAAAGAGCATCATATGGATAACCCATCAAGATACAACTGATAGATACAACGAACCACAATTTATGAACCAATTGACCAAAATTATAAAATGAGGAAAACTACCCTAAAAAATCTACGAACTATGTAGAAATCCTGTTGAATAAGGATGGAAAATGAAACCACCCCCAAAAGGGGGTCGGTATGTAAATTCATAGATATAATATATAGGTCCATAAAGGGCCAAGTACAATCAATTAATGTCATAATAGGTACCCCAAAGAAGCACACAAGCCGTCTGCAAGTACAAGAGCAATAGAAATCAATCACACGCAAGTGCATCACAAACTAGTGTCTCGAAACGGTCTCAACAATGACCAAAGGGAAAATATCATGCAATACGCGAATGATTGATTTCACCACACTTTCGAAATGGAAAGATTTAAGATTGACAAAACATGGTATGTGGGAAGATATATATATATATATATATATATATATATATATATATATATATATATATCTTCATTCCACTCCCATCATTTCATCACACTTTAGATGTGGGAAAGAAAAGGTTGGATTTTGGGAATGACAAGTAGGGTATGAGGATCTATATATAGAGAAAATAGAGGTATATAGCTCACTTTCGATGTGGGACAGAAATATGAGATATGTAAGAAAATGTGAGAAATTGATGTTTCGACGAATCAAATTATATGATGTAAAATGTAATGTAATTAAAGTCTTTGGCTTATATGGTGGAATATAATGTAATTTAAGTATTTGGATTATATGATGTAACATATAATATAATTAAAGTGTTTACCTATTAGGATTTAATGAAAGGAATAACACATGGTGGTGTAGTTTCTACCCTTGTTCTTGTCCCACGTACATTGAAAACTAGAGAAAATGGGGTGTGCTAAGTCTATAAAAGAAGAAGGATGGGGTTCATTTGTCTCACATTGCCATTGCATATTAGTTTATGTAATATTATGAATTATTCTAGGAATAATTTATATAATTTACATAATAATTATAAATTTATTTTAATAAAAATAAATTTTTTTTAAAAAAATATTTTAAAATGGCGGGTCGAACCGGGTCGGACCCGCCGGGTTACGGGTTATCTTTTCCCCGACCCTAACCTTGACCCTCAACCCGAGCCGACCCTCGAACCCGTGGACCCTGACCCGTCGGATCATGGGTTAAGTACAGAGGTAAGTGTACAGGGGTGTGCACACTTACCTCTGTACTTAACCCATTTTTTTCCTGCCACGTCAGCACAAGTACACCCTTTACTGTTTTTTATCAATTTCACCCACATCCCTGCACTCCACTTACGGGCCCTACCTCGACTTTTAATCATTTAATACTTACGTTATTATCCAACATATTGCATCTATTTATTTAATTTCAACGTATAAATTTATTTTACAATAGAAGAATATTATTATTATTTTAATATAATTTAATTAATAAATTTTATTGAAATTAATAAATTAATAAAGTAAGATTGTAAAAAAACCCAAATGCATATTAAATTGCAATAATTCAAATGCATTATCTAAAATGATAAACAACAAAAGAAGACACGAAACTTCGAAGAGAAGAACCACGCTAACACATGGAATCAAGTATCATGTCTTGAAGGTCCAAACTTCTGCATATATGCTCAATTAAGTCGGATTTCAGTTGATGATGCGAAGCCGAATCTCGAACTTGGGCCCTATTTGATAAGAATGCAGTCATATCGGTAGGTATTCGATCTTGAAGCGGGTGGCTCAGGCTCTTCCAACTGATCGAAATCGGCAGTGTGAATGTGTAGCTGGTGGCTATCACGTTCGTCTTGCACAATCATATTATGCAATATTATACAAGCTGTCATTATTTTTCCGAGAAAATTCAAGTCCCAAACAAGTGCCGGTTGACGAATAATAGCAAATCGTTGTTGTAGTACACCAAATGCACGCTCCACATCTTTACGAGTCGACTCTTGAACTTGGGAAAACAACGTGTCCTTTGCGCCAAATGGACGTCGAATCGATGGGATGAATGCTCGCCATGGAGGATAAATTCCATCCGCCAGGTAATACGTCATGGCATATTCATCTCCATTTACTACAAAATTTGCCTTTGGAGCTCTTCCGTGCAACACTTCATCAAATACAGGTGATCTATCAAGAATATTTATATCATTACACGTACCTGGAGTTCTAAAAAATGCGTGCCAAATCCATAGATCATACGACGCCACTGCTTCTAGAACAACGGTTGGGGGCTTATCACCGCGAGCATATTGACCCTTCCATGCCGTTGGACAATTTTTCCAAGTCCAGTGCATGCAATCGATACTCCCAATCATTCCAGGCCAACCGCGTTGCTCCCCCACATGGAGTAGGCGTTGCATGTCAACGTTGTTAGGATGTCTTAGGTACTCATCTCCAAATAGAGAGACGATCCCATCAACGAAGCCTGACAAGCACAATCGTGATGTTGTTGCACCAATACGGACGTAGTCATCGATCATATCAACCGCAACTCCATATGCAAGGATGCGCATGGCAGCAGTGCATTTTTGCAACGGAGAGAGGCCAAGCTGGCCTACGACATCTCGACGTTGCTGAAAGTATGGATATGCACCAGTTAGTGCATTCACAATACGCAAGAACACATGTCGCCTCATTCAAAACCGACGCCTAAACATCGCCTCTGGATAGGTCTGTGTCTCGGCAAAGTAGTCTTGGACTAGCCGATCATGTCCTCCTTCACGATCTCTGTCAATGTTACCTCGACGTGGCCGTCGACTAGAACTAGAATTGGCCGGGGAGTTCGTTTTAGCTAGAGGTTCAACCATGAAATTTTCAAGAGCATGATCAGTGGGGGTGGAAAAATCTTCTGGAGATGAAGAGCTAGATGAATAGCTAGAAGATGAAGAGAAACGACTAAATGACATTGGCTTCTTTGACATCGTTGGAAAATGGGTAACTAGAAGAGAGCAAAATGGAAGTATGGGAGGGGTTATATTTACTTGGACGTTGCCTTTGGTTTATATAGAAAAAAACGACATCTTCAAAAGGCATCAAAGCATCTTAAAAAGGCATCAAAGTATCTTCAAAAAGCATCAAAGCATATTACAAATATTCTGAGCATCTTTAAGTGGCATCAAAGCATCTTTCAATGGCACCTTTGAGTTGTCAAATTATATCTCGGACAGTGTGTAAAGTAAATGCAAACAGAAAAGATAAGGGTCAATGATATTTCATTACAAAGCTCGGGGAATGTGAACATGACATATTGATAACATTACAAGAAATTGAACTACTGAAACAAAAGCAACTTACGAAATTTAAACAACAGCAAAGTACGAAATTTAAACAACAACAAAAACTAGAAGCTTAAATAACAACAACAAGGTAAGAAATTTAAACTTCAACAACCCCGTGACCAGCTCCATCTTGCCTTGTAAGCCACCCAATTCAACCCGATGAAAACTCTTTCCACAAAGACTCTTTCAGCCACTCCTCCTGTGTTGACAGTGAACCAGTTCTTGACATTAAGTATTCAAGCATATTGTATTTTCTATCCCTTTCCGCCTTCATCTCAGTTTTCTTCATTTCCCTTCTTTTGCGCCTCTCTGTCTCCCTTCTCTCTTTTGCTTCTTCTCGCCTTTCTCTGGCCTTATGAGCTTCCATCTGCAGCTCCATCTCTTCTTTCTTGATGGTTAGAAATTCACCAAACATTAAGTTACGCTGTAACTCCACATCGTCGGTCGATTCACTGCTGGCACCAACTGGTCTCTTTAACGCCCGCTTGGTAGCCTTCACACCGGGCGGACGACTACATGAACCATCAATTCCACCCTCACTCAAAGGTGTTGGGGGGGTTGGATCCTGGAGTGGGGGGGTTGGATCCTGGAGTGGGGGGGTTGGATCCCGACGTGTATGACCCTGACGCATTAACCTTCGTTCTCTTTGAGGCACCTTCTTCATGGTGTTGCTCTGAAATTTGCCATTTTTCCTCATTCTTTAGAATACGCCATGCGTGTTCATTCTTGAATGATGCGTGCCTCTCGTGGTCTGTGCTATATATGATTCTCTAGCATTGTTCATTACATCATCGGCCGATTGCCCACTCGCCCTTGCCCTTGATGCCTGGCTAAAACAACCCGCGAATTTGCTAACATCATGGCTAACTCGACCAAAGCGCGCTCTACATCTTTCTGCATTGCGTGGAGCCATCACTCCCCTTCTACTGTTGTAGTATGTTGCTATTCTTGACCAAAACCGGGATGCCGACTGGTTGTTTCCCTCAACAGTGTCCTTACTGGTGTTCAACCATGCACTAAGGAGCAACTCATCTTCCTTCTCACTCCATTGCCTTCTCTCCGTACGTCCCGAAGCAGGTTGTTCATCCACCTCTTCATCTTGGACATCGTCTTGGGTGCTATAAACTGGGAAGCTATCTTGTGTTCCCCATAATAGTGGAGATTCGAATGAATTTAAAACGGGAATGACATTTGGAGTGGGATAATACTGCATGGGATTCATCATGTTGGGATAGTAGGAATGAGCTTGATCAAGAGGGGGTGGATTCAGGCTAGGATGGTTTGAGTTTGTATTGGGTTGTTGTTTTGGGTGTACATAGATAACATATCAAAGAAGATTGGGGGAAAGTTTTGTGTATTTTGATTCGTATCCATTTCAAGTGTCAGAGCGGAATTTGAGCTTAAAAAGAGAAGAAACTGGATGGGTTGGGATAAGTTATAAAGTTGGGAGGTGCATCTATTTATAAAAAAATTTGTCATTAAAATTAATCAAACTTATATTATAATTCATACAGCATATTACTGGTAATCGAATTTTTTTTTGAACAAACATATGCAAAATTGGTGTTTATGGGTAGATAAATTTAATGTCTATTCAAATATATTTTTTATAATTTCTTTTGATTAATTTTAACTTAAGAAAATTGATTTTTTTTAAAAAAACTTGTCATTAAAACATGCAAGTTGGTTTTTACAATGGCAAACAAATTGTCCTGCAAATATACCCATGTCCGTGAGCAGCAAAGGATGGGTGGGATCCACGTGTCACTAGTTAATTGGATTAGTGAATGGTGAAATGTATTGAAAGGTGTGAAGTCCTCCGTTTGCAGTGTACTACTGCAAGTCCACTTCCCCCTTATACTTGCCATTTTTCTTTTTTATTTTTAATTTTATTACCTTAGTACATGGCAAATGTACAGCCATGTACAAGCCCTTATCAAATATCTTGACGTTCTGGGCATGCCACAAGTAGATCTGGCAAAATCTGACCCAATCCGAGAAACCTGAGCGACTCACCCGACCCGAGACCCGACCGAAACTCGAAAATCAAGAGTCATCTGTAACCTGAACCCGAAATCGAACCCGACAAGAAATAGAATCGAACATAGACAAATTCGACCCGACTATGAACCCGACCCGACTCTCAACCCGACCGGACCCAATCCAACTTAAAATAGTTATTCAACATCAACATTGTAATGCTTAAATGTTAAATGTTTTTTACTTCAACACAAGCTCATGCTAGGTCTGCAACATCTTTTTCTTACATTTCATCATCAAAATCTTCTTGAATTTTTCTCTCAGATCAACCTTCCACCGCTATAGAATTTCCAGCAACAGATGCACATGTAGATAGACGTGGCCACGGGTCCGACCCACTGGGTCGACAACCCGGGGAGGGTGACCCTAACCCCGACCCACGGTTCGGACAGGTCGACGAGTTAGGTGACCCGGCGGGTCGACGAGTCGGACTGCCGGGTCAGCCACGTGGCACCAAATCGGGTACTCAACGGGTTTCGCGGGTCGACCCACCGGGTCAACCATTTTTTTTTTTAAAAAAAATTGTTTTAAACCCAAATTAAAACTCAACTCAAGTCTTTCACCACACTTTCGAAATGGAAAGATTTATGATTGACAAAACATGGTATGTGGGAAGATCTATATATCTTCATTCCACTCCCATCATTTCATCACACTTTAGATGTGGGAAAGAAAAGGTTGGATTGTGGGAATGACAAGTAGGGTATGAGGATCTATATATAGAGAAAGTAGAGGTATATAGCTCACTTTCGATGTGGGACAGAAATATGAGATATGTAAGAAAATGTGAGAAATTGATGTTTCGACGAATCAAATTATATGATGTAAAATGTAATGTAATTAAAATCTTTGGATTATATGGTGGAATATAATATAATTTAAGTATTTGGATTATATGATGTAACATATAATATAATTAAAGTATGGATTATGAATTATGAATTACGATTAGGATATGAGATTCAATTATGCTTCTAAACACCGTTACAATAGGAGGCTCCATTAGGATATGAGATTCAATTATGTATGGATTATGAATTATGAATTACGATTATTTTTTGGTGGAAATAATTATTTATATCCAAATCAATAATTTTATAGCTTTTATTATATATATAGGGGCTCTTTCCAGTGAAACAACTCTTACCATGTAACGGAGGGACAAATTTGAGCCATTAGATATAAAAGAATCAAGGGTTAGCATTTGTTTTGAAAGAAGTGTGTAACTACCTAGTATTCACATCTAGTTATAAATATGAATACTAGTTGGTTAAACACTTAAAACTTGTAACCACCAACTATTATTCACCAAATATGTTAATATTCATATTTAATGACACAATTATTCAAATTTAAGTTATTAAATATTCTTACTTTACAAACTAATACAAATTTACTATTGCATATTACTATTCATATTTAAAGATACGGTTACACCAATTAAAGATACGGTTGTTGTAAGAGGAAATCGAGTTCAAAATATAATAAAATAAATCAAACCGAATTCATGCCCACGCAAATAATTACAAGACTTCCTACCAATGTAGCAACAGGAAGTCAGGATCGATCTTCGAGGAAGCGTGTCAGCGGATCTCAGGTAGCCGGCAAATCTCACGAATGGTCTCGACTACAGAGTACTTGAACTCGACCAAGGGTGGTCGACAGGGGTCAGGCACAGCCGAATTCGAGCAAGCGGAAGTCACTGATGTTGGTCGATCTCGAGGAAACAACTCGACATCGAGGAGATTTTGGTCGACTTTGAGGAACCTTGTCGATATCGAGTAACTAGCAGAGACAAAAGCAACAACGATCTCGCTCGATCGAAAGTCAGTGGTCGATGTCGACTAGTGTTAGTCGATGTCGAGTAGGCAACAATAACTTAACGAAGGCAAATTTCGAACTTAAACAATGTATGAAAAAGGACTTCCAAGATCGGGGTTTGCAACAACGATAACCAAACATGCATAAGGCAAGAATAACAGATAATCATGTAATCGCATCGAAGGATTAAGCTTTCGCCTTTCCAACAATTAAGCAACTTTCTCAAGAAACCCTAATTGTATCTACCAATTTTATGTTTATAATCCAAGTGGTTAACTTGAATCTCTATTCAATAGGCAATAAACATATAAACGGCAGTAGATGCTCAAAACACGAAAAAAGTTGAATCTTTACCTCAGACACGCTTGGCTACCGTCTGGCTCACCCCGACCCTAGAAGTGGGTGAACTACTTGCTCTTCATCGCAAGGAAAGACATTAATAATAAAAGAAAACTAAATTGCATTAATAAAATGAAGTAGAGCTTACAACCAAATGAAGCCAATTCCGCTCTCGCTTCACAACTTCACTTGGCCTCTACTCTCTCTCTCTTTATACTCTCTACTTCTCTCCTCTAGAATTGAATAAATAAAAATCAGCCCTATAGGCTTTATTTATAGGCTTCCAATCCTTACTAATCAAGGTAAGGAAATTCTATCTATATCTAAAGATAAAACTTAAATAAAAGGAACATTTATCTTAAAAGAAAAACTATCTAAATATCTAAATATCTTCATGTGGTAGATAAATCTTCTCTTCATTGATAGATCTTGATAAATTCAGATGAATTCAGTCTTGCTTCGTGCCCAAGTAATCCACACATGCTTGGATTGGCCCAACACGTCCTCGGCCCAAAAATAGTCTGGTCGACATCGACCAATTTTGGTCGACGTCGAGGAGTGTGGTCGACTTCGGCTTCTCTTCGGCGCTCCTCGAGTAGCTTCTCTTCCTCGAGCTCGGGTGTGTTTGCCTGGTCGACGTCGAGTAACTTACTCGACAGCGAGGAGAGTCGAGCTCGAGTTGGCTTCTTCTTGCGTCCTCGATCAATCTGCTCTCCCAACTATAGTCGATGTCGAGGAAGTCTAGTCGACGTCGAGGAGATTTCATCTTTTGGTTTCGTCTCGGAATGGCTCCAAATTCTGCAATATTAAACAGAAACTTATGTAGACCTTTATTTCTTGCAAATAAGTATATACTACGTAAATTCAACATATTCTCGACCCGAAATATGCAATGTACTAAGTATAAGGAGCTAAAATATGCATAAAAATATGGCATAGAACATGGACATCAACGGTTACACCAACTAGTATTCATATTTAATGTTAAATATGAATACTAGTTGGTTATACAGTTAATTGTGTATTTTTTTTCAAATCAATCTCCTCCCTTCATTTCTTTTGATGCAAGAGTCCACAATTGTCCCTCCATTACATAGTAAGGGGTGTCCTCGTAGAAAAGTTATTCTGATCAACAAAATAGAAACCAGTTTACTTTTACATATTCATGAAATGGGCTGTGGTTAGACACGGCCATGGGGCGGACCCGCCGGGTCGACAACCCGGGGAAGGTGACCCTAACCCTAACCCTGACCCGGGGTTGGGACGGGTCAGCGGGTTGGGTGACCCGACGGGTCGGCGGGTCGGACTGCCGGGTCGGTCAAGTGGCACCAAATCGAGTACCCAACGAGTTTTGCGGGTCGACCCGCCGGGTCAACAATTTTTTTTTAAAAAAAAATTGTTTTAAACCCAAAATAAAAAGGGATGATTTGCCAAATATACAAATATGAAGGCCAAATTAGCCAAATATACAAGATTTTGGAAAATTTGCAAAACTATACACAATCCTTGCCCCTCCTATGTGCCCCTGCGCCCCCCTCCAGCGTGCCCCCCTGTGCCCCCCTCCACGTCAGCAATTTTATTTTTTATTTTTTTATTTTTTTATTTTTTTATATTTTTTTTTTCGCGCGTCAGTGCTGACGTCATCGTCGGAAATGCTGACGTCAGCAATGCTGACACCGTTTACAAGGAAGGTTTTTTTTTTTTTTTTTTGTTTTTTTTGTTTTTGTTTTCGCGCGTCAATGCTGACGCCGACGTCGGGAATGTTGACGTCAGCAGTGCTGACACTGTTTTACAAGGAAGTTTTTTTTTTTCCGCGCGCCAATGCTGACGCCGACGTCGGGAATGTTGATGTCAGCAATGCTGACACCGTTTACAAGGAAGGTTTTTTTGTTTTTTTTTTTCGCGCGTCAATGCTGACACCGTTTACAAGGAAGTTTTTTTGTTCCACGCGTCAATGCTGACGCCGACGACTGGAATGTTGACATCAGCAATGCTGACGCCGTCTACGAGAATGGTGACGCCGACGACAATGACGTCGGGTATGCTGACGTCAGCATTGCTCACACCCTCTACGAGGATGCTGACGCCGACAATGATGACATCGAAGATCAATATATTTGACGTATTAAGTCATTAAAAATATAAAAGGGGAGAACAAAGAGACAAAAGGAGTGTTCTACCAAAAAAAAAGAAACAAATATTTTATTTTATTTTTGGTAGTGAGAAACAAAGAATAACGGTAAACAATTAAAACAAAGAATTTTTCGACGCCGACAATGCTGACCTCTTTCCTCATCCATCTCTTATATTGCAAAAACGATGTCAGCAAATATATACCTACACAAAAATATGCATGAAAACGATGTCAGCGCTAAAAAATACGTATAAAAACGATGTCAGCACTAAGAAATAAACCAAAATTTAAGGACTCAAGCATACATATATACTTACATATATAATATCAAATTAAAAACGATGTCAGCACTAAAAAATACGCATAAAAACGATGTCAGCGCTAAAAAATAAACCAATTTTTAAGGACTCAAGCATGCATATATATCTACATATATAATATCCAACTAAAAACGATGTCAGCACTAAAATAAATTGGAGACAAATTGCATTACTCACCAACCTAAAAAAATCAGTAGCTAAAAATAATTAACTTAAAAACACAAAGCCTAATTAATGTCCACAATGCCATTGAATAGATAAGTGTAGTGGGTGAAATAGTGTTGCTTATCACCACTAACGTTTAAAATCAACTCACAAGTGCATTACATTAATCATAGCTAAAGCTTCTATTGTCAAAAATACGTATCCTGTTCAAGAATTACATTAACCACATATATATAAAGCCATGACAGTAGCTAATTACGGAAGATTCATTATAGTGGTTGAACACTTTTTTGCACAGAGACTAATTCAGATGAACAACTTTATCAATAAATAAGCAAGCAAGATATCTTGAATCCTACAACTTCATTCTAGGATTCAAAAAGAGACACTACGGAAGATTAATGGTGTGAGCAACCATACCTTCAGGATGAGCCTAATCCCCAATTGACCTGCTGGTACTAGTTCCCTTTTGCTGCTATGGTACTAGTTCAACAAATTGACCTTGGCTAGTAAATGCATTCTATCAAGGCAAATATTGCCAAAAGGAGAAAACAACAATTAGAGTAGAAAATGGAAAAGCCCAATAGTTAAAGAAAGGACTCAACTCAACTGCGTTCATAACAATTCATCAAAATCAGGTTTCAATTTCTTTTGTCTTGAACAGATTAGGTTACATACACATACCAGGATTGAAATTGTCGGTTGCAGACGCCATGGACTTACCAGCAGCAGTTACAAGAGGTTCTCCTCCGCCATGGTCTTACCAGCAGCAGCAACAATCAGAACTCAGAAGTGCGGCCTTCAATCTCCGTTGCTGACATGAAACTAGGAGCCATCAAAGATTTCGACGGCGGGGACGAGGACGGGAACTCGGAAGCGGAGATATCCAGCGGTGAATCTGAGAGGGAGATTGGTGAACACATCAGCCAACACCTATTGAAGGAGATCCACACTTTTGCAGATCGGTGAACACATCTGAGAGGGAGATCGGCGTCGATGAAGTCAAATCGTCCACATTAGCCAACACTTTGGCAGCAACATCTCCGGCGGCGTTGGTGCGCTCGACAGGAAAGAAGCCGTTGGAGTCATCAGAGCCGGAGGAGCAAAAGACCGAGGAGGAGCTCCTGGAAATCGAGATGGCGAATTGGTGATAATTTGCTACCTCGTCAGCACAGATCTGAGCCATAGAAGAGCGGCTCTGAATCAGATCGGAGAAGAAGAAGAAGAAAGAGCATGAATCCGGAGGATCTTCGCATTCAACTGAAGGACAGATCTGAGATTTAGGAGGAGCAAGACGGTGGACTTGCTCACTCCTCATCGTCTCCGCTCTGTTGGCCATTGTTAGAGAGAGAGAGGCGGATCTGCTCGGATCTGTGGAAGGAAGGAGCACTGCGCGAGAGAGGTGAGAGAGCGAGAGAGGTGAGGAGAAGCGCTAGGTCTAAAAAAGGGTTTGATGTATAGTTTGCTAATATTTACAAAAATGTGTATATTTGGCTAATTTGGCCGAAAATTTGCGCCTTCGGCGCAAATTTTCTCAAATAAAAATCAACTCAAGTCTTTTACCACACTTTCGAAATGGAAAGATTTAAGGTTGACAGAACATGGTATGTGGGAAGATATATATAGATATCTTCATTCCACTCCCATCATTTCATCACACTTTAGATGTGGGAAAGAAAAGGTTGGATTGTGGAAATGACAAGTAGGGTATGAGGATCTATATATAGAGAAAATAGAGGTATGTAGCCCACTTTCGATGTGGGACAGAAATATGAGATATGAAAGAAAATGTGAGAAATTGATATTTAAGTATATGATGTAAAATGTAACGTAATTAAAGTCTTTGGATTATATGGTGGAATATAATGTAATTTAAGTATTTGGATTATATGATGTAACATATAATAATATAATTAAAGTGTTTAGCTCTTAGGATTTAATAAAATGAATAACACATGGTGATGAAACATCATGATACAATATATCAAGTTATGTTAGATTAATCTTTCTATTTAATTTAATTGATAGTTGTGTTGATCCATTAATCAATCATAAGTATTTTATTTTACTTGCATTATTATGTTAATTTCTTGATCAATGATTTCAAATATAGGTTCTTCTTCATATAGATATGTTAAACTTTCTCGTTTAAAGTTGAATTAGCCACATGTTGTGTATACACTTAATGGTGATGTTATTAGAATTACATACTTGGGTTGCTTGTTATGACGTACATGAAAAGACATATTGAAAAAGTATTGCCAATATTATATTTCATTCTTGTGTTTGAAAATCCGAAATTCTATATCATTTTGAAAATAAACGAAAACTCGACATTAAGGATACTATACAAGTGTAACTATGTAACGACTTTATCAATAACAATATTTGCTTTATTTGAAATTATATCATAAAGACTCCTAACTTAGTATCATATAGAATGATATAGAATGATTTAATAGTGGATCCACCAAATAACACAAATGTTTAAGTAATATTGTTGAACTTCACACTTTCTTGTTACCCGTTCGTTATTTCTTTCATAATTGATATGTAAAATATATTTTTTTTAAATAATATTTATATAAAGTATAGTACTAGTGTTTGTATATGATAAAAATTTATAAGTATGGATTGACATTAAAAACCGAATGGTAGAGATTGAAGACATGGTGTAGTTTCTAGTTTATACCTAATACCCTTATTCTTGTCCCACATTGAAAACTAGAGGAAAGGGGGGTGCTAAGTCTATAAAAGGAGAAGCATGGGGGTGCTAAGTCTCACATTGCCATTGCATATTACATTATGTAATATTATGAATATGAATTATTCTAAGAATAATTTATATAATGTATATAATAATTATAAATTTATTTTATTAAAAATAAATTTTTTTTAAAAAAAATATTTTAAAATGGCGGGTCGACCCGGCGTGTCGAACCGGGTCGGACCCGCCGGATCACGGGTTATCTTTTCCCCGACCCTAACCCTGACCCTCAACCCTAACCGACCCTTGGACCCTGACCCGACGGGTCACGGGTCGACCCGCCCGACCCGTGACCCGTGGCCATGTCTAGCTGTGGTGGTTGTTGGCCCATGCCATCTTACTTTTACATATTCTTCCAAATGGGTCGGGCTCAACTTTCAATCCAATCTTTCAACCCAAGTTCCCCAATTTGCAAGTGTTCAGCTTTCAATTCAACCCAATTTTTCGGAATAAAAATATTATTCAACCCAAATTTTAATTGCTGAATGGTTGGAACTCCGAATCATTTATTTTTCATATTGAAGTATTTTACCTAAATTAAAAATAAATTACTTGAATAATTTATTTTACGTAAATTACATATTCAAGTATTCAACTGAGTCAAAATCAACCTAATTATCTAAACGGGTCGAGTCTTATTCGACCCAAAACCCAAACAAAATATACCCACTTTGATTCTAAATCTGGACGAGACCGACTCGTCTCTTGACCGAAAACCCGGAAAAACCCGACCCACTTCGACTCGAACCCATGGGCATGACCCGCTTTAACCCAAAACCCGATCAATACCCAACCACAGATTTTACCTGAGTTGGCCTGACCCACCAATTACCCGACCTAAACGAGCCCAACCCGAACTCGACCCGATCAACGTTTTTTGCCAGCTCTAGCCACAAGTAGTAGACGGTGGCCGAGAATAAATATCTTCGAGCACGGGCAAGGCATCCCTGCCCCTCGGTGAATCGTCTCCGCCATCTCAAACCTCTAGGGATGGTGTTGACCACCGATGGAATCCTGAATTGTCTCCTTACCGTCCTCCAAATATGTTTGGCGTAGAGTCAATAAAAAAAAATAGATACTCATGAATCTCAAGCTCCTCGTCACAAAGTCTACAAGAGTGATTGATATCAAGGAAGAATAAGCGATCAAAGGTGGACAACTTACCCAACACCGCTAGCCAAAGAATAAACATATGTTTAGACGTATTGTGAGCAGCCCAAACCTCCCTAGTACATCTCACCACAGGTCTCTTGTCCCTACGAGCGTCATAGGCCTTTGAAACATTGAATCTCTCACCAATGAATCAAGGAGATCCTCGACACTAAGGTCTCTACCCTCAAGGGCTTCAACCATGTCACAAGCATCGAAGATGACCTTAATCAAGGGTGAGTCACACCTATGAGGGATCCAATCAGAGGGGTCAACCACCACAAGGTAATTGGGATGCACCCACTGAAATACCCTCGTATTTCCGTTTATTTAATTTTAGAATTTAATTAAATAAAAGTCGGAATTATTTCTTTCTTCCTAATGTGTCCGGTTCGTAAAATAGTTACTTCACATTTTATAATGTGAAATGTGGGCAATTAATTTATTTAAATTATTTAAATAAATTAAAGTTTTTTTTCAAATAATATTTATATATTATTTTTGGGTAAATTAGTGGATAACTAGGTTTATATATATGTGTATATGTTATTTATATATGTACGTGAATAGTATAAATATACACTATATATACAAGTGTACAACATGTACACATGTGGATTCAGTACCAATCCAGCCCAATTGAGGGATCTCGCAACAGCAGCCCAAAACTGCACACGGAGACGGAAGAGAAGGAAATCATAACAAAAATTCTATCTTTAACTTAGTGATAACTAGTAATCTTTGGCCAGATTTTTCAACCTCAAATCTCTATCTTTAGGGGATTTGGATTAGATCAAATTGAAGGGAACGCTGCATACTTCTATTCCAGTTAACCCTCTCGCCATCAACAATTCCCATTCATCCTCTACAAACCCTCAAACAGAGACCGAAGAGCACAGTCCACTCCAGTTAACCCTCTCGCCATCAACAATTCCCATTCATCCTCTACAAACCCTCAAACAGAGACCGAAGAGCACAGTCCACCAACTATCTCCGATCACCCTCGACCGCGATTCCGGCGACACCAGGGCTTAAGGCCGCCACCACTGGTCTCCTCCAACACCCAGGCAACCACCGTGAAGGCGCCATAGCAGCAGATCACCGGGAGGTATACGAAAACGCGATCGGAAGTTGCTGCAGACAGTGTTCGACAAGCCTACTTTCAGGCTTCGCCAACACCAGCACCGTGGTCCAAAGGCAACGACGTCGACTGCATCAGAAAGTTTGCAACACCCTCTATCGAACCCATCTTTTCATTATTTCATAGCTTCTTCGAGGCAATCGCACCACAGCCTCGAACTTGACTGGTGAGCACTGTTTCTGTAGTTCAGAAAAACGTGATTTATGTTCGTTTTTCTTTCTTTCCTTCAATCCAAGGGCTGTTGTCTGACCAAAATCATTCCTTTACAGATTCATATCATATCAAGGGATCATAGGCTCAAAATTTGGACGTTTCCGAGTCCCGTTTTGGTAAGATCCGCTCTATTCATCGCTAATTGTCGAGTTTCGAACAAGTATGCGATGTTTAATCTAACCTACCTACTGTTTTGGAACAGTTTACAGCCTTTATATCTCCTGAGATTGTGGGTTACAGAATCGGTTTGGTTTTGGGAAAAGCATGGGTAAGTTTTGAACTTTTTAAAAGTTACGATGTCGTTTCCGTAATTTCTGAAAAGTTACTAATACCCTATTTAATTCTGTAAAATCTCAGGTCCTTTATCAGATTATTTTGCTCAACCACGAATAAGCATTTCGTCGGATTAAGGCAAGTAGTTTGGTTCAATCAGTGCATTTCTGCAAATTTCGTGCCTTTTACGCAATTATTGCTTTTTGTGTCCTTTATAAGTTCCCTGCTATGAGTTTGTGATAAATATGCAAGTTAGTTCAGTTTGTTGCTATTTATCAATTCCTTAATCTCACATAGCATGTCAACTCGGGTAATTATAATCTAATCCTATGGTTTGAGAAAATTATATTAAATGCCCGAACTTCCTAAAAAGCATGATTTGTCCATTTTGTTCCTTCATGCTAGTTAAGTATGGTATATTATTGGTTTTGAATATCCATGCTTGTCAGTTATATTATTTCGTGCACTTTATAGATCTAAAGTGTACATTATGCCTTTTGTGGTCACCTAGGATGTATTTGTGGATTTGTACTTATACGAGTTGTGTTATTATTATTGTTGTTGTTGTTGTTATTGTTATTATGATGTGTCTTAAATAATGGAAAAAAGGTAAAGTCAGGTCAAGGTTCGGTTATACCTTGCTCTATAAACGTCTCATGAGATGCCCATTCGAAATTGCAAATCTCTCGAATGGGTACATCTACCTAAGGGTAGTAGGTCATCCGCCCAGTATATGCGGCCGAGGCCGGTATCACTTGTCCTAATTAAACGATAATGTTGTGTATAGTGTGTTATTACTATTGTTGTGTTGTACATTACTTACTAATAGGTGACCCACTTTCAGTGACGTTATATCATATTCTTTCCGTACTCGGAATATGATTCCCTAGGATCTCCGGATCCGCATCCCATTCAACCACTCGGTCCTTTTTGGATCATCCTGTTATTTTATTTTATTTTAATCAAACGAGTCAGGTTCCACATAAATATTTACTCCTAATTCGTATTTTCGTCTACAATCACCAATACCCTTTTATGGTCAATGGGTGGTAGACGGAGTCTTGAACATTTTACTTTCTGCTACTTGCTAGTCGTAAAAAGACTAACCGTCCTATTTTTCTCCTTTGGACGGTTGGGGTCCCTGGTCTGCATACTACACCTCAGCCGTCGATCCACAGGTTTAAGTAAACGGTCTTGAGGCGCTGAAGAATAAAGCATTTCATTGTTTTCAGTTTTATTGTGTTTTGAAGTAAGGTACAAACTTTTAGAATTTCTGGGATTTATTTTATTCATTCCGCTGCTACTATTTGAATATTATTTCCGCTGTTGTTATTTCATTATTTCGGTTATTGTATTTGGACCCTTTATTTTGGGTAACTTATTTTATTTTAGAATATTACTTTATATTTAAGTCTTCCGCTTATTTAATATTTGTATTTTATCATCTTGTTTATGGGAGCATGGTTGCATGTCCCTATAAGCCTAAGGCGGTTACAAAGACATTAAAGTCTGCGTAATTGCTGGCGCTGCAACATCTCTTCAGTGTATTAAGAAGGGGTGTTACACCCACCTCACCTACATATAGTCCCGTCTAGAGAGGATGTGCCAATAATGCTTGCACATAAAGCTGAGGTTCCAAGTGTGAAGATCACGAAGTCCAAGTCCTCCCTCCTCTCTTGGCATACAAACATGCTTCCACCTGACCTTGGGCTTATGCTAGAGGAAGCCACAACAAATGGACTCAAGGCTATCAGTAACAACAGTTGGCACATGCAACATGGATAACCAAAAAGCTTCACATCCCTAAAGGACCGAGGCTATGGGCTCCTTCCTCCCAACAAAGGAGATACTCTTCTTCGACCAAGCATTCAAGCGGTTCCCAATCTAGTCTAGCAAGGGCTTATAATGTATCACACGAAGATCATGTGGGCTAATTGGTATGCCTATATAATGAAAAGGGCCCCCCTTCGCGGAAGCCTGTGTAACATCCCTTGTCAAATCCCAAGGGAGTGTTGCAGCGCCAGTGAATTCGCAGACTTTAATGTCTTTGAATTCACCTGAGGTTTATAGGGACATTCAACCATGCTCCCATAAACAAGACGGTACTTCAAGCAGTTAAATAAAATAGGCGGAAGTCCAATAAATATCATAGTTTGAAATATCCGATCACAATAACATAATTAAAATACCAAAACCATAAAATAACTCAAAAATAGCGAAACCGACGAAGCGTTGCGGAAACTCTAAAGGTTCAAAAACTGCAGTTTAAAAATCCATAGATGATTGACAGTCCTCTCTTCAGCTCGCTCCTGCTCTGCTGCTTGTACTAAACCTGTGGGATATGGCCTGGTGTTTCGTGAGAACGAAGGACACCAGCCATCCAGTAAATAGGATGGTTAGTACAATTAAGACTAGCAAATGATAGGGAAAATGTTCAGACTTTAACCTTACAGTGACCATAAAACGGTATGTCATAGGTTAAAGGAAAAACACGAATATTTAAAGTGGAAACTAAATAAAAAGGTAAAAATTCACACATGGCTTAGATGATCATAATGATCGATTATAAGATAAGAAAGGGAATTATACCCGAGACAGATGAGTATAAGAACTGAAGTGATCACCTATTTAATAGTCGATAATAACCATAATCACACTAATCACAATGAGAATAACAATAATAATATTACTACGTGGTACCGGTCGGGCCTTTAACAAGGACCACGACCTACATCAAATCGTTGTTTTACCACCCCGCGGAGAATGCATTCCGGGATGGATGTTTCATGAAACCTTGTAAGGCGGTGGCTTAACGAACCACAACCTGCAGGTTAGTCTACTATAGAACTTGCGAAAGACCTATAGGCACTCGCATCACGTGGTGTGCATTTTAACTTATCATACCTAAGCAACATATGGTGCACATTTAACTTATCATACATAACCAGTTCATACTAGGTGATCATAATAGCAACATTAAACCAACAAGGACGTACAAGCACAAATATTTCAAGGATCTTAATACCGCATGCTATTACATTGCATGAAAGAGACAAGTAGAATATCATGCAATTAAAAAGAAGAAAATGAGCAATTTTCACTTATCTCAAGTTATAAACAAACAACATATTTAATACATCACTATGATTAATTTAATAATTGCCCATTAATTTAAACTCATGCCAATTTATGAATAAGGAGATAAATTATGCAATTTATCGAAATTGGCAAGGAAATAGGCCACATGGCCGCATATTTGACACGGAAGAATTTAAAAAGGCACATCAAAAGAATCACGAAACACGCAATGGGCGTTGAACGAAATCACTTGCCTTAACCTTCGACGATTGGTTGGCGACAACAATACGAGGTTTTAGCACCTATTGAATCCATCGAAAAAGGAAATATTTAATATTGGTATTTTATGTAATTAACTTTACTTAACTCAATTAGAAATCGAATTAATTCTATAAAGTTAAGAATTTATACCAATATAAATTCTTCGGGGAGCGGGATCCGGCGTGGGTGCTTCGGGATTGACTGGTGTCGCTGACACTAGCAAGAATTAACCCAGGTTAAAAACTATGGGTAGCTGAATTAATTATAAATTAATTGAGGCTGAAATATTAATAAGACATGAATTGAGGGTGGTTTCTGCAATTTTTAGAAAAGAGATTGAAATCTCCGCTTCTTTGCAATCGGCCTGTACATACCAAAGAAGATGACGGAACAGGGTGAAGGCTCAGCGCGATGAGCAGTGGCAAGGCACCTCCTCAGGCGGCTCGGGAGGCGATGGGCGAGGTCAAGCTGAGGTTGGCTCGATCATGATCGCAACTAAAATCGATCCTTCACGGCTGCAGGGAACATGTCCTAAAGTTACTTGACAGCATACCCCATATGTGCAAGTATGCAAGTTCAGCAGCAATTCGATATAAGTTCGAGGTATCGAAACAGATTGGAGTCAACTTACCAATCAGACTCAGCAGTACCACGCCCGATTTGGTGTAGATCGCGGCTTGAATCGAAGTTTGATTACTGCAGAAATTGGTCACAAAGTTGCCTCCTTGGTCAGTTGGGTGTTCTGAGTTTAATAACGATTAATTCCAAAATGAGTGCAAATCGTGGCGTACCGCTCATGACGGTGATTGTGGGGCGTGAGAGTACTGCAAGGAAAGGGAAAACGGGGAACGGCAGAGTTGGACCTGAGATCGAGGGCAACCGAAATATGGTCAATTAAAAGAACTTGATTTGAAAAGAGAGTGCAAGGACAACTCTAGGAGAGAATTCGAATGGCTTACTAATTCGCAGAAGCTGCGGAACAAAGAAAAATGCCCAGTCCCACTTCAGAATGGGACTGAGTAGTTGGTGTCGTCGTCGGCGCCGGGTTCGTCACCGCAATGTCAATGAGCATCTCCAAGGAAGGACTCGATCACTGATGGAAGATGCAGGAGGTGGGAGACGGAGTTGAAGCTTCAAGCGTGTGAAAGAATTGAAAAGGGCATAACCTTTACTTATGGGAAATGATTAGCGTAGAAGGGAGGATAACGATGAATCAGGGGATCTTGGAGGCTAACAAACTGAGCAGATCCAAAGGTTGAATGAAATCTTCGGAGAAGATAGGGGAAATAGTTTTTTACTGCCCACCATCATTAACTAATTAAATAAATTCCTTTTTTATTACCCTTTAGAATAATATACAATTATTCTAACTTATATTATATGTCATTCACAAAATAAATAGGTTGCCCCTATTTCTCTCATAGTATTTCAGCCAATGGCAGCAATGATAGACCATGTCTCCACATCCGGGACTGTAGCAAGAAACACAGAGGATTTCGTCACATTCACCTTTATACCAAACACTTCCTTAAAGGAATTTAGGCATCCCATGAGCACCTTAACCGACTCAATATTCCCACAACAAAACATCACCACATCATCGACAAAAATAAGGTAGGTAAGGCGCATGGTATCACAATGTTGATGGAAGTAAAAACCAGGACTAGTAGTCTCTTTCCTAATCAATCAGGAAAGAAATTTCATGCAAATAACAAATAGCAAAGGTGAGATCGAGAGGATCACCTTGTCGCAAGCCACGCTTGTCCTGGAAGAAGCCATGAATACCCTTGTTGATCGACATGATCATCATCTCCTACCTTTTTGTGTTTAGCCCTTGAACAGAAGTACAAGGAATTCATGTTAACAACTTGGATCATAGTCACTAAAACGGTAGAGACAAACTAGGTTTATTAGCAAGAGCCGATATATCTATTTCTTGGAATTTTACCAAAGATTGTTCCTTGATATGGAAGTATGCTATTTTATGTGATTCATGATTTGCACATATACTTATCATTGTGGTGTTCCCCGATCTTGGAAAAGCTTTCTTTTATTGCTTTTTCCGTTGTTTTTAAGTTTATGCAGAAGACCCCCATCATGGTTATTAGGATCCCGATCCGGATCTTACGATCCTACGATTCTAGACAAGGTTTTGATCCGGATCGGGCATATAGACTCCTTCGTGCTAGGATCTACCTAGGATCCTATGGGATCGTGTGGGATTGGTAGGATCTACCTAGGATCGACCGATCATAGAAAAAATATTCGATCCTAGCAAAAATCATATTTGTGTAATTGTGCTTGTTTTGTTTGGATATTGAGCCTTCTGGATACGATGAGCCTTTTTGTTTTTTATTTTTTTGGCAGCCCATCTCCTTAGAAGTTGAAGGCAGAAGAGTGAAGACGCTGAATTGAAACCCTAAGCCCTTCGTTTCGTTACTCAACTCGACAAATCCACGTTTGAGCGCCTGAAATTGTTCATGATGTGGTTAATTGCGATGATGATATTTGAAACTAGAGATGACATTGGATATTTGGATGCGTGATTTATCTCTTGTATGTTTGTCATATTTTAATACATTATCCTTGTCTGTTTGTCACCTTTTGAGACATTATTCTTGACAAATTATGAATGTTAAGTGCCTATTATTAGACTATTTTAGTTACATAATTTGTTTAATGGAGGGAAAGCTTAGTTTTATTTTAAAATTAAGGTATTTATTTAGGATGGTTTATTTTTATTTTATTATTTATTTTATTTTCAATTTTTGTCTAGGATCTTACGATCCTACGATCCGATCCTACGCCATTGTCTCGATCCCACACTAGGATCCCGATCCTAAAAACCATGACCACCACTCGACATCGACCTTACTACCCGATATCGACCACCTTTCACCTCCCCTATCCCTGTCGAATGCCATCACCCTCTACCCTAACCGACGTCGACCTTGACACATTCGACATTGACCCGACCCAGCCGACACATCAACCTTCTCCACCTCATCCTGCTATTCCCCGAACTCCGGAACCGACGAAACTAGAACTATTGACTTTTCTCCTGCGGAACGAACATGATCCCACTATACCATAGCGGAGTCTTGATTTATTTGACTGACAAAGTGTTTGAGCGATCAAAGTCCCTATCGTCAAAATACCAAACACCTCATCCCGAACCCCAATTATTTTTCCCACCCTATTCACCCTCTCCATCCCCTCTAACTCTTCAAGGAAAACACAACTTAATACTTTTCATTGATTTTGGGTCGGGGCGGATATTTTCACCGCTAATTTTTACTATTTCCACCGCTAATCACCGCATAGGTTTGCGGTGGCCTTAATCTGCATTTTCCGAGACCCACCACATATACATGTGGTGGATGCGTTGATCGTATCCGAACCCACCGCATGTATATGCGGTGGAGTTGGGTAGAAAGGGGTCCATTATGCCAAAAATCACCGCATTGGTATCCGGTGGTGTACACCGCATACCCATGCTGTGGGTTTTGGAAAAATCGAAACGGTTTTTCGGAATTATCCAAAACACACCGCATACCCATGCGGTGTGCTTTTAAATTTTAAAACGCCCACCGCATATGTATACGGTGGGTTTTGGACCGTTATATCAACGGTTGAAATCCATCGTATACATATGCGGTGGGTTCTCAGGCCCATAAATAGGCGTGTGGGCCCCATTTCCCCGCACGCTTTCCGACTCTTCTGCGCTTCCAATCCTTCCATCGCCTTTCGATCCTCACTTTTTTTTCCGTCGTTTATCTCCTCGACTCTCCCCCCTCTTCCAATCCCTCGCATTTTGAACCCTCTCACACATTTTCCTTCGTTTCTATCCCTCTTTCCTCGTGTCTTTCTGAGTGTATTTTTTTCTATTCCCATTTTCTACCGGAGTGTTGATATGGTGAACGATAGTGGCCGTGAGGGAGATGAGGCTGGTGGTGCCTGTCGTGGTCAGAGACATCCTTTACAGGTAAAAATTAAACTATATTAAATTCCAATCAAATTATTTGTAATCGGAAGGAGAAAGCATTAACGTATTATTGTTATATGTATTGTAGCCGGTTTCGACTCTTCAGAGACGTGGTAGTGGTCGTATGGCGACACTTAGGAGGAGGAGGTCATCCGGCTCGCCACAGCCACATGTATGTTGAAATCGCTTAAATAAAGTTTTCTGTTATTTAGTAAACGACAGTATTAGGACGAAATCAGTAATTAGTTGTGGGGAAATCGTTCAAAATTTGAGAATTAATACGATATAGGAGTGTATGACAATTAGAGAATAACATTTATAATCGATAGGATTTAGATAAAAAAAAAATTTATGGTACACAAACCACATTATCGAGGAGGTTAGCGGATATGGTGGTTCTGCAATCCGCCAGGAGGGCTGCCAAAAGGGAGAGACAGGTGTTGCGTGAGTCTCGTGCAAAGATTGAGTCTATTCATTTACATTTGCAGGCAGTAGAGGATTCTATGGATAAGGATAGTGAGCCGATAGGTGTAGATCATGGGGTTGGGTGATGCACCTAATCACTCAGTTATCGACCCCAGCGTTGGAGTTGTCGACACCAGTGATGGATTTGGCTAGATGTCATAGTCGTCTATAGAGACATTTTAGAGTTTGGCGCAGATAGAGATAGAGATGATGCCGGACCGCACCGATGACACAGTGGTTCAGTCGGTGGATGAGTCTGCCCGAGAGGAGGCTGGGCATATGGTGTAGGAGTTCATACGGGATGACCCCGCACTGCAGGCGAGAGCGGAGCGTGCGCATGATCAGTCGCAGACTCAGCTCGATGGGTTCCAAGCATACTTTGGGACTGGGTTTGAGAGCAAGCAGCTGAACTTGTATGACGACACGGCACTACTGGCCAGAGATGGGGGTGTTGGGACCCGCCATGGTGTTGGGACTAGCCATGCTAAGGAGGGAGATAACGACGCATGGGAGCCCCATGTAGATTTTACGTCGTTCACACCGCGAGTTGATCATGGAGCAGCGGTGACGTCTGGGAGTCAGCCTGCGGTGCCGACACCGACACTTGGGAGTCAGCATGCGGATGTACGAGGACAGACGGGTGAGCCGCCGCTGCAGACAGAGCTACGGGGACCTGCTGACGATTCGACGCCTGCGGCAGAGTTACATGGAGTTGCGCAAGGAGGTGGCGTGCCGATGCGTGACTTTCACGATCCGTAGTGGGGGCCACGTGACGATCATTGTCAGGAGATGGGAGGAGACCACACGACACATGCCTCGGTTCATGGTGTGCAGAGGAGGCAGCGCCAGCAGAGCGAGGGTAGTAGTTCACGGGGTGCTGGGCAGGTTGGCGAGACGAGCGGCTCTGGGGCAGCTGGGCCCGAATGGCCAGGGTGCCTCATACCATGTCACTCCTGAGAGATTACCAGGCACACATTGCACAGGCCGTTTGGAGACTGGAGAAGGAAGCCTTGCAGAGGGTTATGCGTGTGCAGAGACGGGGACAATGGTTGGCCGTGTTGAGACGATGTTGGAGGTAGACGGATAGGAGTCATGGTTTCCTACAGTGCGTGACAGCGGCCTGTGGGAGCTGCGAGATTTCGAGTGGGATCATGTGGATCACAGTCTCATCAGTACATTCGTTGAGCACTGACATCCGGAGACGAACAACTTCCACTTTGCATCGGGAGAGATCACCGTCACACTGCACGATGTCTTTTTCATACTTGGGTATGGGTTGGACGGAGAGGAGTGTATGTTTCTGCATGACAAGATCGTCGGGAGGGAGCGGGTTGGGGATTTGTACAGCTTTACCCCGCAAGAGTGGACTAACGCCAACGATCATGGAGGTTCGACTGTTGCAACCCTCCTTCAGAAGATAGCACTGATGCGGAAGAGGGTGCGGGATGGCATCCCCATTGAGCATGATGTTGAGTGCATCGTGGCTATTGCGATGGGGATGATTGGGTCTACGACGCTGTTCATTGACAAGTCGGGCGGAAGAGTGCGCCTTGAGGTGCTTCTCTGCTTTATGGATGCCGCGCAGGTTCCGCAGTTATCTCTAGCGGCAGGGGTCTTGGCTTGCTTGTACCGCGCATTGGGCGAGGTGACCATAGAGTTGACCAAAGACATGGACGGTTGTACGCGGTTGTTGCTGGTAATTGATTCATTCTCTGATTATTTGATTTTCCCCGTTTCAAAAGTAAGTTACAATGAATATATGGCTGATAGATTTATTCGATTGTAGGTGTGGATATGGTTGTACTTCCTTGTGTTTAGGGGGCAAATGACGCTCGATCTAAGGCTTTCTTGGGATCCACGGCACGGGGTGCGGTACGTACAGGTGGCGACGCCTTGGACCTCGACAGTTTCCTGGGATGATAGACCTCGCATTGAGCGGCTGGATGTTTTACGGCGGAGGCTCGACGAGATGACTGTCAATGAGGTACGCATGAATCGGATTAAACTGCGTAAATTTATTTTACAATAAAATCGACACAAATATGAATCGTCATAACACTTTCTATTATGTTGCAAATCGAGTTCATGCCCTTCGGTAGGGCCTTGGATTTTGATGGACATCTGCGGCTGTCACATTACAGGGGCACCATCCGTTGGTTGTTCGAGGAGGAGTCGTATATGCCCGACCGTGTGCTACGACAGTTGGGCCGGGTTCAGCACATTCCGAGTGATCCGATCAGACCCATCAAAGTATTGAGGCCGAAGTTCGTAAAGGGCAAGAAGGAGGCTTCATTCCACGCGATCGACAACCACTGGGCGCATAGGTTCGATCATTTGTTTCCTATATTAGAGTTGCCACGGACCAGTCCGGAGTACCCATATGGTGTGGTGGATGACGATGTGGAGTGGTTCCACCGCTTTAGTCATCCATACCTACTCCCCGACACCGCCCCATCCCGCCACCGCCGTTGCCGCCGTCGCCCGGTCCGACGATTGATGAGATGCGACACCGCGCCGTTGGGGAGGAGATTCAACAACTTGTGGCCCTTGGAGTAGATGTGACGCCAGATCATTTGCAGCGCATTTATGAGCGATATTGCCCTGACCCTCCGCCGCGACAGATCGTGTTGGATATTTGGATTTGCTTCTATGTAGTTTTTTCGATGGATTTGGTTGTATTTATGATTTTGCTGGGATTTATGTGGGTTGCTATCTATTTCGATTTGTCTGTGTTGGATATTTTTGATTTGTTATCTATTTCGGAGTTGTTCCGTACCATATGGTACCATGTAGTCGTAGTGAGCAATGCGATGTGTCAGCAATTTGTACGTTTAATTTGAAGGAAAAATTTGTACTTCATTTACCAAGTTCTGATTGAAATCAATAAATATAATTTACACGTACACCATTATTAAGTACCGAAACTGGATACTTTACACACATACTTTATACTTGGTAATAGACGTCTAGCAACTGCCTACAGATGATGTCGTCTCCTTGAGCGATAGTACAATCTTCATGTTGTTGAAAGCATAACGTCTTTCGTTTTCGTTGAATGACCTTAGCTTCTCGATTACGTGCTGACAAGTCTCCATAGCGCCTTCGCTTATGAGATCATAACGAAAATACTTCATAATGTTCTTTACAATCTCCACCTCCGCTGCTAAGTAATACGACTATGGGAGTCATCTGTCGTCATAACAATGCGCACAAGCGAACTCCATAGGATAAGCTACGCGAGTGTCCGTTTCACACTGACACTGAAGGATAACGCACGAATTTCCCGCCGTGTAAGATGGATGCCGAAAGGTGCATTCCTTCGGCCTCCTAGGCTCCATGTGACGAATCAATGTAACCTTGTAATCGAAATCACCTGCTGATCGATGGTAGGTTTGGACTGAAACCATTTTTTTTTACTTCCTTTAACATATGGGTCTTTGGCTTTGTAGGGTGTCTATATATAGGGATCCACCGACCCCACCGCATACATATGCGGTGAAGGGGCTGCACCCCCAAAGTAAAGGGGCACCGCATACAACTGCGGTAGGTCCTGCTTGACCAAAAGGAAAGGGGCAGCACGCTGGTTGCCCTTTCAGTTTGGAATTTTGTTTTTTTGGACACAACTCTATACGCAGGACAATGTGAAAGACGTTATGACAGTTCATCGGTATACTAGCACTATCATACCCATGTAAGCGGTTGAACCACCGCATACCCATGCGAAGCAGTCTACAACGTCCTTGACGCAGAGGAGACTGATAAAAAAATAGGTAATCCCCAACGTATTCTACGTGATGGAGAAACCTATAATGTTTAGTCGTAGAAGGAAATGGTGGGTGCTCTTTTTTATTAATAGTTCGCTTTACATAGCATTGCATTTTACAATAAAAACTCTTACATAGCGAACTATAGACGGAGATAAACTAGAACCCATTGGCTTCTGGCCCATCATATCCATCGGCGTCCATCTCCTCTTCGATGTTATAACCTTGTTTATCCAGGAAGAGGACTTCAAATCTTGCTTCACCTAGATGGGTGAATACTATTGATGTTTCCAGTTCGAGGCCGTGAGTTTCGACAAAGTCTCTCCATCCTCGGCCCACCCAATGAGAACCATAGGCGCCTCTTGTGATATGAACAGGGAAGTCTGTTACAATGCGAGTAGATAAAAAGATTTGCTCCGGTACCTGAGGTTGGAAATGTTCACCGAAACAATAAGGTAGCATCATCCGTATGTATTGCTCAACACCCATTAGGTAGATGTCGAAGATGAGTGGGTTGTTTGAATTTTGATTTGCTGTGTCGGTTGCCTTTTTTCTAGTTTGAAGGTGATGGTTTGTCTAGATAGATGCAATCCAGCATTTTGGTAGGACCACGACGAACATGTGTACCTCTTTTTTTGCTTAGGAATTTCATGGCACGCATATTTTGTTTACAATATATAGCGATATTCACATGCGAGTCCCACTTCTCTTGTAGGGCGGAGTCCGCTCATTCGATCAGATTCGGCATATTGTGTCGAAGGAATGTTTCAACTTGTTGTTCGACATATACACGAAGATGGAAGCCGATCCGCCGTTGCAACCATGCAGAGATAGATACTGGAGGGACATCTACGGTCTCCCTTGCACACATGAGATGCAAGCTTGTTGAGACACGCAGATACCCATAAGACCGTCCCAGATTCACAGTTTTTGGAAGCAATTGGATTGGAAACGTCCACATGTTGACAACGTCCAGGGTAACACTCCGCTCACAAGAGTTGATGTCGACATGTCACGCATGATCACTTTGTTCCAGAGTGGAGCTATGGACGAGGATACTCGTTGGAGGATCGCATCGGCATTCAACGATGGCGATCGTCCCTCTCATACATCATTGACTCCACCTGACTCCGAGGACCGTAGACGGACCGGGAGACCAAGGACTCGCCACCCCTGTCAGACGAACCCTCTACCTTGGGAACGTGAACGTGCTCGGGCCCAACGTCGAGCCGATAGAGAGGGGAGCAGGGGATCAGCACGAGGTTGAGGTCGGGGTCAATCTTCATCAAACGAAGCAGATGTCGCGGAAGGCAATGAAGAGGGCACTGGGTCCAATGCAATTGCCGTCGACGACCCTCCTAGTGGTCGATGAAGAGGAAGACGAAGAGGACGAGGTCGGGGATGGGGCCGTGGGAGGGAACGTGGCCGAGGTCGATCAGCATCGGAGCCTATAGGTGAAATTCCACCGACAGCACCTACGACGCTTCCACCTCAGAATCTCCCTCAAGTAGATTTCAATTGGGGCACTGGAAACATCGACAAATTCATGATTACTTTCATACGAGACGTCACGAATGTTGCAGGTGATGGTCATTGTGGGTATAGATCTTTTGATTGTCTCCTGAACTTGGGGTAAGACACATGGTCTCGAGTTCGACGGGAGTTGGTCGTTGAGTTGCAGCTGCATGCAGATCGGTACCTTTACTATCCTACCTTAGATGAGCTCATCAAGTGGGTCAACTATTTAGGCACGTGTCATGATACTACTTATTGGATGGAGATTCGATCATGGGCGAGGTGTTTGCCACGCTTCACCAGCGTCCTTTGGTGATATTGTCACAGATGATGCCGATGTTGTGCCTACCTATGTACGCTACCGGGGGCCCGTCAGTACCCGCCTATGAAGAGTTAGATGGGATAACTTTAGTCGGCAACAGCAACCACTTCGTTCCGGTACGTTTCGAATTTCATAGTCATTCATTTCTTAAAGTTTCGTTTTTCTCTTCTATTGTCAACAGTCACCTGTTATCCGCAGATTTGGTTGTTGCCTCGTTCGTCTCTGCCTCCAATCTACACTACCTGGACACAGCAACTCGATTCCACAGGCAACAGTTGGGACGAGCAGTTTGCGGCGAGGATTGCACGATACAGAGCCTACCGCCGTCGAGATGATGGTCGTCCACTGCACTATTATCACTTTCTATTTTCCCTTGTCATTTTTCGAACTTCATATGTTGACTTCTTCGGTTACTAGATATTTGTCTGTGCCATTTCCCTAACAATATTCGATTATTTTGACATGGAACAGCCCCATTTTGAATCGATTTTATGACCCTCGAGTAATACCCCGATACGTACATTTTATATTTACAATTTATTAATTTTTTAACTTCCAATTTACAATTTATTAAATTTACGTGCTTTTTTTTTATCATAATGACAATTACATAAAACATAAATTTTTTAACTTCCAATTTATAATAATGTATGTTTCCACAATTAATATTTATGGGGTCGGAAATAACAACCCCCGTCCTCACTGCAAATGTTGGCGGTGGGTGACGTGTCCGGTCCGGTCCGGTCACCCCCTAAAAATGCGCCATCCAAGACCCACCGCCAACTTATGCGGTGGGATTCAAACGGAACGGGAAAGACCACCGCAAAGTATGGCGGTGATCCTGTGTACTCCTCGACCCACCGTAAAGTATGGTGGTGGCCACCGTCAACCTATGCGGTGGACTCGTTGACTGTCATTAAATCCACCGTCAACCTATGCGGTGATTAGCGGTGAAAATAGTAAAAATTAGCGGTGACACTACTAGAAAAATACAATTAGACATCTGTTGTGAACAGATGTCTTTCAAAAAATTTTCCGATCTCTTTGTGCGTGTAGTAATAGATCAAACTTTTTCACATCGGTTTTAAACTGATGTCTTTTCTTTGTTAAAACATCTGTTTTATTTCGAATATCGATATAAATCAACCCCCCAATTTTATTTATGACATATTCACTTGTTGCTAAACCCTCGTTATTTTTCATTTAAAAGCTTATGAAGATGTCCACACCAAGCCAAAATTTAACATTTACATCGCTATTTTTTAAATAACCAATGTATTAAAACAAGATAGACATCTTTTTTATTGTATTTATTATGCATGTATTAATTTCATATATATAATTTAAAATTTTATATTGTTTTAAAGTAATACACTATATGGTATGTGTATAAAACTAATATTGTTATTCATATTGATATCGATTTGTTTTTGGAAAAGTGACGTCCTTTTATTATTCAACATCATTTTAGTTTTATGTAACGATGTTATTGTTATAAATATATATCAGTTTATATTAACATTGTAATGTAAATTCATGTGCAAGAGATTGATTTAGATTAATTAGATGATGTCTTTTATGATATCGGTATCTATTTTTATATAATGGTACGTATGATTTTAAAGCTATAAAGACAATTCATTTTTCCTTTATAATCTCGATGTCTTTTCGTTTGATACACAACCCTCTTTGCTTGATAGAAGATATGATTTTGCTTATGAAAATGAACAGATCAATACTTTAATTAACTTACAAAACATACTATATATATGTACATTAACATATAGGTAACATCGATAAAATACACTATGCAACAACACGATTAAAGGTCTAAATACATATTACATATATCTTAGTAGCTCCCATAACAATAAACACCCAATGACTCAAGAAACCAACCCCAAACTTTGAATCAAAATGGCTGAATGAGTAAATCAACTCCGAAAACATCCGAAAACAACCGAAAACCTGGGGTAACTGCGCCAAAAGAACAACCCATAAAAAAGTGTCAAATAGCTCTTAAAAGCATCACCTAAAATAGTTCCAGAACTGACAAAAGCAACAGCTCCAAATAACGTTGTATTCTTTTTGTCTTTCCTCGAGAGGCTGCACAGGAGCCCCAATGGGGAAATAGCCGAAGAGAGAGCTTGTCACATGTAGAAAAGAAAAGAGAAGCAGTTGCTGAATATCAAACCGTCCATGGAAAACCTACCTAAAAGAAACACTATGAAGTGTTCTTACCTTTGCTACAGAGACAAGATCATGGAATAAACTCGAGAGTCACTAACAATCAGAATGGGGACTGCTTCGTAAACAAATTACAGCTTGTTTTGGACAGATTTTGTCATAAAAGGGGCAACCAGCATTGATGGAATAAACTCAATACCATCATCCCGCCAAAGTTCCTGCATTATGCAAGGTCAAATAATGAAGTTATTTTTCAGCAAATATTAATGATGATATTTCTGCAGATATGCTCGTACATAAGGAAATTCTTATTGTATAATATGTTTGACGTTTTAAATTATGCTTGTAATGTTGTCTGAACCACATTTCAAGAATTAAACATGCAAATTTTGAGTTAACTGCGGCACCAAGAAGAAAAAAGTGCATACAAGGACTACCCATTTAAATGGCAGCATATCCAAATGAGAGATCTTGAAAAAAAAAAGTTTTATGAGAGAAGATTTATCTATCTAAATGGTTTCTGAATACAGTTTTGGAAGAAACATGCACTAGTTGATGACCAAGCAACTAATATCCATATAATCCATTGGTATGACAGCATCTCCAAAGAGAATGCATTAAAATAGAACCAAAATGAAAGGTCTATTGACATAAATAATAAATTCCATATTTGGTACATGCAGAAAAGTTCATAATACTAGAAATCTAGGGAACATTGTCAAAAGAAATTCCGTTAACATCTAACAGCCCCATTTTTGTGGTTGTGCATCTGACAGGGAAAGGGGAAACATAGAGAAACAGGGTACAAACTGACCTTCAAAGAACGCAGAGAGAGATGAGATTCCAGCCAACTATAGAAGAAAGCTTCGGTGTGACCATTCAACCAACACTACTGGAAAAGATCTGATGAGATCTCAACTGTCAGAACTTACTTAAATGGTAACATACTTCCGTCAATGTCAATTTATCTGTGGTAGTTATTTATCTTTGTTAATTTTCAAAAAATATTCTTGAATAAATAAACTTTAGAGGAGACTATATCAAATATAGCAAAGTTAAAGAAAAAATTATATGGCTCCAAACGTCATGAAACTCAGGTAACATTCCTAAGATTTAGGATCAATGTGGATGCTCAACTCCTGGAAAATCCTAATTGGGTAATGATGCTTCTTGAAAGCTAAATTAATTGCAAAATTCAGAGAAACTAAGAATATTAATGCTTTCTTGAACAGTATAGTCATAGGAGTAATCATAGACAAGATAATAATATATAGATAACTCTTTAAAAGTGCCTACCACATAAAGCCCAACATTTTAACGTTCTGTTATAACAAAAAAAAGAGCCTGCAAACATAAAACAAGATGGTAAACATTTCCTTTGTTGTGTCAGTCCCTTCAAATAGTATTTGTTAGTGCTGAAGACACATTTCATATGCTTATTAATTGATAGTTATCTAATGATCTACACAAAGGTCTTGAATAGATTTAAGAAACAAAAGTGCATTTGAAAATAAAAACAGGTAACCGGTTATGAAAGGAAATAGGAATTCAAGTATTCAACCACACATAACTAGCTAAGGTGTTTCTCCATATGTAGTTTTCATACATGAGAGCTATCTTATGTTTCTGTAGTGTCCAATGACCAAAGTGAACTGCAATGTGGAAAAGCTCATTTGTGCACAAGATTAAACAAAATTAGCAAAAAGAAAAAGAAAAAGAAAAAATGCACAGTATTAAGGATTCTGGAAACAATTGGGAAAGTTGAAAGCAAACCAAAAGGCTTCATAGATCCATCTGCTCTACCAACTGTCGAAATGTTACAGTGACACCATCTGTAGGCTCAATCACTTACTGACCTGGGAGCTCCCAAAGCCTCATCCTGGCATACAGCTTTTGCCCAACTTGTTTGTTCTCCGTCTCCACCTCCATCCCTATATTGAAATCAACCTCCCTACAAATTTAAATTAAAAGAAAGTTAGCACATTCAAATATCCCAAATATCCTTAATTAGTTGCCTGGTTAGATACAGCGGATTTTAACGACATTTCATTTGAAATCCCAATTAAATGAAAAGGGGTGGCATTTGGGGAATAAGTTCTGAAGAATTCATGTGATTGAGTTATTGCTTTCCATTGACCCCAAATATCTAAAATAAGTAAATAGGATGGCTAGAATTATGGTCTTAATTATAATAGGAGTTAATCAGTACACATGTAACTGCAAAACCATTCCAAAACCCACACAAATCTGCAATTATACTATTGAAAACCAACTGTAAATCCACATGATACTCCAAACACAAATTTCAGCACCAATGAACAAATTCATCACAAATGAAAGAAAGATATCCAACCAAAGCAAGAGAAATGCATACAAAGTCGCATAACAAAAAAAATCAGATTATATAAATTTCAGATTTTTTTTACCACAGAAACAGCAAGATTAATCTCTAAATTAATATATTAAAAAAGGGCAACACATAATGGAACAAAAAATAGGTAATAAACCTTGCTTAGATGGATATGCCCAACATGTCTGTTATCTAACTTATAACTTTCAACAGAAACCATTTGACTCTTGTACATGTTAGCAGATTAACCAAGGACATGACATTCTAAGACAAGTGTTATAAGAGATCTGAATAAGGAAGCAGTAGAGAAAAAAAAATTCAAATTTTCAAAGAAATAGTTGATGGACAGGGCATGGAATACACTAAAGACTATAAAGATAGAACAAGTACAAAACCCAGAAGAAGAGGGACAATCACAACATTCTACAACATCTGCAATGTTTCTTTGCCTTATCTAAAGGAGAGGAAAGGTATAGGTGATAAGAATGAAGCAAAACACAACACACTGCATAAGATAAACATTTCATGATTATGGATTACAAGATATTATAACTTTATAAGTTGTCTAGTAAAGGAACATTAAGAGAACTACTGAATACCTAAAATTGTTCAGAGTTAGAAGCAGTATTATCTCCTTGAAGAGGTCTTCATTGAATGTAGAGAATACCTTAAAGCCGTTCACAAGAATATCTACTGCTTTTGCAGAGATCTCAGATCTACAATACCACAATCATCAAAACCAGACATTTCAAGATCAGAACCAAAAAAAAAATCCATGTTAAACAAAATAATAGCAACAAGAACAACAAAGTGAAAAATGGAAATACAATTGAATCATCCGGAAATGAGAAACTCCACCAATTAAACTTCATCTTACCTGTCCAACGCTACCAAATACATCTGAGGGCATTTTGTTCTGAGATTTGGGGAATCATCACAGATTTTTGGAGATTTGAGGGATTGGGGTTTTGGTTTTGTTTGGATTTTGAGGATGAAAAAGAAACATGAGATACCGGAGTCAACGCTAAGGCGGGGGAGTGAGCCGGGACGGAGGATTCAACGGAGAAGAAGAAGAAAACCCGGGTGGTGAGGGGCGGCCAGATGGGAGGTGTCGGTGACGGTCGGCCAGGATATATCTGGGGGACGCAGCTGCGGGTGCGAGTCAGGGCGGCGGCAGGGAGGGTGCCGCGTATGACTACAGAAAGGGCTAGAGTGTGAAGGTTAGGTCTTTTCAAACGGAAAGCTCTCAGATCTGCAAAGGGAAGAAGAGAAGACGAGGATGAAAGTTGGGAGAAAGAGTAGTGGTGGCGGCGGCGACGAGGGCAGTAGTGGCGGTGGTGGCGGTAGTGGTGGTGATGGTGCCATTCAGGCGGGGGGAGACAGGGAGAATTGGGAGAGAGGATCGAGAGGTTTGTTCAATCTGTTCAAGGCAAGTTCGGGAATAGGTCCTGTTATCACTATGGGCGGGTGTTAAAAAAAAATCTAAGTATGGGCGGGCATTCAAACTTCAAACACTTAGAAAATTTCATCGGGCGCGCGTTTTAAAATTTTTTAAATTAACAATTTAACATCTGTCAAAAAATTCAACAGTTATTTTATGTTTTTTTATCATCACAAATTTATTATCCGATGTAATAGCTTCATTTAACATCGGTTGATTTTTTGACAGACTTAAATCATATGATGTCTATTTTAAGTATTCTAGTAGTGTGAAATTATTATCACCCATTTTGGGTGGATTAATAAATTAAAGATATGATGCGAGTTTAGCCTATCTCAAGTCCAACCCTCTCAGTCCCCGCATTAGGTGTACATATCGATCATACACTCCAACCAAGCCATCCCAGGCCCAAGCACGTGCCCAACACAGGCCCATCACACATGGTGCACAACTCACATGGTTGACATTAGGGTGGCGTAAATGGCCCGAACCGACCCGACCCAAACGGTTCGAGCCGGAACCGACGGCCTGATTTTTTTAGGGAAGGGACCAAAGCTCGAACCGAGAACCGATAATTCGGTTACGGTTTTTTCGGTTTTAGGACTGAATAAACCGAAAAAAACGAATAGCCCTACCCTTTGCTTCAACTTCAATGTACAACTCAAGCTCAATCTCTGCCTTCCGGATCTTCAGTAGTCCCTCAAGCCTCTCCTTTCCCAGTCTTACCTACGAAATCCACCCAAGGTACTCTTCGTTTTCATGTGCTTTTCACCTTTATCTTTTTAGGCTCTTTTTTAGGGATGAAATTGAGCTTCATTCCTATGTTTCAATTTCAATTAAGAGATTTCACAACCAAACTAGTTGTTTGAATTGAATTTGGAGGCGAAATGTATACGAGTTGAGTAGTTGAATAATTTACCAAATAGGAACTACGACTGCTGGACTAATTAGAAGCCTTAGACTGTACTAGGTTCGACCAGCGACGACAGTGGTGAGTCCGGCGGCGGTGAGTGCGACCGGCGACAGAGCAGGGTAGCACGATAGTCTTGCACCTGTGTTCTAGCTCTCCACCGCTGGTGACTATACACACAACAAAAATCATGAGGTCTTTCAATTAGGTTGTAATGGGGCCAAGGTAGAAAATATAAGGTATGGAACAATTTAGGCCATGTCGTGCTCGTAATCTGGGAACTAAGAAAGAAACCAAATAATCATACCACTCATAAACTCATACCATAACTCTACCATGTCATACAACACCAATCTCAAGCATAAAACTTTACAAATCATACTCAACTCAATTCCTTTTTTCTTTTTTTTTTTCTTTTTTTCTCTTTTTTTTTCTTTTTTTTTCTTTTTTTTTTCCTTTTTATCTTCTTTTTCATGCTATATCAAATGATTTTCCTTGACTTTTACCCCTAAGTGAATTTTATCCTCCTTAGGTCCCAAGTAATGAATGTACTAGCCAGAATCAAACATCTCGTAAGTGTACCTCAAACATACAATCCACCACTAAAACCATCATCCACAATATAGATATTCACCAACCATTCCTAATTCCCAGATGGAGTCAGGCTATAATTGGTTATGGAAAAGTCTTGTGGATCTACAAAAGAATAGGCAATTAGGCTCAAATTGACGCCAAGCAAAGGATAGTATGCAAGGTGGAATAGAGTCAAATAGGGCTAATAAAGGTGCCTCAATCATGTTTAAGTCATATGCAGAAATTATAATATGCAGCCTTGAAAAAGATATCTAAATGCAAGCCAAAGAGGAAGCAATTAAAGAGAGTACACTCAACAAGCAAGAGGACTAAATAAAGTGCAGTCCTGAATAGGCCAAAATAAGCTTACCAAGTCATGTCTAGAACTTCAAGATCACCCAAAATTCAAAGGTCTTATGTGCTCAATCATTAACCAATCATGTTCACCAAGTAGTATAGAAAATATATATCGAAGGTTTCAACAATCCAAGCACATCATGGGACATAAATCTCAATATAGATAGAATAGAGGACAAACAGTATCCATATGGGGAAATAAGACCTAATCCTAACAATGCAATTTATAAATAACTGACTTTTATATTTTTTTTTGGGATTTTTTTAAAGACTAACTTGCTCATATGCAACATAAACTAAAAACAAAAATAAAAGTGCAAACTAAAAATAAACATGCAATCCTATCGTACCATGCGATTCTTCCCCCCCACATTTAAATTAGGCATTGTCCTCAATGATATAAAAGAAAACAAAAGATAAAAATATGAAGGAAAGAAAGAAAAACTTACTTGTTCACTGCGGTGGTAATAGGTAACGTGGGAAGTGAGGAAGAAAAAATGTCAGTCCCGTCAGAGGCCGCAGGGAGGCCTTTCCTCTTTGTTATATTCTCCTCATCTTTTCACCCCTGCGATGTTAGTACCCCACGAGAACAAACAAAAACCCAAAACTAAAAATAACTTAATGCAATTAATAGAATCTAAATCTAACGACCTTGGGTTGCCTCCCAAGCAGCGCCTTTGGTTAAGGTTGTTGGCTCGACAGTTTATTCATCCACTCATTCAAGACTCAAGCGAACATCGTCAGCGCCCTCATCAAACTCTCGTGCCCAACCGATATTTGAGTGCACACTAAAGATGAAACAATTAATAATTAAAAATATAGCAATGAGAACCATTACCAACTTACCCTTCATTCGAGCTTGATTCTCCCTCGAGGGTATGTAGGACCATCAACACAGTTCTGCTGGTGGTTTGTTGAAGTAGTGGCTCCATGGATCGACATATTCACCAAAATCTCCCAATTTGCAAAAAGTATCAGTTTCTTGTTCGGGAACCACAGAAATTGTTTCCGGACTTGGCTCCTGATAGGCGAGTTGGGGATGATTTCTACGAATGGAGGGAGCATCGAAAAATACTCAATATCTAGGGACGTCTCCTGAGATTTGGCGTCGATAACCACTAGATGCTCTTTTTCATTATCGGAGAATTCATCGTTGCTTGCATCTTGGCTTCCATCAATTTGAGGAATAAAACATTGCTCAACTGCCAACTCCTTCAATGTTTGAGAAAGTCGGATAATTGCTTCCCCATTTTGTTTCACCATCTCACGTAATTACCCTATTTGCTCCATCAAGACATAATTGGTTGAATCCTCCATGGACGGGTCAGAGTACTCCATTGGTTGAAACATCGAAGTGTAGGACTCTTCCTCCGCCGATTGCTTACCCATGAAGCAGAAAAGATCCCATAATCCCGACACTCCGAAACCAGCAAAGCTTCCATTGTTCATGGACCTGTCAAGTTTTCGGGTCTCAGGAGTCATGCCCTTAAAAACACAAAGCACCACATCTCGCAAACTATCTTGAAAACCCCGTGAATAACGGATGTCAAATAAATTTTGCACTCTTGTGAGGTAATTATGAAAATACTCTCCCTGAAACTGCCATAATTAACTTCAACATCTAGAAATATTAGAAATAAGGTGTCGTGAACCGTAAGATAGGTCCACGACGGGGTTAGATGTAAATATATACAAAAGTTAGCTATAAAAAAACACAAGAAGTTGATAAGAATTCCCCGGCAACGACGCCAAATTTGACAAGAGGAAAACCTATCGTTGTTCTTTCCAAAGAATACTCAAACTCACAACTAGTATAGTGTGTAAGCAAGAGGTCGATCTACATGGAAATCTATCAATTCAAGTGCAAAGTCTAACTGCTAAGAGAGAAATTGGGGGGTTTTTGGTGAGGATCTCGAAGAGAGCTTTCCAACGCATGGTTATAATAGTCAATCGGACCACTGAGGCCTCCAGAAAGTACGAAACAAGTTCAGCTTGTCTGGCGACAATTTCTGCCGACTTGTTCTTCACTTAGGCTCTCAAAATTCGACTTCGCTCCCGTGCTCTTCACTTTTCTTCCTCAACTTGAATCTTCCTTCATCCAATAGTCTCCTCATTCCTTGTCGGATCCACATCTACCTGAAATAATCAATAAACACGTAGATTCCGACTCTACCAACACCACATGTAAACATGTAATTGTAACTAAAATATGCACTATTCACAACTAAACTATGCTAAATGTAATCTATTGTGCAATACTAATCATGCTCTATCATCGACTGTCGATGGAGTGTCGCCTCTGCAGATTGGGGTTGTTGGGAAGGAGAAAGACAGGGAAAGAAGGGGAAGCCAGACGCGTTAAACGGTGAAAGACAGAGAATTATTAGTCGGTTAGGGTTTTTTTTTAAACGGTTTTTCGGGCTGAAACCGAAATTTTCGGTTCGGTTTCGGTTTTTGACCCAAAACCGAATTTTGGATTTTCTATGCCCGAAGCCCGAACCAAAAAATATCGGGCTGGCCCAAAACCGATTTTTTCGGTTCGGTTTTGACTCGGTTTTCGGGCCGGACCGCATTCTGAGCAACCCTAGTTGACATATCTTCCTGAGATGGGATGATATGCCTAAGGTCGTCAGGGGTTCGATCCCCCTGGAAACAACCCGCCTGGTGGGGCTTCTGGGAGATGGGCCTGTGCTAGGCACAAGCTTGAGCCTGAGATGGGTCGGGTTCGAGTATATGCTAGATTGTCCCATCTCAGGCCCACCCCTTTTCCGGCCCCGCATTAGATCTGCAGACCATACACTCCAACCCAGCCCATCTCAGACCCATGTTAAGCTTGTGCCCAGCACATACCCATCTCCCAGAAGGCTCATCTCAGGCTCATTAGACGGGTTGTTGCCAGGGAGGATCGAACATCTGATATATGGAATATCGCCAAAGGTCAGGTATTCGATCCCCCCTGGAAACAATCCACCTAGTGGAACGGGTATTTTGGTTTGACACTGCTTCACTCCTTTCTTACTTCAAAAGAGTCTGCCCTGTAACACGGTAATGATAAATCCATTTCCGTCTTCCCCACATCCCAGGCATCTGGAAATCCTTCTTAGCCAATGGCCAAGTGCCTTTTATTCCTCGTTTTGGTACCAGCCGCCGCATTTCCCGGTCCTTTTCTTTTAGTGCTTCGACCCGAAGCGATAGCTTCTTGCTAATTCAGTGGATAAGATGGCTGTGCTCCAGCTCACTCAAGAATGGGACGACAGTGGTCCGCCGACAAGCTCGTTCTGATCTTGGACGCAGTACATTGGGTCGATAAGTCCTACCACATGCCCAAGAAGTTAGTGTAATAAGACATTTTAGAAGTCCCATACAGTTTTGTGACAGACAAATCTGACCACCCATTCTCTAATGGATTCTTGGGACGTTGTTAATTCTATGCCACGGTTGGGAACTCAGTAAAAGTAATACCATTATTCTATGGAATGCGCTCCTTACTAAGCAAGATGACTTGCAGCGGCTATCCGAAAAACGCAGACTAAAGCAGAAGATCCAAAAAGAAAACACAACAAGGCAATCGCTTGTAGCTTGCGCAAAAAAAGCGAATCAATCAGAATGGAGAGAGGGAAAAAGGGCGACCATTTTCGAGCCTGCAAGCAGCAAGCAACAACGGCTTTTTGTTGCGCGCTAGCTTGTAGTTTAGGAGTATAGTAGGCTGAGATGGGCCTTATGGGAGATGGGCCCGTGCTGAGCACAAGCTTTAGCCTGAGATAAGCTTGGTTAGAGTGTATAGTCTGCAGACTTAATGCGGAACCTGAGAGAGGTGAGTATGAAATGGGCTAAACTCGCATCAAGATAAAAAAAAAATTAGTTTTTGGTTAAAAAACTGACAAATATAGCAATACTAAGCGGATTAGTATGACACTCTATAGTCCTAGTTGCATAAAATACCTAGAAATGACTCGTTGACATCTTTATCAAATGGATTATTATCTTACACATACCTCTCACAAAGACAAGAACAAAACTATGGTTGGTTTGCACTAGATTTTCTTGTGGCCCAGGATTAGAGCAAACGGACTCAAAAAAAAAAAAAAAAAAAAAAGGATGGTCTATCTATTGGACACGTGTCACGTGCAACCACCGTTAGATGAGCATTTCGCATATAGTGTGCAATTGCATTGATACTAGCTTCGTAGCTTGGTAGGAGTGGTAGTCAACTAGTCAATTTGTTAACTTTTATTATCACTACCCCTTCCCCATACCAACTAACAATACATGCGGAATGAAGACCATATGATTATTACACATTAGGTATATATATTGTTTTTTTCTCACCTTCATTTCCTTTCAAAAAGGACTCGTTTGATTTAAATTTTAAAAAGATAAAAAGGAAATGAAATGAATATAATCTATTTATAGTTTAAAATACATTGTTAAAATTTCTAATTATCACTTTTCTCTCTCCTTTAAAATACATTGTCTTTTTGTTAAAAGACAATGGGATAACCATATCTTTTTTACTTCTCTAATCATTACCTGTCCTATCTTATTTTTCATAAAAAAAAAAGATTTTTTCTTTTATCTAAATATATTTTTTCATACAAAATTCGTTTAAACGAGTCTGATTCTATATATATATCCATGGAACTGGAAATCTTGTAGCTAAGAAATTAGAAGAAGTAAACCAATCACAAGTTGGTGTAGTGGCTGTTGGGGCTACATTTCATGCCAAGAGGTTCGAAGCTTAGTTAATTAAATTACATTGATCAAGTTTCAAATTCGATATAAAGCCATCACTCGATTGATGTTTCTATAGATGATGATTAGAGAATTTTCATGTAACGAATTGATGAAGATACTCTCTCTCTCTCTCGCATCCCTAAACTTTAATTGGGTAGGGATAGAAAGACCACATGATTCCCCTTCACATGCTAATTTCATAGCTAGATAATGAGATAGGTTTTTCTTTTCATTTTTTTTTAAAAAAAAAACAAAGACACACAAGATAGTTTATTTGCCACACAAGTTGAAAGTTAGAAACAGTGGTAAACAGCTAATGTGATGAGATAGCTATACCTTATGATCAGCAGCTGGGAATTAACATGAATAGGGTTATTGGATAATTAGATATTAACAAACACTACTGAATCCATGAGATAGAAAGAGAGAGAAAGAGAAAGTGTGTGCCTGAGAGAGAGAAAGGGCTTTGATTCAGAAGATGGGGAAGCTCATGGGCATGGCCATGGCGGCGTTCCAGCTCTACAAATCTCTATCCTTAACTTTCTGAATGCTTCCAAAAGAGAAATCGGATCAGTGTGAGAGGTAAAGGCCCTCATCATCATCATCATCAACCTAGACTTCACTCGCTATCCAAGGTGTGGTGTTCCCTTTTAATTTTTTCCCCCCTAAAAGCCACAACATTTTTATTTTTCTTAATTTTTGTGATTTTTTCTTGCTCTAATTTTATGCAATTCAAGCCCAACAGGGAGCTTGTTTCAATCCAAATCACCTTTCTTATTTTTCTTCATTCTCAAATTGATTGGATCACCAGAAATTAAGTAGAAACTTCAAACCCTTATCCCCCTCCCAAGAAAAGTTTTTTTTTTAATTTATTTTTGTAGCTAGTGTAATTTGTATATTTTTTCTGGCATGGAATTCACTCTCCCCAACCAAAAAACAGATAAAGAAATCAAGGTGAGATAGACATACTCACAGAAAATCTCGGCAATGGCGGGGTTTTTCGGGAAAGCAACAGGTTCATCAAGAACAAGAAACAGCAACAACGCTGGGGCGGGGGGAGTGCCCCAAGAGAGCTGGCCGTTCTTGAACATGTCGGATCCGGATCAAGATCCCTATAACACAACAGCAGCAGCAGCAGCAGTCGGATTAGGGGTGGGGCCCAGCATGAGCCGGGGGGTCGATGTCGGTTATAATCTGATGATGACGAGTGGGTCGGGTTCTGCAGCAGCAGCTGGCACTATCAGCTGCCAGGACTGCGGGAACCAGGCCAAGAGGGACTGCACCCACATGAGGTGCAGGACCTGCTGCAAGAGCCGAGGCTTCGACTGCCCCACCCATGTCAAGAGCACCTGGGTCCCTGCCTCCAGACGCCGTGAACGACAACAACAACAACAACATCAACTGTCGCGGCGGGATCACCATGCTTCCAAGAGGCTTAGAGAAAGCCCCTCTTCAGGTATATATAATTCCTTCAAATTGCTCCTCCGCTCCTTTTGTTCTTTCTGGAAGAAATATGTCTGATGGATCCCAGACCGATCAGAATCATACCCCGCCGACACCGGCCCAAACTTTTTTTTTATTATTGAATAATTTGGACAGCCCTAATTTATATTGATACCTTGAATTGAATGTATGCGGATGGAGGTCATGAATAGATGGGTATATATGGCAAGTTAAAGGAGGAAGAAGAGGGGAATTTAATTAGCTAGGTGTTAGAGAGGGATTGATTTTGAAGGGTTTTGTGCAATGCCTATGACTCTAAACTCTATAGCACATGACCTATATATATATGCAGTGCTAGATTGCTTGTTGGGAGAGAGAGAGAGAGAGAGAAATGAGAGCAATTCAAGTTACCTATCTATGTTCATAGTAGAATATATATTGAACCACCATTTGAGATCAAGGGCATCTTTTGTATATAATTAACCCCATTTCACACCGACTACCTTCTCTTTTTTCTTTTTTTTTTTCGTTAATTGAACGATTTGATTCACCGGTGCAATCGAGAGACCAGATTAACCGATAAACAAACAAACAAGGCGGTGAATGGACAAACCTGGTGCAATCCAGACCCTCTTTTAGCTCTCGTTTACCCCATCAGATTTATTTTTTTCGCTTTCAATTTTGGTGTGGTGGAGGGAGGACAAAGGGAGGGGATGACTGTTATTCACCAGTTCTGACTATCATATGGATTGACTTATGCTAAAAGAAAGGAAGAAGATTATTTTAAAAAAATAGAAAAAAAAAAAAGAAAATTATGTATGAACATGTGTGACACTCTTTTGTCAGTATGTATTTTACATACCTGTCTAGTAGTAATCTGTTGGTTTTTCCTCCAGTTGCCTGTCACTGTACCATTTTAATCAAGTACCTGCATCTATATATGTTCATATTTATAATTTTACTATATATACACATTTATGAAGATATTAATCTGAAGCTTAATTAACTTGTTAGTTAATTTTTTTTCCATGTAAAAAAATACCAGTAATATAATGTGTTAATGGAGATAGGCAATTTCCCAACAGAAGTGAGCTCCGAGGCTGTGTTCCGATGCGTGAAGGTGAGCTCAATGGAGGAGGATGGAGATGATCAGGTGGCATATCAAACAGCAGTAAGCATAGGGGGTCATCTCTTCAAGGGTTTACTCTATGATCAAGGCCCTGAAGGGAGTTACAATATTGCAGCCCGGCGTGGTGGTGGTGATTGCTCGTCGTCTGGTGGGTCCCTACCCATCAATCCAACAGCCACCAGTGCCTCCTCTGCACGGGCTGCTACAGGCGGTGCTGATCAAGGGAGTTCAGCTCCACAATCCGCGGCTGCTTTGTTTACCTATCTTGATCCTTCAATGTATCCGGCTGCTGCTCACCAGTTGGCTTCTTACATGGCCGGTACCCAATTCTTCCCCAATCCAAGACCCTAAGGATCGGAGTTGAAAGAGAGATTTTAGTTAAGAGGCTCCGAACCAAATATTCTAAGATCATACATATTATATACCATCTTAATTAATTATCTACTTCACCCGTATCCATTTTTGTAATTTCGAAATTAATTAGCATATATATTGCAATAGATATATATAGCTTATAATGTCCTATTTATTAGCTAATCTCTCTAGTCTCTACATTGCATACACACTAATTAACGGTCCAACACACTCACCGTAAACACTAAACATATATATATATATATATATATATATATATATATATATATATATATATATGCTATTGATGTTTGGTTAAATCTTTGAGCCTATTCATGGTTACTATACATATGTAACAACACTAACATATACGGAGTACATATAAGTTATTTGTGTAGTATTTGCTATAGAGTAGGCTTTAAATTTAAAAAAAAAAAGCTGAAACTGTACTGGTAGCCCTATGAAGAAAGACCTATAGGTAGAGTTGCCCCCATACAATATGTAGCCTCTATGTTAAGCGTGCTCTTGTTTCCTTTCTTTTCTTTCCTCTTCTCTTTAACTGAATTCAATTCCTTGCATTCATTTTGAACCAGTAAATACTCATCTCTGCAAGTATGGGAGGGATTTCATTTTTCCAAAGGAAAAGAAATCTCCTCACGCCAAATTAAGCCGAGTGGTTGAAAGGATATGTGATTGTGGTGCCAATGGGATTGAGCGAGCGCACTTAGCTAGGAAACCATTAATTGGTTTTATATTTTTCTTTTTTTAAAAAAATAAAAATAAAAATAGGTTGGGTGTGGGATTTAGGTTTGAATTGTAAATGGAAGCAAGGAGGGGCCTGGGGGTGTCAATTCGGCCCGGGTAACCCGTACGGCTGCCGGGTCTAATGATATTTTGTTTTGATTTTAATGGGGGTTTCTTGTTTGGATGTATAAACTTGTTGGGACTATAGCCTTACTTTGTCAGCTGGGATCGACATCCATCCATGGATCCATCCGTTGATCCATATATAATTATATAGTATGATGACATGCATGATGTAGTTGACAACTGTCATTCCTGACCTAGTTGTTTATTTTGTAACTGTCTAAACTACGGAGTAGGTTTTTAATTATATTTAAATCATGTTTCATCATTCCAATTCTGTTTTCGCTCATTAATTTCACTCAGCTTTCATTTTCAAATTCCTTCATTTCCATCTATACTGTATCTTTCAATATACTGTAATATATTACACTAGTCACCAAGGTTCTATATATCATATCCACATCTTTCTAATAATAAATAAAATAATAATTTTGGGTATACTTTTTTTTTTCTCTTTTTGTCTAACATAGAAATGAAGGATTTTGAAGATTATTAGTAAAGGGTTTTATTTATTTAATTAATTATAGTATGCCCAAGAGTTTTCTTTAATTATACTATACCTAAAAAACCTTTAAAACAATACGGAGTAGAATATATATATATATATATATATATATATATATATATATATATATATATATATATATATATATATATATATATATATATATATATATATATATATATATATATATATATATATATATATATATATATATATATATATATATATATATATCTCAAGGGTTTTTTTAGTTAAAAATTTTTATATAAGGGTTTTTAGTAGGGAAAATGATATCAAATATCAAGGGTTTGAAGGAGCTCATTTGTCGAACATTTTCAAAAAAAGTGAATAGCGTGACAAATTAATCGTTTAACTCATTTGGATCATTTTATCTCTATCTTTGATAATCTTAATTTCCTCGCATTTTGAATTTAAAGTTCCACAAACCTTGTGGATGACTAAAGTCTCCAAAATTTTAAAATCTTTTTTGAATAAAAAGGGTGGAGCTAATTAAATTGAGGAGTAAATAGGGGCTTTACCCTTTTAGTTCTTTTTATAGAGATTCCATTGTTAGGTCATGTGAATGGAAGGAGTGAATTATTGAGAGAAATGGCTTTTTCCTAGAAATTAAAAACATATATAGGAGGGGTGTAGCTTTTGTTCTCTTTATATTACTTTTCAAGAGTTTCTTCATGGACTCAATTTGCAAGTAGCTACACTGCATCCCTACACATATACTCTTATAATTCAACTATATAATTAAAGAGCTATCAATATATATAACGTACGCCTATCTTCCTTTAATTTCTTTATATATACTAACTAATTAATTAATTCACATGCATTATTTCTAGCTTCTTTTCTATTTTCAATTTCATTAGGCGACTTCAATTCATGTGATCTTTTTTCTTCTTCTTATTTTTTAATCTAGCTCTGTATTACTTATGTTAATGATACATTCTTGAAGGCGTAGATGGTTGATGGTACATTCTTCAAAGACTTGATATTGCTTCTACATGTTATTTCATGTAAATGACATTCGCAAATGTCTCGATCATAATTTTAGTAGGTTAATTAGTTGAACTGTATTATATATACCATTGAGATGAGATTTCAGAGTAGATATAACATATGAAGAAGGAGAGTAGCTAGCTTACTAACTCATATATATTACGTTTTTTTATTATTCAAACTTTTATTGTCGATTTTTTTTTAATTGTGTCTTCACATCTCCACACACACACACACAAACTTTTATTGTCGGTAATGATATTCTATGTTATTGATAAAATTGATACAATACGGGAAGTTTCATCATCGAGTTTTCAGGTTCAGTAATGATATTCTATGTTTTTAGATTCATAGGTTTATCGTTTATGAATCAGTAGGAGTGACACATCTTTTAATCCTTGTATGGTTTCGGAAAACTTGTAAAAACCAAACAACAACAAGCTCAGAAATGTTCAACAGAGTGACTTCCAGGTAGACCTGTCAAAACACAACCCGACCCGGTGACCCGACCCGACTGACCGAAATTTTTTGGGTCAAGACCCGGAAATTTTTTTCGACCCGAACCCGAAAACCCAGAAATTTTCCGGGTAATCTGGGTTTCGACCCGGTGACCCGATTGACCCAGTAATTTTGACCCGATTTATCCGATTGACCCGGTGACCCGGTTGACCCGGTTGATTTATAATTAAATATAATTAATTTTTTTTATATTTAATTAAAATTTATCGCAAAATTATCAAATTATGATTTTTTTAATTTAAAAAAGAAAAAATTGACAAACCCGAAATCGACCCGAACCCGCCCAAAACCCGGTCAAACCCGGGTTCTAGTCAACCCGAAAAACCCGGAACCCGTTTTACCCGGGACCCGTTTTACCCGAGACCCGGAGTGACCCGACCCGAACCCGACCGGAATGACCCGTTTGACAGGTCTACTTCCAGGTCATATAGTGCAAAAGCAAATGATCAAAATAGAAACATTCAAGCATAAATGGAAACCTTGCAGCATGAATGATAGTAATCAATTTCAGGATTACCAAAAGCTGCCATGACGACTGAGGAAGGGTCTCATCAATGCAGATCCCCAAAACATACAAAACCCTGAAAATCCGGATGTCCCTTATAAAGGATGTCTTGGCATGTGAGAAGCACATTCTCCTTATGCCTTATTTACATAAAACATCCATTAAACTAAGGAAATGAAAACATAAGACAATAACATAATCTTATATCCCCCCTTCAAGTTGGACTTGTTGAGATTCCAACAAGTCCCAACTTGGAAGAAAGATAGGAGTGATGCTTCTCTCCCAATGCTTTAGTAAAGATGTCAGCTAGCTGAACTCTGCTTTTGATGAATTGAGGATGCACAAAGCCATTCTCTAATTGCTCTCTAAAAAAGTGACAATCTATTCTGATGTGCTTAGTTCTTTCATGGAAAACCGGGTTCTCTGCTATGTGTATAGCAACCTTGTTGTCACAAAACAATGGAATGGGCAATGGAGAGCTCACATGTAGTGCCTGCAATACTTCATGGACCCATATCAACTCACTAGTTGTCATAGACAAACTTCTGTATTCTGCTTCAGCAGAAGATTTGGAGACAGTTGCCTGTTTCTTAGTCTTCCAAGATATGAGTGATTGCCCAAGAAAAACACAATAACATGTTAAGGACTTTGCACTGAATGCACATGCTCCCCAATCAGCATCACAATAAGTTGTGACATTAGATTCTGAAATACTAGGATAGAAGAGGCCTATAGATGTGTTTCCTTTCAAATATTTTACCACATGTAGAGCATCATCATAATGTGGTTGTCTAGGTTGGCTCATAAACTGGCTAAGATGTTGCACAACATAGGTAACATCAGGTCTGGTAAGATTGAGAAACAACAACCTTCCTATAAGTCTTCTATACCTCTCAGGATCTGGCAAAATCTCCCCTGAGTTTGTAGACAGCTTTAATCCTGTAGGCAAAGGAAACTTTGCTTTTCTACATTCTGTCATGTGCAGATCTTCAATGATGTCCAGGATATACTTCCTCTAGTGTAAGTATGTTCCTGAAGATGATCTTTGGATTTCAAGGCCTAGAAAATATCTGGCAAGACCCAAATCCTTGATGGTAAATGCCTTGTGCAAGGCCCCTTTTATTGCTGAGATTTCTTAATCATCATCACAAGTGATCATAAGGTCATTAACATAAACCAAGGGAGCAACAATACCTTTGGATGTCTTCTTAACAAACAATGAGTAGTCTTTCACTGATTGCTTATATCCCTTCTCAGTAAGAAACTTGCACAACTAAATATTCCATTGTCTGGATGCTTGTTTAAGTCCATAAAGAGACCTTCTCAGTCTGCAAACCATGTCTGCCTTAGGCACTTCATAACCTTTGCATGTACACTTCCTCTTCTAGGAAACCATAAAGGAAAGCATTGTTCACGTCCAGTTGATGGAGTGGCTAGTTTCTCATAGTTGCTAATGCCAAGAAGATCCTAACAGTAGGAAATTTGGCAACTGGAGAGAAGGTGTGTTTGTAATCTTTGCCCTTGATTTGGTTGTATCCCTTGGCAACAAGCCTTGCTTTGAATCTTTCAACATATCCATCAGGTCTGTACTTAATCTTGCACACCCATTTGCTTCCAATGGCCTTCTTGCCTTGAGGCAACTCAGCCATCTCCCATGTGTTGTTTTCTTCTAATGCCTAGCTTTAGCTCCATTGCATCAATCCATTTAGGGTCTTGGATAGCTTGGGAGTATAGATAAGATTCTTTGATAGAAGCCATACATGCAAAGGAACTGGTAAAGGTTGGATCATGAGCATGATCAAAGTTCAGGCATTTGGCTAGAAATGAGTTTGACATGGATGTGTCTCTTCTGAGGTTGGGATGCACATAATCCTGTAACCTTCTGGGAACCACAATCTGCCTTATGGATCTTCTGAGAGGTGGAAACTCATCCATGTCTTGAAGGTTGGGTGAGTTATTTGAGGGTAATGTATGAGGGTTAGATGAACTGGCTGTATCAGAGACTGTGTGGTTGGAAGGTGTTTGTGAATTTTGGTTATGTGGACTATGGTTGGGTGGACTTTGGTTATGTGGAGGCTGGGTATGTGGACTTGTGATATTGGGTAAGGGTGTTTCATTTGTTTTGGTATGGAATGGATCATCATTTGGAGCAGGATTTACCAAGGGTAGAGCATTTTCAATTCCTGCAGTTTGCTCAACAACCACTGCATTTTCCTTCTTGAAAGGAAATATGTTTTCATAAAAAAACAACATCTCTGCTAACAAATAATTTCCTGGCTTCACCTTATAGGCCTTTTGCCCATGAGGATATCCCAGAAAAAAAACATTTTCTTCCTCTGGCTTCCATTTTGTCTCTGTGATGATGATTAATAGGTGCATAGCACAAGCACACTACTGTTCTGAGCTCCTCATAAGAAGGTTCCGTTTTGAAGAGCATTTCATAAGGAGTTTTCCACTCTAGGTTAACAGTGGGAAGCTTATTAATAATGTGTGTAGCTGATAGGACACACTCTCCCCAGAAACTGATAGGTAGATTGACATGATATCTGATTGCTCTTACAATCTCAATCAAGTGTCTATGCTTCCTTTCCACCCTCCCATTTTGCTGAGGAGTATAAGGGACAGTTTTCTGATGCATAATACCTTCTGAAGCTAGAAATTCAACACATTTCCTTTGCACAAATTCAGTGCCATTGTCTGTTCTAAGACACTTTATAGATCTAACAAACTGATTCTTCACATAGGCCACAAAATCACTCACTGCTTTGAAGACCTGCATTTTATCTTTCAATAGAAAGGTCCAAGTAACCCATGTGTGATCATCCAACACAGTCAAGAAATAATGACAACCATTGAAAGTAGGAGCTTTGTAAGGCCCCCAAAGATCCATATGAACAAGATCAAAGGCATTATCTGCAGCAGCAAAATTCCTTTCAAAAGGCAATCTATGTATTTTAGACATAGAACAAGTCTCACAATGAAATTCATTCAGGGAATCAAAGTTAAACTGATGCAAGTGTTTAAGCTTAGAGATTGAAGTATGTCCAAGCCTGGCATGATTCAATTCTAAACAAGCATTCACTTTATTACAACTGCTAGAGAAATTTCCAAACACAAGGTCTCTCCTTGATTTCTGCTTATCTTCATGAAGGATCTTGTAAAGCCCGTGTCTTCTAGGTCCTGACAACACAACTCTTCTAGTTCCAGGGTCCTGAAGAAAACAATGGGTTCGTGTAAATAAGGCTATCAATTCATTATCATCTAGGAGCTTCCCAACAGATAATAGATTGTGCTTGAAGTCAGGCACAAGAAGTACATCATTTAAGATCACATTGTCAGACAACTGCATATCACCAGTTTCATTTACTTTATTAATTGAACCATCTGGCAATCCTATCAACACGGGTTTGTCAAGGTTGATTTTGTGAGACAAAAGAGTAGCATCAGCTACCATGTGGTCACTAGCCTCTGTATCCACTATCTACTCAATCTCACTGCTTGTAGATGCAATATTTACAGTAGAAGTAGGAAGTTTACCTGCAAAATTAGCATAAGCATTTTCAGTGCTCTTGCCCTTCATCTTTTTCATGATTTCATGAAATACTGCATTCACCATGGCAATATCAGGTTGAATCTCTGCAGACTCTCTAGACTGGTAGGAATCCTCAAAAGGATTATCCTGCATCCCTGAGCTCACAAAACCTGCTGAGTTAGCAGTTCCTCTCACTGAGCCATTCCCTTTGTCTTTCTCCTTCAAAGCCTTGTACCAATCTGGAACTCCATGCAGCTTGAAGCACTGTTCAGCAATATGTCCTTTCTACCTGCAGTGAGAACACTTCTTCTCATATTTGAGCTTCTTCCAATCCTTCTTTTGTTGTTGGTTATTAGCAGAAGAATTGGTGAATTGGTAGTTCTGAGTGCCCCTACACTAGTACAAATTTGATATCTTACGGCAAATATTTCTCGGGAGTTTTAAAAAACTCTTGAGAGATGAAACTCGCAAAGGAGTTTTTATAAAAACTCCCGTTAAATGTCTTATATTTTTTTAGAAAACAAATCCTGTCTACTTTGACGGGGTTGTTTTTGAAAACTCCTGATACACAGCAATTTCTATCGGGATGTTTTTTTAAAATACCCGAAAGATATTTTGTAATATCTTAAAAAACTAAAAGGCGAGAATCATCAATTTAGGTCGAGAAGAAAACCCAAGGAGATCTGCCTGCAGAGGCGATTGATCAATTGCTCCGACAGAAATCGTACAAACGACGCCGATGATGTAGAAGCTTTAACCCCTTCGATCTCTCTCACTCTCGCTCTCGCTCTCAATTGTCATCGCCCTCGCTCTCAATTTCCTTTACCGGTCGTTTGCCTTCTCGCTCTCGCTATTCGCCGGCAATTGGCCTCGCTCCTTCTATTTGCGGACGCTAGTGCCCTCGCTTCCACTGTTTGTCGTTCGCCATCGGCGCCCTTGTCAATTGCAGAGGTTCAGCCGGTCAGACACTGCATTCGCCCTCCTCGACAGGTTCGTACTACTCTTCAGCCTCTGTCGCTCTTCACCCTCTCCTCCTGCAGTGTTCACCCTCTCCCGTATGAATCTGTGTTGTCCCACTAATTGGGGTTTGCAGGTGTCGCAGGTCTCGGTGCTTCTGGGTTCGAATCTGTGTCGAATCGCAGTTCTCGGTATTTCTTTGATTTGAACCCTTGTGCACCACATATTTTACTCGATGAATCTGATGTAAAATGATGTATCATCTATCTCGGCCTAAAACAAGACTGTTGCTAAATATTCAGCACTTCCATGTTCATGTGCCTGTCATATTTTCTTTTATATGGTATTTGAGTTTTAGGGTTCTTTGTATGAGGGTAGGTCTTTCTGTTCTTGCTTCTCTTATTCAATTCTAGAACTGGCTGATCTAGAATTAGATTCCATGTTCAAATTCTAGTCAATCTGTTTGCTGTTTGATTCTTAGGATTAAAATGGAGTTAGTCATGTTGTAGCCAAGTGAAATTTTTGCTTAGAAGAGCAGCTTAAGTGTTCTCTTTCTATTGCTCACTACTTGATTTTATGACAGATTTCTAGTGTATACCTACCCATTTTCTCCATCATGCTAAGTAATGACATTTCTGCATGTATTTGATTTTATGACAGATTCCTGGTGTATACCTTACCCGTTTTTTTGGCAGATACATATAGTTCTCAACTACAGCTAGGTCTCCACCCTTTTCAATGATTCAGTGTAGGTGCTTCTATATTCACCCTCTAATTTAGATCAATCAGACTGCAAAACTTCTTGTTCGGTGATTCTATCTTTGACCGGTGATATTGTGATAGCATCATAGCAAATTGAGGTTAGCTGCAGTTTAAAAAAAAATGGAGATCGGGTAGAATTATAGGAATTATCAACCCTCTCAGTCTTTCTAATGAGAGAGTACACTTGTTGTTTCTAGTCTTTTTAATAAGCAAAGAATATATAAAAACCTTGCATCTTTTTTTTGGTAGAATTTTTTTGGGTAGAATATAAACCTTGCATCTATGCTGCAATTGTTACTTCTACCCATTTATCTCATATTCCCTCATTTCATAAAGTTCGGGGCTTCTAAAGATTTAATACCTTTGTGCAAGTTCATACGAAATGAGAACATCATATTCCATAAAATTCCTTACATTGACAATATTTAGGGGTTAATTCTGATTCAAATGGAAAGAGGGTTAATGTTTTATGTTTGTGTTTACATTTGCTTTTCTCCGAATTTCTGTTTCTGCATGATAATTGGTTATTTTTCACTTACAGTTTTATTTCCATCTCAGGGTATTTTTCTGCCAGGGGAAGGTACCACTTTGCAAGACATGGACATTTTCAATGAACCTTTGGTTCTTCTCCTTGAAAGTAAGGGATGCTCTAAGATGTGCTCCATCAGTTTGCCTTTTCATATCAATGTTAAGGTACTTTGTCAATATGATTAGTGGTTCATGTGGCCAAGGAAGAATTGCTTTGTCAATGTTAAGGTACTTTGTCAATATGATTAGCATGTCACGAATGATCCACTCGCAGAGTTACTTGCAGGAGGGACTCACCTTAGAAAGTTCTATGAGAAGATTAGAAAAGATTGTCTGAGGAATGCCCGCGAAGTTTCCGGGGTGATTCTTGCAGTTAGAACACTCTGGTTTGATACAAAACTTGAGGCAGCTCTTAGTTTCTTTGACACTCAGGAAGCACAGATTGTTATCCTGGGCGCAGGTTAGTAGCTCTGCCTTGTCTTGGTTAAATAGCTGCATGTTTCATAAAACTGTCAGGAAGCTTGTTAAAATATGGAAATACAGTTTAATCTGCATATTAAACTGACCAGTTGTATTTAAATTGATTTCCTAAATCACTTTGAGAATCGTTATTGTAAATAGGGAGATTGAAATCGGGAATGACTATAATAGGATGTATAGTTTGCAATCCCAAACCACAGTCTCAATCCTTTTCCTTCCACAACTCTTCTGTTACATATGGTGGCGGTAATGGATCATATTACACTAAATCTTCAACCAGAAGAACAGGAAGTGATGGAGTAAGAGCTCTGCTCAAGTTATATCATGTTATTGAGAACTTGTTGCATCTTTATTTACCTTGTCATTTTGTGTCCCACCATCTCTCATTGCTTATCTTGATTAACATGCTATAAATTTTGTGGTCAAGGTGACATTTGAAGAGCACAAAGAAGCCGACAGCTCTACCGCACAGGCACTTCATCAGGTCTCTAGGGGAATTTATAATAAGGAATTAATCAAATGGAAATAATGATAGTATTCTTGTGTCATTATTTCTGTTCTTAGGTTTAGTTCGGACGATTATATATTTAGTTAATACTTAATCTTCACATCATGTAGTTGAAAGTAAATAGTGCTATTTTTTTCATTGTAGGGCCTTACCTTGACAAGGAACCTCCATTCAGATGGTAAAGTGGATAATATGCGAACATTGCACAACCTCAACCAAGGTATTGCTGTGTTCAGTTGGAGTATGTGGCTGACAGTCTATATCAGAGCTGGTGTTGATTAGCTATTGACTTGCATTATCTGCAGATGAACTTGCTGATTTTGAAGAAACATGGAAGGGGAAAGCTAAAAAGCATTTTGCTGGTGTGGTTGAGAGAATGAATGTGCTTGATAATGCTGGTAAGAATTCAGGTTGGTTTGCCTATGTGCTTATTTCTCTGTCATAGTCATTATTTCTCTCTGTCATGCTTCTTCATAGATGGGGTTGGTTTTCCATTCCATGGTGATTGCTTAGATAAGAGCTTTTTATATTCTTATACATAATTCTGTTGATAAATTAAATAGCTTTTTATAATATATAAGCTCCAAACAAACCATCAGTGTTTTATGCGGTACAAGAATTTTTAAGTGATATATTCTCGACCTTTGGATACATATCCTGTTTATTTAACAACTTGCTGCTATGTTTAATTATATTAAGCTCTCCACTTAGTGTTTTGAAAACTAGAAATGCTTAAGCATACTTGAGCTTTGCAATGGATTGTGGTTGTACCTTAAACTTAAATATTAATTAGTTTGTCTTTTTCAAATATTTGGAACTTCATATCTGAGCTACATATAATCCATTTTCCTTGTCTTTTTCCATTATTTCACTTGTAAGAAGGGTGCACATCTGTGGCGCTGTGTATTGGCATGGCTGATAATTGATTTCTGGTATATTGTTTTCTCAAACAGCCTTACCAACCTGAATACACTGCTCCACCACGAACTCCCCTCACGAAGCTGCCATTGATATAGGGTAAGTTCAATTCAAAATTGTAGTGTTTTTGTGGGTGGGTTTTATACCAGTTGCTGAAGAGGAGTTCCAAATCTATTTTCATTTCTATGGGAGGGCTTTATACCAGCTGTTGAAGATTTCGAGGCTTATGATTTTATTTTCTTCTGTTTCTAATCCCTTAATTTTGCTCATACCAGAGGTTGGACTATCTCTGATCCCTTCTGGCAATAGCAGAGGCCAGAGCATCAGTTCTTCGAAGCCGAGTATGATGACTATGCTACTTCTAGTGCTAGTGGTGCTGTATTTTTCCGTTCTGCTGAACTTGTTGTAAGCACTGCATATTTCCATTATGATGTTCTTGCCGTGTTAACAGGATGGTGAATGATCATGTCATCTCACATCAATCTTTGTAGTGGTTATATGAATTTATGTTGATATTGTGGTATTTGACTACTTGTAATTCAATTGATTGTATTTTTCACATTCATTTGAGCACTGGGCAGGGTAGGGAAGGTGATAGAAAGATGGATATATTTTTTTTTCTATATAATAAATATTTATCGGGGGTTTTTTCATATAACTCCCGAGAGAGGTATCTTGGGAGTTTTTTAAAACTCCCGCAACATGTGGGCTTGGGGGAGCTGGTTGGGAAACAGGGTCTCTCGGGGGTTTTTTAAAAAACCCCTGACCGAACGTTTTTTCTCGGGAGTTATTATAAAACCCCTGAGAGATATCTGTCAGGAGAGCAAATAAAAGGAGGCCAAAAACACCCAACCGTTTCATTAAAAAACCCCCGACATACGTTAAATCTGTACTAGTGCTATTTGCTGCAAAGGCACTAGTGTCAGACGATCCTGATTGCACAATGTCAATAGGATCATTGCCCCTTTCCACCTCCCGGAGTATGTAATATGCCTTGTTCACAGTAGGCAATGGATCCTGAGCCAAAATCTGATTCTTAGCAGCATCATACTTATAATTCAATGACATTAGTAATTGCATCAATCTGTTCCTAGTTTGAATCTCATTGAATTTCCCTTTCAGATCACATGTACATTGAGACATGATCCCACAGCTACATTCAGGAACGCCTTCCAGCACTTGTGGCTCATCCCAAAACCTCTTCAAGGTATTATAAACCTCAACAAGACTCATATTTCCTTGCTTTACATTTCCCAGTTTCTTCTTAAGCTGATATATCAAAGGAGCATTTGTTTGGCCAAAACGCTCAAGTATCTCATCCCAAAGCCCCTAAGCTGAATCCATGAACATAAAACCCTCTGCAATACTCTTTCTCATAGAGTTAAGCAACCAACAACGGACCATATAGTCGGCTCTCAGCCAACGTTCAAGATCTGTAGATGCCTGTGCCGGTTTCACACACAAACCCGTGACAAAGCCCAGTTTGCACTTAGCCCCAAGTGCCATTGTGACACCACGACTCCACGTCATGTAATTCGTGTCATCGAATGGTATAGCAACCAGTTGAGCTCCAGGATGATCCGAATGCGACAGGTACAATGGATCTCCCTGATTCACCTGGCTATCGATTTCTCCATTAGGATTCCTGACATTAGAACCTCAATTTCCAGTTTCCTCAGTCGACATGAATCAGTAGCTCAATATAAGGAATGAAGGTAAGAATTAAACCAGAATTGATCACAGAAAACACGAAAGCACCCACAGATGCTCTGATACCATGTAAAAACCAAGCAACAGCAAGCTCGGAAATGTTCAACAGAGTAACTTCCAGGTCATATAGTGCAAAAGCAAATGATCAAAATAGAAACATTCAAGCATAAATGGAAACCTTGCAGCATGAATGATAGTAATCAATTTCAGGATTACCAAAAGCTGCCATGACGACTGAGGAAGGGTCTCATCAATGCAGATCCCCAAAACATACAAAAACTTGAAAATCCGGATGTCCCTTATAAAGGGTGTCTTGGCACGTGAGAAGCACATTCTCCTTATGCCTTCTTTACATAAAACATCCATTAAACTAAGGAAATGAAAACATAAGACAATAACATAATCTTATAAAATTCCTTAATGAAATCTCTCAGTGTGGATGTAGCCAATTTGGCGAACCACGATAAATTGTGCGTTGATCTTGTTTATTTGAATATCCGTTCTTTCATCACTACAATATTAAATTTTTTTAAAAAATATATTCATACTTGTTAGCAATGATGATGAAATTATTCTTAAAAATTAATTAAAAAAAACTTGATAGTTGATTTTGTAGGTTTTATGAAAGCGTCTCAAAAAATTAAACAACTTATATTTAGAGACAGATAAAGGAATTTATATAAAAAAAAAAATTATCATCCGGCAAAAACGGTATGCCCAATGACTTAAGTTTTTTAGTTTTTAGAAGGTGATCTCGGCCTTATAACCTAACAATATACTAAATCTGAAATTTAATGTAAATACCAAATAACATACTTTGTTGAATGAGTGGGGTATTAATTCTAATTAATAGTCGGTTGTATGTTAACAAACAGTGGATGGATGGAAATCTCAGCTTTTATTAAATCGAAGGAATAAAAGCTGATTTGGATCTGAAAAATGTAAGTATCAAGTATAGAATCAAAGCAGTAGTAGAAGGGAATAGATCGAAAACGTCATATGTAAATTAGTAAAGACAGGGCCGGGGTTAATTGTCAACGAAACGCCAAAATGAAGGCAAGGCAACCAACCACCCAACACCTTTTGCAGATGCTGATACTTACTGTGTACTGTTTAGTGTTGTGTAGACATCCACTTTTATCTCCCCATATATCATATCATATCATATCTGTCCAATTTCAATTTGATGGTAACCCCATCATATCGACCTGTAGTTATATTAGTATACTACACAATGAACTGTTCATCATATCTCTAAAGTTACCTGCAGCCTCACTGCCTAATTGCAGTTGTTACCTCATACATATACCAATGAATCACTTGATCCCAAAAGTATAAACCAAAAATCCCTGGAGCACTGGCATGGGACCCCGGTTTTATATATGTTTTCATATTATAGCTTACAAATAAATATTTATTCTTTTCATATTAATTGTGTTAATTACAGTAATTTGCAGTACATTGACTTTTTATTTATTCCACCAAAGTCAAGCTAGACAGTCAGGAATTCAGGATTCATGTAGCTATAATTCTGGAGCCTCAAAAACATTGATTTGTAGACTGGTTTGTCGTCCCCAAATCAAGAAAGTGGAGTATAACTATAATTAACTTAAATACATATATACATGTAAATAAAAATATATACGAATTAATTAATCCAGCTCAAAATGTGACACTGCGCCCTAGTAATGTGTAAAACCTAAGTTCTAATTCCCACCAAAATAAAAAAAAAAAATTCTAACTTCTGATCGAGTATAGATATTGCAGAAATCGATGTGGAGTTATGTCAAATTTAAAACCAGAATTCAATACTGTATATTGAAGTTTCTTTTTTGTTGGCTCTCTACATTATTGCATGCTTTAATTAATCATATATCTATATATAGATGTATGCTCAAGAAGCAGGCACCACATCGACATAATACATACAGTCCACAGAGGAGATGCAAGAAAAAGCCAGGAGGAGGAGGAGAAATAAATTGCATCATACACATTATTCATTATGCATAATGCATAATGCAAAGCTGAGCTACTAAACGTACTAGGCTATATAGACTAGGGTTCCAGCCATGGCCCCGCCCTACCCTTTCCTCCTGTCACTCTAGTTATCATTTAGGGTAAATTTTATAAAATCATTTTTTTAAGCAATGAAGGGAATTAGGAAGAAAATCGGCGTATAGTTGTATGTCTTCTGCCTAAAGGGTCCATCCAGACGAGAACGTCAAGTTTTTAATTGACCACAAAAGCTTTGTTGACAGGGATATTGTGCAAGACGAGCGATCATATCTGCAACAACGTTATCTGAAAATATCACGAATAACAACATTAGAAAACACGCAAATATCTAATTTTGTATCTGATAGTAGAAACTCTATATTCCAAGGAGACTTCCAATCTCCCGGGATTGCTTTTACTACCACCAAATTGTCCCCCTCAATGAGCAGGTTGTTCAGATCCCAAATTCTTAGCCCGTAGTACCCCTTGATGGAGTCCCATAGCCTCTACAAACTATGAAGGTCTACATGTGTGTATGAGATTTGTCTTGTTCCTCGAAAACCCTAGGTCAAATGAGGTATTTATAGGCCTCAAATCAGTTGAGAAAAACCCCAGTACCGTCCTCCTTAGTGGATAAGTAAGATTTTTAAAGGATAGGAATGAATCTTCTTCGAATAAGGAACCAAATCAACGTGTTTATCCTTAGCGGTGAGTGCCACCGCAGGTCCGGCAAGCGCCACTCCTCACGGGTGCTTAAAAACTTCACGCATGCGCCGGTTCTCTTGCGGCGGGTGCCACTCCTGCGTCCAACATGTTTTCTTCTTTTCTTCATCTTGGCTTCTCTCTAGCTTCTTCTTGAGTCTTCTTCTCTTCATCTTCAAGTCATTCTAAGTATCTTCTCGATCAGCTAGCTTTATGCTCCATCATCATCTCTTCAAGTTCGAATTCGTGAATCTGCATAATTAACATAAAAAAAGAGTAGATTCCGAACTTTGAATAGAAAAGGTTAATTTAAAGATGCAACTTAACTCTAAACTTCTATCTGATGCAACCTGAGCTACCTTAAAACTATCTAGAATGCTTATACAAAATATGCATTATCAAACTGCCCCACACTTACCCTTTGCTAGCTTCGAGCAAAACAAGCAACCATTTATAAATCATTCATCCCACAAAAATAATCTTCATACATTAGCTTTATCAAAAACAACATCATAAATAAGTGCAAACATGAATAAGGTAGACAAAATCCTCTTATCATGTATATAAACAATCAAGTAGCCCGCATGCTTATCCATTCAACCTCTTGGGGGGAAATGTGTTCCTCTCGCTCTCATGTGTTTAGGCTTATAAGAAAAACTCTCATCTCGTTCATTATACAAAAAGTTACATAACCATTGACATTTATATCACAAACTCTCCACCAAATACGTCAAAGCAAACAAGAATCATCAAGAGGTCTTTTTATTTGGTTGTAATGCAGCTTGGTAAAAACATAAGGCGGAGTTAATTTGGTTATATGTTGCTTTCAAATCCGGGAACTAAGATTCCTAAAATTCCCAACATCAACCAAAAACTAAAAAAATTACATCAAGCTTCCATGAACCTTAACACAAAACTCTTAACCAAACATTTCATCCAACTCTCACAGAAAAAATAAAAACCAAGGCTCTTTATTGCAATGCATAATATATATTTTTTCTTTCTTTTTTCTGATTTTTCTTTAGAACTACCTAATGACTTACAATGTGAGGAAAATAAGCACATAACCTTACATCTTTCTCAGTGTTTTCAAACATATAGCACAAACCATAGCTTTTCTTTCTCTACTCAAAATGATTTAACATAACCAACTCTAAATCCTAATTCCCAGATGGGTTAGGCTTATTATCAGCTAGGGATATATGTATTTTGTGGAGCTTCAAAAGAAAAGGTATATAATGCCTTTATCACATGAAACTTATAAGCAATGAACATGTATATAATTGGCCTAAAAACTAGATAATCATGTCAATACTAAGAGATAATTGCATGAGAAGAGTAAATCACACAACAAGCAGAGAGAATGTGGATGTCCCTATGGCAAAAAATTCTCACTCAAACATAGTTTTATTGGATTTCAGACATGCATATGAACCTAGATCTTACATGCTCAGTTATGTTTACCTAATATGTTTCACATAAAACCCAAAAATAGGATAATAAGGCTATCCAAACATGTCGTGGGACTTATATGATCATAATTTCAAAAATAATGTGAGGACTAACTAGGCTAGATGGTTGTTTAGACAATGACATACTTTAAACCAATGCATGATATTTTTGGAAAAATGAAAAATAAACCCAAACCCCTCCCCCACACTTAACGTTTCATGGTCCTCCCACTACAACAGAAGTAACTTTTAGCGAGGAATTTTTTCCTCGCTGAAAATTGATATTTCGTCTAAAGATATTTAGGGAGGTTATATGCTTCCTTTTTAAATGGCCATTGAAAGCTCATCACAAAAGGGTCCAACGTCGAAAAATGAAATCGTCGCAAAAAACATTTGGTGATAAAGTCGACATTTGTCGTTATATGTCTTTAGCGACTATTAAATTCATCGTCAAAGGTAATTATATTTGTCACAGAAAATGTCAAAATATTCAATAACAGTCGTAGAATGTAGACAACGAGAGACTTTAGTTCCTTGCAAAATTGTATATTTCCTCGTCATTGATGATATCAAGTTAGCGATATATTATTTTGCGACAAAAATTGTTGTCACAAAAAAAAAAATTCATCTGCAAAAATGCTGGAGGAATCGATAATAATTGCTAAATGTATTTAGTGATGACATATAATTCGTCGCTAATATAGTAGTTTCCTCGAGAGCACTACAGGAAAAACATCATTTAGTGACGAATAGTTTCATCGCCCTAACATGATTCATCGCCTTAATAGACTTTTGGTGACAAATTGTGAAGTTTGTTTCCCTATATATGTCTGTTGTGAGTAGGGGTGTGCATATCCGGGTACTCGACACGAACCAGAAAAATGCAAATCTGTGATTGAGTCAGAAAGGGGGGGAATCAGAGGCAAGAGGAGGACATAAGGAATCGAACCCGGGGCTGATTGCAATGGGCGCTTCCCTTCAACCAACTAAACTAGCTGAGCTTATTGTTACTTATAAGCTTCTATTTATACTAATAGTATACCAAACTATCTAAAAATTAAAAAAAATTTAACGGTTCGTGTCGGGTACCCGACAAGGGTATTTTCCCGACCCGAACACGAACCGTTTAGAGCCGTATTTTCTCGATTCGTGCCATTGTCGTGTCATGTCTTTTCGGTTTCGTGTTTTTTATGTCGTGTTTTCGTGTCGTGTCTGTCGTGTAGGGTTTTTCTGCACACCCCTAGTTGTGAGGACAATTGGGTTTGTCTCCCAAGCATTCAGTGACAAATATGTTTTTGTTACCCTAAGCCTTTAGTGACAAAATTATGTTTTGTCATCCAAAATCTTTAGTGACGAAATTCTATTGATAACTTATGTATACATACATCAATAATGAATAAATGCCTCAAATGAGATTACAAGTTGTCAAAATATAATCCGAGGTTCAAGTAGACAAACTCATAAATCATAAGTCTCTGTTTGCCTTCTAAGTATAAACTGAAAATTCTAATGAGGCTCTTGTGTGGTGAACTTTGGCCACTAAGCAGAAAATCATTCTTGAATTTAGATTCGCCTTCCCTTGAATTACTTGCTAGCCTCTTCACTACTATTTGTTACAAAGTAGAAACGAGGCCCTGTAGAAACAAAAGAAAAAATAATTTATTTACTTAACTTGTGCATGTTTTGGAACTTTCATTTGAAGAATTGCAAAGATTTCCCAAGTACCTTGTAAATCGCACCAAATCCACCATGCCTAAGTAGGTTAGCCTCTCATATATTATATGTCGTGTCTCTAATACTGTTGGAATGTAGCTACAATAAAACAAAACAAAAAAAGGGACAAAAGCAAGATACACTAATATAGCGATATATGGCAATGGCTATTAGGTACTAACCTTACAACCTTAATGCAAGCCTCCTTCCATGAACACAAACAAAAGGAAAATTACACGCTCAAGAGTCACTTGAGAGAAGCACAAAATAGCCAACTAGAAGAAAGATTGCTTAAGAGTAGAAAATGTAATAAAAATGATATATTTCAAGTAGGACATCTAAGATTAAGTTACTGTCAAAGCCTACTACATCTTATAAAAATTAAAGACGAAGAGTCAATAACATAATGACATAGTCAACTAAGAGAAAAAGTCCAAGGAAAGAAGGATAGACTAAAATAAAAAGAACACTCACACCAAGGGTACATTGATCAAGGTTCTTCTATGTCTTCACTTTTTTTTATTTCAGCTTATCAATTTCAAAAGAAAGTTCATTCTTTTGAGACCATAAGGACCTAAAAGGAAGGAAATAAATCATCAAAATATAAATTTATCACAAATAATTTAAAGGTAGAAGGGGATGGAAACAACAAAAAATAAGGTTGAGAGAAATAGACAAAAGAACCACTCACTTGCGTTTGTCCTGCAACTTATCCTTTTCTGCCTTGCATCTGATGAATCTGTCATTGATCTGCTTAATGTTGTCTTCTAATACAGCTACACTAGCTTGACACCTTTCAATAGACTCATCTTGATCCCAAACTTGAGCATTAAGCTGATCAATTTTATCTTGATGCGCAAAAAAGAGAGTGAGGAACTACAAATGCAGTACTTAATATCACCCCCACTAGGCCCAAACTCCAACAAAGACGATAATAATAGATTAAAATGAAGTTCGCAAATTAGTCATACTTATAAAGTTAATGTAAAGACCACGTGGAGCATGTCTTTAGCATCAGTGTACCTGCATTGCGTGTTGAAGTGAAAAGGGAAGACAATAATAATAGATTAAAGTGAAAAGTGAAATCAGCCCATGTTGAAGGGTTTGAGGAGACTTACCCAGGTTGACCCCCTTCCAAACAATAAAGGAGCTCCCACACCATGCTAAAGCAAACAACACAAGGTTGGGCCATTAGCGATGAATTGAAAATTTTGTCGTTGATTGTCGTTTGTAGCAAGGAATATAGGTCCCTCGCTAATGCTCTCGTGCCATTTTATGAGGAGTACGTGGTTATGTTTGTCTCTAAAGACCACATTTATTGAGGAAAAATATTTTGTCACTAAAACTTTGGTCAACACTTTTTGTTGTAGTGCGATAAAGGAACTACGAAAAATAAAAATAAAAAATGAAAATAAAGATAAAAACGAACAGAAGGGGGAAAATAGGTAACTAATCGCCTCATCTTTAGGTAGCCTAGCTGGTGAAGAGACGTCCGCGCCAGATCGTGAATCCTTTTATGTAGCCCTTCGAAATTAACCAGCGAGCGTTGCTGCTACGAGCGTATCATGCTCCTTATTTGATCGCTGGTTCTCTTCCTGGAGCTTCTTGACTTCTAAGGATAGCTTCTTGTGATATTTTCCATCTCTTTGAGCTTCTTATCGATAAAGTCCAGGCAGAGTATTCTAGATTCTTCGTCCATATTTTAAAAACCATCATCTAAGACATACTCCTTCTCACCGTCTTGAATTATTAGTGGCTTCATCACTGGAGCTAGATAGAAATCTGTGATTTTTTTCGAGCCCTTGGTATTGTCTTAGGCAGGTGTAAGGTATGACCTCCCTCTACTTTCCAGATAAGGGAGCCCTCCAGAATTCATGCATTTCTTAAGTAATCAACGGTCATTAGAAAGCACATATTCCCTGCAGGGATGAGATCTTTGCAATTCACATGTAACCAGTCGGCTAGCATGGTGATCATGCCTTCGAAACCGATGGTCATGGTTTCATCTATGAAGACCACCTCTATGCAATTTTCAATGAATAACTCCAGCCAATATGGGATCACAGTTGCCTACGGGGTGAAACAGTAGAGTTGACTCCAATCTTACATGTAAAACATTTCAGTGTCTTGTGTTATTTAATACTTTGAGGCAAAATCTCAGTGGCGGACTGGCGGGTGAGTGATGATATTGTCATAGTTTTGGCATCCTATCAATGCTTCCTACTTGGTAGTGAGGTTCCATGTCTTGTTTGGATTCGGGCTCTTCATTTTCCTCCTGCATTCGATAGAAGGGGAAGAAGTGATTCCAAGAGTCCTCCTCATATCTTCCATTCTAAGCTCGTAATGCTCTCCTCGAAGCATGAAGTGAAACTCGGAGCATCTAAATATCTCCAATGTAGCAAAAAATTATCGCGTGAGATCGGATTAAGTAGGAGCAGCCTTGTGGAGGAAATTCTCGAGTCCTCATTTCTCGAGTAAACCTTTCACACTCTTAAGCAAACCTAAAGCGCGTAAACTATAGGAATAGAAAAATTTGGTTTTCGAATACTTGCAGTTTTCCAAACCATCCCATTTAAATTTCTCATCTTAAGTCAAATTAGGTGGCATAACCATATTTAAAATCTTAGACATGATTAAAAGAGAAAAATAAAGCTTGGAACAAACTCACAAAATCTCCACGCTAAAAACCACCAGAAGACATCCAGTGCTACATCGGCGGGCACTGGACAAGGGGTCGCGGACGCTAGGTTGAATGCGGCGGGCACCGGGTCTGTTGTGTGCCGCTGCTGCCTTCGAAATTTGTCGAAAATCGATGAACAATTGATGAAACCTCGAAATCTTTTTCAAAGACAGAAAGTTTAGCTTGAAGAGGGCTGAATTATGGCTATGAAACTCAAAATTAGGGTTTAAATTTCTACATAAAAGAGATTGCTAGTGGATTGAAATATCAAGAATCAAAATGAGATAGAATTTAGGAAGGAAAAGATAGATTTCGAAAAGTGAAAGATGGAAAACACTTACCCATGATGTATTTTCATTTAGCGTACAACTTACCAAGATCATAACCATCCACAATTCGGATTAAGGTTGCGACACTCATCATTACCGTTGTCAAAACTCAAGGTTTTCAGAAGATCCGGGCAAGCGGCGGGCGCACTGAAGTCCGTTTAGGACTCGGGATCGGGGGTTGTGTGCATACGTGCGCTCATGCGCTAATAGCCTAGCATATAAGCCGAGCGGGGTTCCATCCTAAAACCAATTAGTTATAGTAGGAGTAACCCACTAGTTTATATACTAAAGCTTCTTTGTTTATATAATCAATGTGGGATCTTTGTCTCTTCACATTCTCTCAACTACAGAACAGACGTCTTTCGGGTGTTTTTTTACAAAGCTAACGGGAGTTTTTCAACTCCTTTAATTCCCCTAGTTGAAAGATATCTCTCGGGAGTTTTTATAAAACTCCTGAGAAATAAATCTCGCTCAGGAGTTTTTATAAAAATTCCCGAGACACGGTTGAATCGAAAAATCCACTTTTCTCTCTCAGGAGTTTTTTTGAAAAAACTCCCGAGAAGTATTATTTTTAAATTAAAAAAATAGGGGCTTCCTATCTGATTTAGTTTTGAACCAGATAGAAAGCCTCCATGAAAAAAAATATAGCATCTGAATTCTAATGGAAGCCACCTAAGCAAATCCTCCTCCTTCAACAATCTCCATCCTAAACATTTATAGAACATTCAAACTCTAAAATCCTCGATGAACATTGTCGAGAGGGTTTCTCGACCAAATAAATTTATAGTCAAGACCCCGCTATAGGATAGTGGAGTCAGGTTCGTCCTCAGGAGAGAAGTCAGCGGTTCTAGGTTTAGTGTGTTTTGGGGTTCAAGGATAGGAGGAAAAGGTGACGAGGGTGGCTGTCGACAAAGAATAGAGGGGTCGATATCGAGGGATGAAGAGAGAATGGTGGCTTGATATCGAGTAGAATATGTGCCGAATAAAAATAATAAAATAAAACAAATAAAGATGCGAACTTCCAAGGTTAGGGATCACCACAACAATAAACATATGTGCAGATCATAAATCACATAAAGATGCATGCTTTATATAAAAGAATCGACTTTCGCAAATTCCAAAAATTTAGGTGATAGAGGCTCTCGCATAAAAACCTAATTTGTTTCTACCTTTTCTTTAATTAGGATTAACCAACTTTCGTAAGAAAACCCTAATTACTATCCAATTCATAATAAGATCACTTTCGCTTCAATATCATGAATAAGGAATTTCGTCAACTCTCGCAAAGGATTAAGCACATAGGTAGATGATGATAAAGACATAAATTCATGGATTTATAAATCAAACACACATATCTATGTTGGGATCACCCCAACCCTAGAAGAAGAAAAATTAGAAAGCAAACACGATGAAAGAAATTAACTTTAACATAAAATAAACTAAAACTTACAATCGTTCGTCTCCTTCCTTCTCCTCCTCCTCTCTCTCTCTCTCTCTCCTCTCTCGCCTTCTCTCTCTCTCCTCCTCCTCTCTCCTCCCTCCTTGCGCCCTAAGACGACTTGACTTTAATGAATGAAAATCAACCCCCTAAGGCTTTATTTATAGCCTTCTATTCCTTGCTATTCAAGGTAAGAAAGTCTATCTATATCTAAATCTAATTATCTAAAGGCTTAAAGATAAATAAATGCAATAAAGGAATTAAATCCAAAAGGAAATTCTATCTAAAATAGGTAAATCTTCCATGTGTTGATAGGTCTTCTCTCCATAGATAGATGTTGATAGATCTCGGCCAAACTCGGATTACTTCGGCTCCAAGGACTCCCAAACCGCGTAGGACAGCAAACCGCATAACGCGGCTTCGGACATGGCTCCTCGAGATCGAGTAGGGCTTACTCGAGATCGAGTAACTTGGGCGTCGACTACGGCTCGGCTGGGCGTCTCGGGTAGCTGGTGCTCGATCAAGCTCGGACAGGCGCTGCTGGGGTCCTCGAGATCGAGTACTTTCCTCGAGATCGAGTAAAGTTGGTGCTCGGCATCTTCCGTCCTCGGCTTCTCGACTTGGCACAGCTCCCCGACTCCGGACATGGCATCAGGGTGTTGGTCGATCTTGACTAGTTTACTCGAGATCGAGTAAGGCTCCGGAGTCCGGTTGTCTCTGGCTCTCATCTTCTCGATCATGCTCTGCTCGACCAGGTGTGCTCGGGCAACTTTTGTCGAGATCGAGTAAGTGAACTCGAGATCGAGTAAAGTTGGGCTCCGACTTTCTGCTCTGCTCTTAAAATGCACTTTTCCGAGTCCTCGTTCGTCGGATTGACGCATATGACCATGCGTTGGAAAGCTCTTTTCGAGGGCTACAACTCTAATGAAGACATCAAAGCTTGATTCAGAATGAAGAATGGTGAAAAATGGCCTTTTCTACAGCTGCACCATTCTTAGCTTCTCCATGAGTTTCCTTTAAGCTCCAAAGTGCGTCCGATTTCTGCGAAATATAACAAAAACTTGTGTAGACCTCCATATATTGCAAATAAACACATATTTTATATTATTTTAACCCAAATTCATGAAATGCATGCAGAAATCGATATAAAATTAGATGTAAAACATGGCTGATTCAGCTCACAACAAACACCCCATACTTAAGCTTGCTTGTCCTCAAGCAATACCTTTAAATGTCATTCAGGGGAAGAAATAAAAAACTCTCAACATATTAGATTCATTGCCATATGTCCCCGCAATCAGTTACCATCCTCGAAAAGGTACTAGTTTCACAAATCCATGCATGTGCAATAAAAAGCAACATCTACTCACAAAAGGAGGGTTATGTAAAAACAATTCATGTGATAAAGCATTAATAATCAAGAGGACTTTAATTTAAACTCAATAAGGAGTAGATTGGTAAAAGGCTAAAGGTGGGCAATTTTTTGGCAATGTGGTGCTAATAATCCGGGAAAATGGAGTATTTCCAAATTGAATTTCCACATTCCTTCTCATAAGATTCATCACCTTCCATATTGCTTTTTTCAATATTATGCTTTTACCTCTCTAACCTCAGCACTGCCTTCTCGCGAGTCGCAAACATGGGTGTCATGAATGGCCCCGGATACTTAGTGCTTTGGACTCCTCACATATGTCCCATCCCACTGAACTATTATCTCAGCGAGCAGGGTCAATCTACCTTTATCTCCTGAGGTGATCGGATTTTCTTTCACTCATTAAATTTTCCATATATTTTTTAAATAATTTCTCGCCAAACTCTAATAATGATAACAACAACAACACAAACACCATATGATAATCTCCATAATGTAGCATCATTCTCAACATAATCCCCGGATGGAAATAAGGTAAAGAATGGCAAATATTTAGATCATGTGGAGCAAATATGAAATAAGGCATAGTATGGCTTTTGTGATGCATAAGCATAAGTATGGCTAGGAAATATAAACATATGAGCATTATATGGAAATATAAAGTCCTCCATCCTTTTATCATGCAACATGTGTCAAAAGCAACTTCAAATTTTACCTCCTTTCATGGTTTTCAATAAATAATGCGCTTCATTGTGACTTCCCTTTACTAGGCAATTTCATGCTATATCTCTAATGAATCTAATTTTGCATCGTCGAGTTCAATATAAAGCTTCCATGACATTAACCAAAATTTTCAATGGCGGTCATTTTTTCAAATTTTTGGAAAACATGCATATAAGCACATAAATTAATAACGAATTCCAAAATAGCAATGTATAAGCAATTCATGAAATAAATTTTAAAAATGCACAAATATTGTCAAATAAAGCCAAATATGCATAAAGTAAGCCCTTCCCCCACCCCATACTTAAACATTACAGTGTCCTCACTGTATAAAAACAAGGGTAGAGAAAGAAACTCACCAGACAGGTGTGCTAATTGAGTGCTATGCTGCCGGGCCGAGTCCGTTTTTAGCTTTCTTCTATCCCCATGGACCTGAAAAATGTAGAAGAGAAATATCCACAATAGAAAAACTAAAAGTTCAAAACCAAAAACAAACAAAAGCAACAATGTCCAAAAGTCCCAAAAAATAAATGTCTATTTACAAGCTCTAGATTTTATAGTCGCTAGGCCGACTTCTTCATTAAACATTAGCCTCGCTCATCTTTGTCCGGAGGTATAGGTGGATCTGGTGGTTCCTCCGGTGGTGGGAAGCGTGTGATGTCATCCGGGGGCATCATGTGAAGAAGCTTAAACCTCCCCGAGTGGACGCTCCATGGCTCCACCCATTCATCTTCCCTGGCTTGAGCTAGCATGTATAAGGGAAGATATAAAGAAAATATACATACCTCATCATCATACCTCTTCCGCTTCATAGGTTGACTTGGTTGCGCGTCTCCACCACAGCAAAACGGTGGAGTGGGAAGAGATATTTCCACCTCATCATGCGGAGCTTCATGCCACTTTGCTAGGACCCCATACTTGAATATGAACATCGGTTCCTCAAAATCATCGGGGATAGCCTTCACTTTGTAAGGTAAAAGCGATCTTGGAATGCCCTGGGCAACAATGTCCAACTTCTTCTCTTCTAGTGCTATTTCATCTTGGGATCCTTCAAATGGTTTTTCAAAGATAGATTGCAAAGGTGGAATCGAGATCGGGGAAGGACATACCTGGGTTTCTGTAATGTGGTCGACGTCGACTATGGGGTAGTCGACATCGATTGGCGTTGTTGCTCTCATGTACCGTGGGAGTACCCATTGTTCGTTCCAATCTTTTTCTTCCTCATCACTTTCCATAGCTTCAATTTCCTCATAAGAAGGAGGCTCTAATCCTTTAGAACGATAGGAAGCCTCAAGTCTTCGGACTAAGTCCTCCAGCCGGGCTATTTCCCTTAATCGTGACTCCTCCACTGCGATCCTATTTCTCCGTCTCAAATCTTGATACCATTCTTCCCATGCAGGATTCCCTTCGACAAAGTCTTCCATCTTTGTACCTAAGCTTTAAAATCACAATCAAGAACACAAATTAGTGGCTAAAGCTTGGCACCCAGTTGGTACCGGTGAGGTAGGTGGTGGTAGGGTATGTGATAGGGTAAGAAAAATGGATGGGCTTTTCTGAACCTTAAACACAATTAAACTAGGCGCGATTGATATCTCCCCGGCAACGGCGCCAATTTGTCGAGAGGGTTTCTCGACCAAATAAATTTATAGTCAAGACCCCGCTATAGGATAGTGGAGTCAGGTTCGTCCTCAGGAGAGAAGTCGGCGCTTCTAGGTTTAGTGTGTTTTGAGGTTCAAGGATAGCAGGAAAAGGTGACGAGGGTGGCTGTCGACAAAGAATAGAGGGGTCGATGTCGAGGGATGGAGAGAGAATGGTGGTTTGATATCGAGTAGAATATGTGCCGAATAAAAATAATAAAATAAAACAAATAAAGATGCGAACTTCCAAGGTTAGGGATCACCACAACAATAAACATATGTGCATATCATAAATCACATAAAGATGCATGCTTTATATAAAAGAATCGACTTTCGCAAATTCCAACAATTTAGGTGATAGAGGCTCTCGCATAAAAACCTAATTTGTTTCTAGCTTTTCTTTAATTAGGATTAACCAACTTTCGCAAGAAAACCCTAATTACTATCCAATTCATAATAAGATCACTTTCGCTTCAATATCATGAATAAGGAATTTCCTCAACTCTCGCAAAGGATTAAGCACATAGGTAGATGATGATAAAGACATAAATTCATGGATTTATAAATCAAACACACATATCTATGTTGGGATCACCCCAACCCTAGAAGAAGAAAAATTAGAAAGCAAACATGATGAAAGAAATTAACTTTAACATAAAATAAACTAAAACTTACAACTGTTCGTCTCCTTCCTTCTCCTCCTCCTCCTCCTCTCTCTCTCTCTCTCTCTCTCTCTCCTCTCTCGCCTTCTCTCTCTCCTCCTCCTCTCTCCTCTCTCCTTGCGCCCTAAGACGACTTGACTTTAATGAATGAAAATCAACCCCCTAAGGCTTTATTTACTTCGGCTCCAAGGACTCCCACACCGCGTAGGACAGCAAACCGCGTAACGGGGCTTCGGACATGGCTCCTCGAGATCGAGTAGGGCTTACTCGAGATCGAGTAACTTGGGCGTTGACTACGGCTCGGCTGGGCGTCTCGGGTAGCTGGTGCTCGATCAAGCTCGGACAGGCGCTGCTGGGGTCCTCGAGATCGAGTACTTTCCTCGAGATCGAGTAAAGTTGGTGCTCGGCGTCTTCCGTCCTCGGCTTCTCGACTTGGCACAGCTCCCCGACTTCGGACATGGCATCAAGGTGTTGGTCGATCTCGACTAGTTTACTCGAGATCGAGTAATGCTCCGGAGTCGGGTTGTCTCTGGCTCTCATCTTCTCGATCATGCTTTGCTCGACCAGGTGTGCTCAGGCAACTTTTGTCGAGATCGAGTAAGTGAACTCGAGATCGAGTAAAGTTGGGCTCCGGCTTTCTGCTCTGTTCTTAAAACGCACTTTCTTGAGTCCTCGTTCGTCGGATTGACGCATATGACCATGCGTTGGAAAGCTCTTTTCGAGGGCTACAACTCTCATGAAGACATCAAAGCTTGATTCAGAATGAAGAATGGTGAAAAATGGCCTTTTCTCTAGCTGCACCATTCTTAACTTCTCCATGAGTTTCCTTTAAGCTCCAAAGTGCGTCCGATTTCTGTGAAATATAACAAAAACTTGTGTAGACCTCCGTATATTGCAAATAAACATATACTACACATATTTTATATTATTTTAACCCAAATGCATGAAATGCATGCAGAAATCGATATAAAACTAGATGTAAAACATGGCGGATTCAGCTCACAACAAACATGAGATCTCTCCAATTCGAACCTAAATCAAACAAAAATAGTAGAATGAAAGAATATGAGATCTCTCCAATTCGAGACTAAATCAAACAAAAAAATAGAAATAATGTGAAAAAAAAACATTAAGGGGGAGAAGAAGAAGAAAACTCACCCGCCCTAGCCTGTAGGAGGATCTTTTTGGGGAGCTCCGGTCCTTCTATTCCTTCAAGAGGAATGACAAGGAAGAAATTAAAAACAAAAAACCCTAAATCCAATCAATTTGAGATTACATCAAATTGTAATGCGGAAATCTCAAATGAATAATAGTCAATTAGTAAGTTAGAGAGAAACTCTATCTATATCAAATGAATAATAGTCAATTAGTAAGTTAGAGAGAAGACGAGAAGACGAGAACCGCTCAATAAGTTAGAGAGAAACTCTATCTATATCAAATGAAATTACATCAAATTGTAATGCGGAAATCTCAAATGAATAATAGTCAATTAGTAAGTTAGAGAGAAGACGAGAACCGCTCAATAAGAGAAGACAAACAACCACGACTCAATGGAGATAGAGAGAACAAACGACATGGCCACAATCCAGATTGATTGAAGGATTGTGCAAAGAGAGTAGATTGAGCACTTCTCAATGACTAAGGAATTCACCGACAATAGGATGAGCAAGTTGGCGATTTGGAGGAGATCAAGCAGATGATGGGAGATGTAAACTCAAAACTAATTGAGAGGATAGGTCGGCTTTTATCAGCAACTTCCTTATCAATTTGATCGTGGATGGAACATCTAGGGTTTTATTTCGGGGATAGTTACTAAATAATATATGTCGGGTGTTTTTTTAATAACTCCTGAGAGAGAATTATATTTCTCCGGAGTTTTTATAAAAACACCCAACAAAAGTTTTTCATTATTTTAAGTAAAAAGGGGAAAATGTTTCGCGAGAGTTTTTATAAATAAAAAAAAACTCTTGAGCGAGTTCTATCTTTCAGGAGTTTTTAAAAATGCCCGATAAATATTAGCTAAGATATGATCAATTTGTAATAGTTTTGTTAGAGATGTGAATGAGACCAAAGTGTCCTACATCGGAAAGTTGAACATATCAAGCTTCTAGTATATGAGTCGGTGGGCTACTCCTTCTATTGCCAATTGGTTTTGAGATGGAACCTCACTCGACTTGTGTGCTAGGCTACTAGTGCATGTGCGCCCGTGCACACGACCCCCAATCATCGATCCGGGTAGGACTTTGATATGGTATCAGAGCGGTTAGCCTAGCGGCCCGTGTGTCGATCCTGATCTGGGTTACCCAGTTGTCCAATTCTCAACTAGATGGTCATTCCTAGTTAGACTTGCGGGGGCGTGTTAGAGATGTGAATGAGACCAAAGTGTCCCACATCGGAAAGTTGAACATATCAAACTTCTAGTATATGAGTCGGTGGGCTACTCCTTCTAATGCCAATTAGTTTTGAGATGGAACCTCACTCGACTTGTGTGCTAGGCTACTAGCACATGTGCGCCCGTGCACACGACCCCCAGTCATCGGTCCGAGTCGGACTTTGATAAGTTTAAGACTCCTTTGGTGGGCAGCGGGACTGATTTCATGTTCTCGGGCACAAGCGGTGGGCGGCGCTCTTGGACTTCTTCTCTGGTTGACATAATGGCGGACGCAGTCCTACAGATGTTCTTCTTCTTCCTCTTTTTTCTTGAAACCTATACATGCAAATGATCAACAAATATGCTTAGTGAGGACTAAAAATTAGATGCATTAAATTCAAAAATAAATGCGATGAATTGAAAGAGAAACTTCGGCTTGCCTCCCGATGAGCGTCTTTGGTTAAGCGCCGTTGGCTCAACATAATGACCCCTTAATGGGTATTCTCCATAGCTTTCTCTTTTGGATTCCTTACCATTTGAGATGTAAGCTTTCCTGTGCTGTTCTGTGCTTCAAGCTCTCCTATCTTTTGAGCCATCCATCCAACCACCTTCTCTATTGCTGCAAACTTGTCTAAAATGATGCGAAGAACCTTATCTTGTTATGGGCGATTCACTTGCATTGGATTCCTAGGACGAGCTTCGAACTGATTTCTTCCTTGATAAGATCCTTGAACATTCTTATTGCCAAAACCTTGATACAAATTGAAGTTAGGGCTAAAAGAATTGTTACCAAATCGTCGAGGAACATAGTGTTCGATGGAGTTGACTTCCATAACTCCTTCCTGTACTTGAAGGCACAAATCATTTGGGTGCAATGGATCTTCGCAAACCCCGCAAGGTCTAGCTTGTAATTCAGCCACCTGAGCGGATAGGCCCTTCATCATCTCCGTGAGCCTTTCCCTTTCATCTTGACGGTGTGGCTCTATGCTTGCACTTTTGAAATGATGCACTTCTCTTACTCTTTGGCTCCATCTGTACTCTTGAGAGGCATTAGTGAGCCCCTCGATCAATTTCATAGCCTCTTTTGGGTTTTATCAAACACATCTCCTGAAATTGTAACATTAATGGTGTTTCTCTCTTGATCTAGCAAACCTTCATATAGATAGAGGACCAGGTCGTCCTCCGCGATGTCACGTTGTGGTCAGCTAGCCCTAAGCGTCTTGAAGTGCTTGACATACTCATAGAGGGATTCAGTTGGAGATTGCTCAATGTTTGTGATCTCTCTTTTGACTTTGTTGCTATGGGTAGCTGGGAAATACTTGTTAAGAAATGTTTTATTCATCTCCACCCACGTCTCTATGCTTTCTGCTAGTAAGTAGTAGAGCCAATGATTTGCAACGTCCTTGAGGGTGAAAGAAAACACCCCGAGCATCATCTGGTCATCTGTCATGCCAGTAGGTCGCAGGCGATGACATATCGCTGTGAATTCCATCAGATGTTTATTTGGATCTTGTTTGCTTCTTCCCTAGAAATTAGGTAAGATGGTTGCCCGGTTTGACTTGAACTTGAATTTCGAATTGGCTAGGAGATCCAAGAGCTTGATTGCTAATGGATGTGTGCTAAGATCGGGCTTCTTGAGATCTTACAGTTTTCTCCTTTTATTAACTTCGAGTGCTATATTCCTTATTTAATGTCGTCTTCTTACCCTGGAGAAAATCTTTTCTATTTCTGGATAACAAGGAACTTTAGATTGATTATAAGAATGGGTGTGAACCATGGAAGATGGATCACTGAAATGCAAATGCAAACGTGCTTAAGAAAACACAAATGCAAATGCAAACGCACTTAAGAAAAAATTGTGTTTTCTTAAGAACATATAAATGCAAACGTACTTAAGAGAAATAGGTGTTCCCCGGAAATGACTCTACAAATTTGTTGGACGTTAAATTTAGTGGTTTAAAATATCCAAGCCTCTAACTGACGAACAGGTAGTATTGGTAAAGCAAGGGGTACGATGATCCCACGAAGAAGACGTACTACTCTTAAATGTGTATGCAAAGCCAAGTAACGATGCAAAGGAACAAATGAAGTAGAAAGTGAATGAAAATCTAAACTAGCAATGATTGAATATCAAATAACAATACGATGAGTATATAGCTTCACTTACATTCGCAACAATAGTAATTTAATGATCATTGCGTTGTTATGCAATAATGGTGATGCAATTATCCTAGTGTTGTTTTAAGCACATGATTGAGCTAGGTAGGTCAAACTTCCCGATAACACTACCTAACTCCCTAAACTCTTGCATATTGGGACGAGTAGCATTAAGTCTCTAAAACCTAGCAAAAAAATCTCTATTTCTCTCATATATTCGACTTGTCACCTAGTTTTCAACCCCATCTATCGCTTCCACTAAAAGAAATAACATTTACCTGTCAATTCTAGCTCATACAATATCATGAGTCTATACCCATCGATCGCTACATGACATATATGCTGGCTACTTATGGATTAAGCCCCGCAATAGCGGAATAAAGCTATAATCCTAGCATGATGCACATCTATCCTAATGGCCAATTAAGATAAACAAATTAACAACATTTAAGCAATATTAGAACGAAGAGAATTGAAATAATCAATGCACAACTCAAGTATGAATCAAAGAAACATAATAAAACAGCTCTCATGTCATTAACCATTGTATTGAAATGCAAGCAAACTATAAAAGAGGTTAGCCGAGCATGGCTCACCTCGGAAAACTAATAAAAGATGCAAATTATGAAAGTCTTCGTGTGTGTATGAGATGTATCTTCTGTCTTGAAAACCCTAGGTGTATTTATAGGCCTCAAATCAACTGAGAAAAACCCTAATGTTGACCTTGATGTGAGCCTATTTTTCCATGTTTTACATATACTTTTATATCGATTTCTACATGCATTTCATACATTTGGGCTAGAATAATACAGATTCTATGTAGATTACACTTATTTGCCAAATTATGGTGTCTATACTAGTTTCTGTTTAATTTCGCAGAAATCGAGGCATTTTACAGCAATTCAGAGAAAGGGGGAAAAGCTCGAAGTCAACTACAGAAAGTCCAAGGTCAACAAGCAGCAGAACCAGGACGAATCGAGCAAAGAACGGGAAAAATCGACTCGACACGGTCTGGTCGATATCGACCAACCTTGGTCGAAATCGAGGAGTATGGTCGATTTTCACCCAAGAGGCCAGAATCGAGTGAAGAGTACAGAGATAGGTCGATTTCGGCCAATGTGGTCGATATCGACCAAAACTTCAGTCGAAAAATCTCCTAGAGGCCAATATCGAGTGTCTAAAGTGAAGCTGATAAGATGAGGTCAATATCGACCATATTTGGTCGATATCGAGTGACCAACAGTGGCCGAAATCGAGTGGATCTGAGTCTAGAATCCGAGCTGGTTTTCTTCCACATTAAGCAAAAGATATTCTATCAACTCAAGAGGAGATTTATCAAGTTTTATCAAGAGAAGAAGGATTTATCTACCATAGATATAGTTTCCTTGTTGATTTATTTCCTTTATTTCAAATTTTAATCCTTAAGTATTTAGATAGATAGATTTAGATATAGATAGAGTTTCTTTCCTAGATTAGCTTGGAATGAAGTCTATAAATAAAGCCTTAGAGGCTGGATTTTGATTCATTCAATTTCAGTTACAATTAGTTACATAGAGAGAGAGAGAGAGAGAGAGAGAGAGAGAGAGAGAGAGAGAGCTTGTGGCGAGTGGAGCAAGAGAGTTAAGAGAGGATTTGGCTTCGATTGGTTGTAAGCTTTCTTTTATTTTATTAATGCAATTTAGCTCTGTTTTATTATTAATGTCTTTTTTGATGATGAAGAGCGAGTAGTCACCTAAATTCTAGGGTCGGGGTGAGCCCGACGGTAGCCATGTAAGGTGATGCGGTAAAGATACAATCTTTTGATGCAATTCATCTTCTATCCCTCCGAGCATGATTCTTTTGCGAAAGTTGAAGGTGATCCTTGTTTGTGTTATTGAAGTGAAAGTGATCTTAATATAACTTGGATTAATTATGTGAAAAAGGGTTAGTAACAATTAGGGTTTATCCGAAAGCCATTATATTCCTATTTGTTAATAACGAAAGTTATTTGATGAAAAGCATGATCTTTTATGCCTTTATGTGTTATTTTACATGGTTATCGTTGTGGTGTTTAAACCCTGATCTCGAAAGTCTTTACTTTATTAATTAATTTCATAAAATTCGATTTCTGTTCTGAGAAAAGTTTCTGTTTTTGGTCGATATTGAGTCACTGTTGGTCGATTTTATAGGTCGATATTTAGTGGGTTGGGTCGAAATCGACTAGTCTGTGTTTTTCTGTTTTCGTTAATGTTTTCTGCGTTCCACAGGTTGTTGACAGTTTGGTCGATATCGAGGTAAGTAGTTGATATCGAGCATTCTTCTGGTCGAAATCAGCAAGTTTTTGGAACTGAAAAGGTGGTCGCTGACACGCTTTCTCGGGGATCGATCCTGACTACCTTCTACTACAGTTGGAGGAAGTCTTATAATTAATATGCGGAGATCACGGAGTCGAATTTGAGATTTATATTTCATACTTGATTTTCCTCCTAACAAATTTGGCGCCGTTGCCGGGGAAGCCATTAATCACGCCCTTTTTAGTTCTTTTTCTTTTCTTTATATTTGTTTTGGCTTTTTAGTTTCTTTTTACTTTTGTTTTTCAGGTGCATGCGAAGAACTGATCGCACACCCATAGACCCTATTCTCGAGCCATAACGTTTTTTCCATCTTCAGCAAAGGCTTAGGAGGAGACTTATGGCGACTCATCCCAACGACGAGAAGTTGGGCCAGCTCACACCAGCACAGGAGCTTGAGCAACTCCGACAACAGATTGAGGCATTCACCACCAGAGAAGCTGAACACGCCCGACGAGAGGCGGAATATGCACAGAATCAGCAACGGTGGGAGGCAAGGGTAGATCGCGAGATCAACGCAAGAAGGGAACTTGAGGAGCAGATTGGGCATATCCCAGCACGCAAATGAGTATCTGCATCGTACTCTGGAAGTTCCAAAACCACCGATCGTTCTTCCTGCTATTAATTTTGAACTTCGTTCTTCTTTTATTACTAAAATTAGAAGGAGTCAATTTAGGGGAAGAATCAATGAATGTCCTTTAGAGCATATCACCACTTTTATAGACTTATGCGAAGCTATAGCTGATGGTGCTAATCTTGAATACTTAAAACTAAAGGCTTTTCGTTGGTCCCTTGCAGGAATAGCACAAAAGTGGCTGGAAGGATTGCGTGCACGATCAATTGCACTTGGAACGAACTACATGACCTGTTCCTCAACAAGTTCTTTCCGCCTACAAAGACAGTTTCCCTTAGACAGTAAATCACGGCTTTCAAACAAAAGCCAGGAGAACCATTAGCACAAGTCTGAGAGCGCTACAAGAGGCTTCTGAAATCCTGTCCTACGCATGGAGAGCCACCCTACGTCATCCAGGAGATCATCTTCAACTACATGGATGCACCTATTAAGGACCGGATCAACAACTACACTGCCTATGGGTATCTCGGATACACTCCACGCCGTGCATGGGAGGTATTTGAGACACTGGCCAACTACGACAACACATATGGGACTTCTGCGGTCGCTTATGACGAAAGGTATGAAAGGCCTGTCCCATCTATGCCATTGTATGTGCCACCAAAGGAGGTTGATCTGGATGCCAGGGAGCAGTTCCAAAATGACCAGGTACGGCATCTCACCAAACAGGTAAAATTCCTCTCTAAAGATAAACCTTGTTTGGAATGTGGGTCTGTGAGGCACAACACTACTGCGTGCCCACACGTCGATCAAGTACAGCAAGGAGAACCCCACGAAGAGGTAAGGTACGCAGGGGGACACTACTCGGGGCCACATCTGAACCAGAACTAGAGCTACTATCGCTAGCCCCAACATCAGAATCCCCCTCCCTACAGAGCCCCTGGTCACCCTGACAGAGAAGGTAAGAAGGATGACCTGCAGACCATTCTTGAGGAGATGCGGAGGAATCATTCAAACACCAAGCAGTCTATCAATTCCATCCACACTCAAGTGCACGATGTTAACTCTAGGCTTGGGGAAATCGATGTCTGGAGGAAATCGATTGAAACACTGATTGGCTAGCTGGCAACATCCATCCCCAAACAATCAGGTACGCTCCCTGGAACCTCTGAGCCTAACCCTAAGGGTAAATCTACAAAACAGGTAGCTGCTATGAACCTAAGGAATGGGCGAGAGATGCAAACGTCTGAGCAAACGACGGAGGAAAAGGGCACTGGAGACCAGTCGATATCGACCAGTCCCCAGTCGATATTGACCCTCCCCTGGTCGAAATCGACCCAATTCCTCGCCAGAATCCGAGGCCAGCAGATCAACTCGATATTGACCAAACACAGGTCGATATCGACCAAGTAGAATCAGTCGATTTCAACCCCTTCCATTCGACATCAGCACCTCCGCCAAAGAAAAAGCTGCCTTTCCCGACGAAATCTCCAAAGGACCCAGCAGAGAAGAAGTTCTAGTGTTTCATCAAGATGCTTCAAAGGCTCAACGTCACAATACCCTTCACAGAAGCTCTTAATGAGATGCCATCCTACGTCAAGTTCCTTAAGGAGATCCTAAGCAAAAAGCGATCAATGGCTGAGATCGCAGAGGAGTGCAGCCAGATGGACGTGCTTGAGAAAAGGCCAGATCCAGGTAAGTTTGCTATAACCATTGGATTTGGTCAATATAAATTTAATGCTTTATGTGACTTGGGAGCTAGTGTGAGTATAATGCCTTTATCAATCTGGTCCAAGATTAAGATAGGTGCCTTAGAGCCTCTGGATGCAAAACTTTATATGGTGAACAACACAGTGGTCATCCCAACATGCATGGTGGATAATGTACCAGTGCAAGTAGGTAAGTTCTTCGTCCCTGCTGATTTCTTAGTTATTGATATGCGCGGAGGACCCTGCTTGTCCAATCATTCTAGGAAGGCCCTTCTTGGCGATGGTAGATGCCAACATAAGCGTAAGGAAGGGAGTGCTCACTTTCAACATCAGCGATGAGGTAATTGAGTATTCCTTTAATAAAACTGAAAGGCACACAGGTCCCATGAAAGAGGTAAAGTCCATATCAGCCGGGTACATGACTTGCGGGGAGCCTAAGGTAAGAAATATAACCCCCGAAGAGCTAGAAAAGAGGGATATGGAGGCCCAGGTAGAGGAGATCATGGCCATCCTAAACGAAGAAGTGGAGAACACTCGACATAGACCAAGGTAAGTCGATATGGACTAACTATTTTTAGGATGCTTTGCCAGGTTTTAAGTATGGGGTCGAAATCGACCGGAGAAAATTGACTGAGCTGCAACAGCACTTGATATCGACCACTACAAGTCGATATCGACCAGATTATATCGACTCGATTTCTCCCCCAGAAACGAAGCCAGGCGATTTCGAGCAAAACGACTCGATATCGACCACTACTGGTCGATATCGACCAGATCAAATCGAGCCGTCTTCCTCTATATCGATTGAAACTCCACCGGAGCAGGAGAAGTCGATATCGACCACTACCACTCGATATCGACCAGATCCTCAGGAGGTCCTCGAGTCAGATTCTGCAAAGGTAAGCCAAGGTATGGATCTTTCTTCTCCTATCTCAATCAAAGATCTATCTATACATAGGAGAGGTTTGCCTTGGTATGTGCGATTATGCAGGATTTCCAAAGATGAGCCCAAGGAATATGAAGTTGGAGACAAGCTCTATGTTTCCAAATCAAATGATCATTGGTTCCCTAACAAGTTCAAAAAGAAGAAGATGGGCCCTTTCACGGTAAACAAGATCCATTCCGGAGGACTACAACTAATGGACAAGAATGGAGTCCTGTTTGAAGCCCAAGCTACATGGGCCCTGCAAATGCCACCTTTGGCTTAATGGAGAAAGTCAGCCTAGCGACTATAAAGTCTAGAGCTTGTAAATGTGCAATTAGTTTTTGGGACTTTTGGACATTGTTGCTTTTGTTATTGGTTTTGGACATTATTTTCTATTGTGGGTATTTCTCTTCTAATTTTTGCAGGAACAAAGAAGGAAGCAGCAACACGAAATCGAGTAAACTTGGTCGATATCGACTAGTTGACTCGAAATCGACCAGAACCTACAACAGCACTTGCACTCGATTTCTGACGATTAGCACACCTATTTAGTGAGTTTCTTTCTTTACCCTTATTTTTTATACAGTGACTCAGTGAGGACACTGTAATGTTTAAGTATGGGGTGGGGGAATGGCTTACTTTGTGCATATTTGACTTTATTTGACATATGTGTGCATATTCGTAAGTTTATTTCTTGAATTGCTAATACATGGCTATTGTGGAATTCATTATTGATATCTATGTGCTTACATGTGCATGTTTTCCAAAGTTTACAAAAAATGGCCCCCATTGAAATTTTTTGATAGGTGTCATGGAAGCTTTAATTGAACTCGACGATGCAAAATTGGATTCATTAGAGATATAGCATGAAATTGCCTAGTAAAGGGAAGTCACAATGAAATGCATTATTTTCTTGAAAACCATGAAATGAGGTAAAATTTGATATTGCTTTTGGCATGTTGCATAATAAAAGGATGGAGGACTTTATATTTTCTGTATATGCTCATATTGTTATATCCTAGCCTTTACCTATGCTTATGCATCACACAAGTCATATTGAGCCTTATTTCATATTATGCTCCACATGATCTAAATATTGTCCATTCTTTACCTTATTTCCTTTCCGGGGATTATGTTGAGAATGAAAGTACATTATGGAGATTTGGTGTTTGTGTTGTTATCATATATTGGAGTTTGGCAGGAAAGTTTCAAAAATATTATGGAAAATTTAATGAGTGAAAGAAAATCCGATCACCTCAGGAGATAAAGGTAGATCGACCCTACTCGCTGAGATAATAGTTTGGCGAGATGGGACACAATGTGAGGAGTCCAAAGCACTAAGTATCAGGGGTCATTCATGACATCCATGTTTGCGACTTACGAGAAGGCAGTGCTGAGGTTAGTGAGGTAAAAGCATAATATTGAAAAAAGCAATGAGTGAATGAGCGAAAGGTGAGAAATCAAAGGAAGAAGGAATGTGGTATGAAAGTTTGAAAATTACTCCATTTCCCCCGATCATCAGCACCACATGGCCAAAAATTGCTCACCCGTTAGCCTTTTATCAATCTACTCCTTATTGATCATAGATTAAAGTCCTCTTGATTATTAATGCTTTGTCATATGAATTGTTTTTACATAACCTTCCTTTTATGTGAGATGTTGCTTTTAATTGCACATGCATGGATTTGTGACACTAGAACCTTTTCGAGGATGGTAATTAATTGCAGGGTTATATAAGAATGAATCTAATATGTATAGAGTTTTTGTTTTCTTCCCCTGTATGACAATTAAAAGTATTGGTTGAGGACAAGCAAGCTTAAGTATGGGGTGTTTGATGTGAGCCTATTTTGCCATGTTTTACATATACTTTTATATCGATTTCTGCATGCATTTCATACATTTGTGCTGGAATAATACAGATTCTATGTAGTTTACACTTATTTGCCAAATTATGGAGTCTACACTAGTTTTTGTTTAATTTCGCAGAAATCGAGGCATTTAACAGCAATTCAGAGAAAGGAGGAAAAGCTTGAAGTCAACTACAAAAAGTGCGAGGTCAAGGAGCAGTGGAACCAGGACAAATCGAGCAAAGAACGGGAAAAATCGACTCGACACGGTCTGTTCGATATCGACCAACCTTGGCCGAAATCGAGGAGTATGGTCGATTTTCACCCAGTAGGCCAGAATCGAGTGAAGAGTACAGAGATAGGTCGATTTCGACCAATGTGGTCGATATCGACCAAAACTTCGGTCGAAAATTCTCCTGGAGGTCAATATCGAGTGTCTGAAGTGAAGCCGAGAAGATGAGGCCAATATCGACCATATTGGGTCGATATCGAGTGACCAACAGTGGCCGAAATCGAGTGAATCCGAGTCCAGAATCCGAGCTGGTTTTTTTCCACATTAAGCAAGAAATATTCTATCAAATCAAGAGGAGATTTATCAAGTTTTATGAAGAGAAGAAGGATTTATCTACTTTAGATATAGTTTCCTTGTTGATTTATTTCCTTTATTTCCAATTTTAATCTTTAAGTATTTAGATAGATAAATTTAGATATAGACAGAGTTTCTTTCCTAGATTAGCTTGGAATGAAGCCTATAAATAAAGCCTTAGGGGCTGGATTTTAATTCATTCAATTTCAGTTACAATTAGTTACATAGAGAGAGAGAGATAGAGAGAGAGAGAGAGAGAGCTTGTGGCGAGTGGAGCAAGAGAGTTGAGAGACGATTTGGCTTCGATTGGTTGTAAGCTTTCTTTTATTTTATTAATGCAATTTAGCTCTCTTTTATTATTAATGTCTTTTTTGATGATGAAGAGCGAGTAGTCACCCAACTTCTAGGGTCGGGGTGAGCCCGATGGTAGCCATGTAAGGTGATGCGGTAAAGATACAATCTTTTGATGCAATTCATCTTCTATCCCTATGAGCATGATTCTTTTGCGAAAGTTGAAGGTGATCCTTGTTTGTGTTATTGAAGCGAAAGTGATCTTAATACAACTTGGATTAATTATGTGAAAAAGGGTTAGTAACAATTAGGGTTTATGTGAGAGCCTCTATATTCCTATTTGTTAATAACAAAAGTTATTTGATGAAAAGCATGATCTTTTATGCCTTTATGTGTTATTTTACATGGTTATCGTTGTGGTGTTGAAACCCTGATCTTGGAAGTCTTTACTTTATTAATTTATTTCATAAAATTCGAGTTCTGTTCTGAGAAAAGTTTCTGTTTTTGGTCGATATTGAGTCACTGTTGGTCGATTTTATAGGTCGATATTGAGTGGGTTGGGTCGAAATCGACCAGTCTATGTTTTTCTGTTTTCGTTTCTGTTTTCTGCGTTCTACAGGTTGTTGACAGTTTGGTCGATATCGAGGTAAGTAGTCGATATCGAGCATTCTTCTGGTCGAAATCAGTGAGTTTCTGGAACTTAAAAGGCGGGCGCTAACACGCTTCCTCATGGATCGATCCTGACTACCTTCTACTACAGCGGGAGGAAGTCTTGTAATTAATTTGTAACTGCGGAGATCAGGGAGTCAAATTTGAGATTTATATTTCATACTTGATTTTCCTCCTAACAGACATCCTTGGCGACTAAGTAAGATCTTTAAAAGATAGAAATGAATCTTCTTTGGATAAGGATCTAAATCACCGTGTTTATCCTTGGCGGTGGACGGGACAGCTAGCTTTAGGCTCAATCCATCATCATCATCATCTCTTCGAACTCGGATTCCTGAATCTGCATAATTAACATAGAAAAGTGTAGATTCTGAATTTCGAATAGAAAAGGTATAAAGATGCAACTTAACTCTAAACTCTTATCTAATGCAACCTAAACTACCTTAAAACTACTTAAAATGTGTATACAAAATATGCATTATTATCATCTCAGATCAATATATATGTAGGGTGCGTGAAAAATACTTGAATTTTAAAAACACTAAAAATACGAGAATTCTGTTTAGGGTAAAATTGTCGTTTGGCGCAAACTTGGTCGCAAGGACCATATAACATTTGGTCGCAATGACCACGTATTATATGGTCGCAATGACCAATCACAAAATTGTCGCACTGAACCCGGTCGCAACGACCAAACTACATTTAGGTCGCAGCAACCAACTTTTAAAAAAAAAATGGGGTTTTTTTTAAGCTCGGTTATTTAAAAACTGAGCTAAAAAGTGATGTCTTTTAGCAAGGTTCTTCTTAGAACCGGGCTAAAAAGTCATAATTAAAATTTTTAAAAAAAAAGAAGTAGAAGGCCGACGCACGCCCAAAAATGGCGTCTTCTTCTACCTCTGCGGATCTGCCGAACCAAATTCAACCTATCCTCCCTTGAACCAAAAAGCGAAATTCACCCTATTTTATAACATATTTGTATAAAACAAACTAAGAAATGCCCTAACAAAATACACAACATTCAACCAACTTTACTCAATTTGGTGTAAATCTAAGAAATGCCCTAACAAAATCACCATTTGAATACTATCAAAACTAGTTCAAAGAATAAAAAATAAACATCTTACATTCTTTTTATTCTGATATATCCTTGATTTGTTAAGATTAAATGAAAAATGGAAGGGGAAATTGAAGATTTGATAATTTGGGTGGGGATTGGAGTTTTCTGCGCAATTGTGAGAAAGAGATGGCAACTGAGAGGGGAGAAGGTAAGGGTTGGTAATTAATTTTAACTTTAAGAGTAAATCTACCATGTTCTATTTGAAAATTCTCCCTGTTCTAAAAAGCATAACCCAAAATTTAAAGGCAAAATTGCAGAAAACCACCCTTTAAATAGGATGTTTTGTGTGAAACCACCCCTTAAAATAAAAATTGCATAAAATCACTATTTAAAACTGTTTTCTTTGCAAAGTCACACCCATTACCCAATTTTCGTTAATTAAATGTTAAAGTATGTGGAAATTTAATTACACCCCTTATTTTTATTATTATTTTACTCATTTCAATTGATATTAGTCAATATTGAACTTATTAACATGTTTTTCAAAAGCAAAAAACACTATAAATATAAAAAAAAATGTTTTTTTTTAAATAATTTCATACTTACAAAAAAAAGTACAAAAATTGACATGTAATTTATGTTTTATACATATAAAAAAATGTGTAATACTAGGGCTACTTGAAGAAAATATTTTTTTTAAAAAATAATGTTTCATATAGTTTTTATTATTCTAAAAATGTATGTGGAATATTGAACATATTTTTAGAATAATAAAAACTATATGACATATCATTTAAAAAAAAATTATTTTCTTTAAGTAGCTCTTAAGTAATATACACTTTTTAAAATATATAAACATCAATCATATCTATTTTTTTATAGAGTGTTTTTACTAATAAGTGTGAAATTATATATAAAAAATAATATTTTATATAAAAAATTACTTTTGAAAAACATGTTAAAAGGTAAAAATTAATTAATATCGATTGGATAAAGTAAAATAATAATAAAAACAAGGGATACAATTGATTTTCAGAATTTTTTTTCAAAATATTCACTGAAAAATAATTAATTAACAAAATATTCAAACATTTAAAATATTTACAAAAATATTCATTTTTTGCAGGTTTGGCAGAAAAACGCGGTCTCATACCACGTCTTATTCACAAAGGGTAAAACGTGAAATTGGAAAAAGAAGTGACAAAAAATTAACACAAGAAACGCGGTCTCAGACCGCGTTATCGTTTTAATTTTATATAGGGGATGAATTTCGTAATTTTGTAAAATATTTTACCCTAGAGACGTGGGTTGAGCCCGCGTCTCTCTCTCTCTCTCTCTCTCTCTCTCTCTCTCTCTCTCTCTCTTTTATTATCGGAATTAAAATTGAAAGAAAAGTAAAGCGTGTCTCTTCTTCTTCCTTTCATCCATGGAGGTCGGCGCCAGATCTGCTGCCATCGCCCCCGTCCTCCCCGGCCACCCTTGCAGCCTTCGTCCCCGTCCTCTTCCCCGGTGCAGCCTCCTCCCTTTACCAGATCTTCGGCGCCATATCCCGGCCTCCACCTCCGGTCCCCCGCTTCCCCGGATCTACCAATTTCACAGGCGAATCCCGCCCACCCTCGCCGAAGCAGCCTCCGTACCAGCCCACCCTTCGACAGGCGCCGGCCTCCATTGATGGACGGAAGGAGAAAGCACGGGTAAAGCTCGGATTTAAACCGAGCCCCGCCGGAGGAGGAGAGAGGTGCTGCAGTGGATCTCTCGAGCACTAGCAGGCGGCGAATCGAGCACCCTCTTGAGCAGGAAGCGGCGGAACACCCTCTCGAGCACCACCGGTCGTCGACCTCTGACCCCGACAACACCTCCCAGGGCTCTCTGGCCGTCGACCTCCGACCCCGACAACCGTCTCTCCCTCTGCCTCCGGTGCTCTCCGGCCTCCTCTATCCTCCTTCCCAGCGAAATCCGGGCTTCGGCCTCCCTATCTCCTCCATTCCAACAGGTAGAAGGCGATCGATGTCGCCTGCCGGACTCGGAGCAGCCGAGCAGGAGGAAGATGGCGGCCTGATTACAATCAGCCTCTTCTTTCAATTCCGATAATTAAAAAAGAAAAAAAAACAAGAGAGACGCGGGTTGAGAGCGCGTTTCTTGTGTTAATTTTTTGTAACTTTTTTTTTTCCAATTTCACGTTTTGCCCTTTGTGAATAAAACGCGGTATGAGACTGCGTTTTTCTGCCAAACCTGCAAAAAATGAATATTTTTGTAAATATTTTGAATGTTTGAATATTTTGTTAATTAATTATTTTTTAGTGAATATTTTGAAAAAAAATTCTGATTTTCATGCACTTTAACATTTAATTAACAAAAATTGGATGATGGGTGTGAATTTGCTAAGAAAACAGTTTTAAAGGGTGGTTTTCTGCAATTTTTGAATTTCACTATGGTATGAGAGCGCGTTTCTTGTGTTAATTTTTTGTAACTTTTTTTTTTCCAATTTCATGTTTTGCCCTTTGTGTATAAAACGCGGTATGAGATCGCGTTTTTCTGCCAAACCTGCAAAAAATGAATATTTTTGTAAATATTTTGAATGTTTGAATATTTTGTTAATTAATTATTTTTTTAGTGAATATTTTGAAAAAAAAAATTCTGATTTTCATGCACTTTAACATTTAATTAACAAAAATTGGGTGATGGGTGTGAATTTGCAAAGAGAACAGTTTTAAAGGGTGGTTTTCTGCAATTTTTTAATTTGACTATGACTTATACACAGTATATAAACAAACGATCTATTATGATCGAGATAAGATACAGTACAGTGATATGTAGATTAATTTGGACAGACTTATAATTCATTATTCAGACTTTTGGATGTATATCATGTAGGTATCATGTAATGTAGGGCTTGTTTGCAAAATATTGGAGCCGATTGAACTATACAGACACAGACAGTTAAATACTTAATTGTGGGGGTGGACTGGTGGAGACACATTTATCGATCTGGATTTGCTGTTCAATTCATTGTCTGTCTCTAATTCTCTACTGTAGTATAATCGAGTATGTACATGATCATAAAAGATCGACATCGTTTAATTAAATTTGGAAGCTGCCTATCAAGATTTCAATGGTACGTAAATTTGTTACTAAAATGCAAATTTTTGTTGAGTTAAGAGACAAGGGGATTATTAGTAAATACCATAATTTGATAATTGGTTTGGCACAATACCTAGTTTTGAAAACAATTGCATTCACATTTAAAAATTTGTAAAAATACCTTATTCAATTATAAAAAATACCTAGTTTTCCCGAAATGCTGCTTCCTTGGAGGTTCGTCTTCACTGCCCACAGGTGCTTCCTGATGTACTGCTGGCCTGCGGTGTTGCCGTTGGTAGCGCTTGGCTTCGTTCGTTCGTCTACGTCCGCATCTCGTCCGGTAAAGTTAGGCTTGTTTCTCTTTGTAGAGTTCATGTACTTGTTTCTCGCACCTTCGTTGTATTTTAACACTTTTTGACGGTTTTCGTCTGCCGACTTGTCGACCATTGAGGTTCAGGTTTGTCTGGCCTCGAATTATTTCCTAATAAAAAAAACATAAAATTAGGAAAAAAAAGGTAAAATATTTTTGGCATTTATCATTTTTCTTATATATTTAAATTATATTAAATAATTAAATAATAAAAAAATCTACAATTTCAAAAAAAAAAAGTTAACAAGATCAGCCCCCGACCCCAATCCCTAACTCGTTGGTGCCTGACCCCAAGAGCAGGATGAGTCGGGTTGCTGTCATCAAGCTCTTGGCCTCTCCTCGCTTCTCTTGCCGCCGGCCACTCTCGCTGAGTCTCTCTTCTCTGGCCGCTGGTTCGCTGCCACTCTAATCTCCCCTCCATCTCTGGTTGTCGATCTCGATCGTGCTCGAACCTCATCTCTTCGCTCTCATCCCTCTCTATTGTTGCTTTGTCTCTGTTGGTTGTTGTTGCTTCGTCGACTGCTTTCACTGGACGCTCATCGTCATCGCCATGCTCCATTTTCTCTCTTCTTTATCTTCGCCGTGAAGCGCCAATAGATCCGATCTCTGCTCTCATCAGTCATCGTGCTCTCCACTCTCGTTAGTCTTTGTGCTCTCCGCTCTCATTTCTCTGTTTTGTCTCACTTATCATCTTCCCACTTGCTCGATCTGGTTTCGACCTGTCCATTATAAGCCTAATCTCACCTTATGGCTTCTTCTTGTGCATATATTACATTGGTTTACAATGGTTTTGTTTTGGTGGAATTGGATTACGATGATTTAATCTGTGAATTGTGAAGTAGATTACCTTGGATATGTGATTTAATATATGAATCTGTGAATTGGATTACGGTGATTTTTTGTTTGAATTATGAAGTAAATTACATTTGTTTCGACCTGTCTGGTATAAGCCTGATCTCGCCATCAAAGGAAGCTCATGTTAACATGGCTAGTGTTAGGAAAGCATGGGAAGATCGGGCTTTATTGGCTGTCGATTTTGCAGGGAACAAGAAGCTTGGTAAGGCGAAACAAGGCCTTGTTAAGGAGGCTACAATACTGCTCCTGGCTCCCTATGACGGGGTTTTGTCCCCTGAGTTGTGCCTACACTACTTGTTGTTCACAACTAAGGTGGAAGATATGGTGTTCTCGGGTGCGATTAGCAAGCTGAATATCAATGAGATCTCTGGGTTGTTTAGGTAATTGGGCAAGTGGTTGAAGAAATATGAAAGGTTCCCCCAGGCTATTCCGTGTCCCGAGGCACAGAGCTTGCTTGCTTTGAACGCATGCCAGTGGGTTCTGACTGTTGAGACTGTCGTGGAGGCCCTTGGAGCTGTTATTGATGAGTGGTTTTCGTCGTTGGTGCTACATTTTGAGTTTCACCATGAGTTGAAATTGGTTGAAGGTGTGTTGAGTTCATTGGTGGTTGAGGGGAGGTTGTGTGGCTTTTTTACTAGTTTGATTGAAATATCTAAATCCGAAGTGAAAACTTCTTAGTTCTTTTTTGGTATTATTTTCTGTTTCCTATAAAAGTTTAAGTCTCATTAAATTTTGCAAGTTTTGCGAGGAGAAGATGAGGGTGATGTTATGAAATTGGTCTTTGTGGATATGAATGAACACAGGTTTTGATACAATATGATATCTGAAACTTTTATTTTTGTGATTGAAGAAAGTGTTGTGTTGTATCTGAAATTGCCTAATTTCTTACTTTGACGAACTTGCATATTCATCATGTTCTAGAGATTAAGACACCAAATGCAATTCTCAGAGAAAATAATGTGCCAAAACCCGCATGAACCTCTTACTTTCAAAGATTTAAGAAGATAAAGTGCGGTTAGGGTTAATAATCTAGTAGTTACGATTTAGGTTAAAATCTTATCTTTACTCAATCTCTCGTCGATTATTGCACACATCTTGTCAATGTTCATAATTGACATTGTTAGCATTTATATTCATTCTGTCAATTTGATAATATTATGGTTTCAAGACATATAATGACATTCCTTTTTTAAATATGGTTAATAATTCAGTAGATATGATTTACCGTATCTTTAGTCAATCTCTCCCCGATTATAGCTTCAATCATGTAAACATAAATTTATAGTCTTGTCACTATAAACACTATTCCTATCAATGTAAATACATAACTTTGTCATCTTGGACATGCCTTTAATTTCTAGTTATGGTATGGATTAAATCTTATCTTTATTCTCTTCCCGATTATAGATTCCATCATGTCAGTATTATTTCTCAGGTTTGTCATGATAAACATTAATCCTGTCAAAATGAAAATTTATATTGTGGATACGCACGTATTGACATTCCTTTTTACTAAGGCAATTTTTTCATCTGGCCAGTTTTATTATTTTTAATTTTCTGGAAAAAAATATTAAAATCATTTTTTTAATATATATTTCATTTTTTAAATATTTTTTTAACTTTTCTTTTAATTCATAATTCTTCTTTTAAAGATTTTTACATTTAAATTTAAAAGTAAAATCATCCATTATTTTTTAGCACCAATGACTCGTCTATCCTATTTTCCCTATTCTCACAAAACGAGTATATTATTTCAAACCGAACACCGATTTAGTGTATTTCTGCAAATCGGCCAAAATAATAAGAGCTTGTTTAATTAAAATCTATAAAAACTCAATTAGACAAAAAAAACTCAGTTAGTTCAAACATTCAAAAAAGTATGACCAATACATGTTCTTTATACCAAAAAAAACCTAGAAATTTGATTTTTCGATAATTCAATTCCTACATTTTTTTTGATAAGGTAAAGATTCAAGGGGCAGACATACCTGGCTCCCCGAGAGGCCAACGAATCGGCAGACGAATTAACAGTCGAAAACAATACAACCAAAAGCTAACCAAAACAGGCGCAACAATTAAAGATTGAAACTAAACGTACAAAAGGATAGACCTAGGCTAAATTAGGACCTTCAGCCGAGAACGCAGACACGGACAGAAGCCAAGCACCACCATGGCAGCACCGCTGGTCAGCGATACATCAGGATGTCATCTCCCGTGGGAAGTGAAGACGGAAACTCCAAGGAGCAGTCTCCTAGAAACGGAGTCGTCATGAGCACACCGCCACGACCCCAACCGGACCCAACTTCGAGCGTCATGCTGTCAACCCAACCAAAACAAAACTAGGACAACCCAAAAGTACGCACAAGCCACAACCCGAACATGGTGCGACTGAGAGAACGCTCAAACTAAAATTTGCTCTAAGAAATAGTATTTACAACCCGTTCGATAAATTGATCATGCCCTTTCGGGATTTTGTTCAAACCCTTTCCGAAGTTTGTTTCAAATTATATATATAAAATAATATATATTATGACGTTGAGTTCAGTTTTTTTTTTAGATCTATTCGTTTATTAATTTTTTATTTTACTTTTGTTTTAAACCCGGGCTGCCTCGGGCCCAAGGCTTTGGCTTAGGCCCAAAGCACAAAACACGGGCCTAGGAGTAGACGCAAGAGCATACCAGGCACCATGCCAATGAGGGGAGCCCCAGGGGTGGACCAAAGGCCGACAGTGGCTCTAGACAGGGACTAGATGCAGATGAGATGACCAGCACCAGAAGAATCGAGACTAGTCGAAGCCGGTTTAGGGGCGGACACACAGATCTGAGTGGTTTGGAGAACAACTCGAACCACAAGATGAGGCCGGGAGTGTAGATAGAAGAGGACATGACAGTCAGCAAACGGAGCCCCTTCAGCACCACCAGGCAGCAATGAAGACAGGGAAGAAGCACGCGAGCCGAAGATTTGGTGGATCAGAGTTTGTATCTCGAGATTGGATAAGGGGGAGATGCAATGGACAAGGAGAACTCTTAAACATCAAAAGTCCCAAATTGATTTCAGATTTGGATCCACATTGAAGCATGATTTTAAAACTGGGGTTTTCACAAGTAGTTCAATAGAACCACTAACACATAAGGCTGCGACCCACCAAGGAGTAGTGGTGGCCGGAGCTCGGAAAGGCAGCCGAGGCCGAGCAGGCCGACGAGATCGGAGGAAGAAGAATTGAATTGGAGCCCGGGAAGGAGGTCGGGATAGATATATTGGAGGCCGATTAAGGATGAAGAAAACGGAGAGATGGTGAGCCACAAAGTAAACCCTGAAAACCCCAAAATTAGAGATGGGTGACTAGATCCTAGGCATGGCGGATGAGCGCCAAGTCAGATTGGAGGTGGCCTAGGCTCGGTTTTAGGCAGTCGGATATGGATTGAGGTGGCCAAAGCCAAGTTTTAGGCGGCCGAAGACGAGTTTAGGTGGCTGAAGCCCGGTGTTAGGAGGCCGAAGCCCGGGTTCCCATATCCCTCAAAAGAGAGAGTTTTTTATCCAAGCCCGGGTTCCCTGGAACAAGGTCCATGTATAATTCAATTCCTACATAATAGTAGAAGAATTCAACTACCTAGGATTGTTTTTTATATGTATAAAATAAAAAAATTAACTTCCCCTATTTTAATTTAATTTCTCCAACTTATTTCTCAACCCAATATCCTTTTAAAATTCATGAAAATTGAATTTTTGGGAAGTAATTTGAAATTGTCTTCTCACTCAAAAAAATCCAAGGTCTTATTACATATGATGCATGGCATCAAAATCGATAATAATGACAAAAACAACTGGTCAATGAAATCCTACCTTCAGGAAGAACGCACTGTCACGCGCCCCTCTTCTCCATACTCTCCAGCCGCCCATTGCTAACCCTAATTTGCTTTGCTCCGATCTCCGACTAACACCAATTGCCAATCCCATCAAAATCCCCACTCGCCCGGGCATGTATCTTCCTTTACCCTTTGAAATTGGTCTTCTCAAGCCCACTTGCCCTTTCTCTATTGATGATAGGGCTTACTTGCGCAAGGTTTCCCTTTGGGATGTGGCCGCTTCTTATTCGACCTATCCTTGGCGAGATCCGTGCTCAAGGTTGTTTTCTCGTGGTTTATCTAGGGAATTTATGTGGGATGGGACTGTTTCGTGGTGGCCGAATGGGCGAAGTCGTTTCAGGCGTGGGTGGCTTTTTGGTTCCCTTTACCCACTATGCCTACCAGCAAACAATCTATTTATACCCTAATCAGGGGATTTGGGATTACACTCCCCTTCTTACAACCTCCTTTAGGTTGTGGCGTCTTTTTGGATGCGTGCTACCCTAAGAATGTCCCCACAAGGCGTTGCTATGATTGCTATTGTCGAATATCTTATTTTTTGGTCGTCCTTGGGCTTCTATCAGGGACATCTACGGTATGATGCTAATTACTTTCTTGTCGTCTACAATTTTGATTGTGTCGAGACCTTTTGTAATTACCATTCTTTTGCTCTCAGTCCTTGTAACTCTCGTAATGTTTTACTATTTCAGTTACCTCCCAGGTTATGTTTTGTGTGTAGTCACAGGCTGAATGTAACATTTATCTTGTACCATCCAAGGTTTAGGGTGAGTTTTTTAAACCAAGTACCCAATTTCATAACCCCTACTATTCATCATTTTAAGGTAACATTTCTTACTTCTACTATTGCTCATGTTTACCCGTACAAGGCGCCGACATTTCTTTTAATACCAATTGCCTCTTCTTCAGTTTGTGGGAATTCAATTTGGGTTCTGGTTGTGACATCCAGTAGTTCCATTCGAAGTACGACCTTTACTGGCAGATGGTTTGATACCAAGCGAATAGACTGGTTTTATTCCTTCAAATTATCTTGGTTTTGTTATTTTCTAACAAGACCTTATACATTTGTTATATCAACAAATGTACAAGGTCATCTGCGCCGATTCACAATCTTTTGGATTAGCTACTCAAACTCTTATGGGACTTTAACATTAACCAACAAATGTGAGATGATAACCCGCCAACTCTCAATATGGAATCCTTTTTCAATTTCATCTTTTTGGCTCGTTCTTCATTTTTAATATCAAATGAGAGGTCGTTTTCAAAGAGCTATAACATCATTTCGAAAAGTCGGTTACGGTGGCCACGCTCCACCAACTCTTCTTACAAACGATTACATCATCCTTTTTGTGTCCCATGAATATTTATACATGGAATTCAAGGGGAATTCGTAGCAGAAAATTATGGAGTCATATTGATTTCTTCTGTAAAAATAATTATATAAACGTCCTAGCCTTGCTAAAAATTAAAACTGACAAGCTCCCGGAGGAGAGGTATTGGAAGAAGTGTGGCTTCTCTAATATTGCTTTCGACCCCGCCATCGGATTTTCTGGAGGTATTTGTCTCCTTTAGAAGGACATTCTGTCTTATTTGGGTTATGTGGAACTTATATCTGTCCAGCATCGAATTATTCACTTCAACTATTTGGACTATACTACTCAAAGGACGATTGCTTGCCTACTCGTTTACATTCCACCAGACAATAGGCTCAAGCAAACCTTTTGGGAATTGATTACAGATCATATCTCTTTTCTTGTTATTCCGTTTTGTATTATGGATGACTTGAATGATATATGTTCACCAGATGAAAAGCTAGGTGGGGTAGAGCCGCCAAACTCACGATTTAACCATCTAATTGATGCTAAAAGCAAACTTCTCCTAACCGAAGTCCCATCTTATAGGGGACTTTTTACATCGCAACAAAATAAAGATGACCCGAATAATGCGCTCTTGCAATTACAGTCAAAGTTGTTATCTAGTTACAATGATGGTGATTTTGAGTTAATGAAGAGGCTTCATAACAAAAGGGAACAGATGTTGGATTTCCATCGGCGTTACTGGAGCCAACATGCCAAGGTTAAACACATTAAACTCAATAATTCCAATTCTGGTTATTTCCACAAAATAGCCTCAGCCAAGAGAGGGGAAAAACAATCAAGTCTATTGCTCTTGATAACGGGGAAATCACATCACAATTCAGAACTATCCAGTGGAAGTCCGAGAAAGAATTTAAATGTCATTTTCGTTCCTCATTTGACCTCAACAGCACCTTACAAGGAGACCTCATGGTCATTAGCCAAAATTTTATACACACTGAATTTAATGCTTACTTATTTGAAAATGAGATTAAGGGTGCAGTTTTTCCATGATTGCGAATAAATCCCCTGGTCCTGATGGTTTACCAGCAGGTTTTTACCAGAAATACTAGCATGTGGTGGGCCCTTTGGTCACTAGGGTTGTTAAAGCATTTTTCAGTATTGGTAATCTGCTTCGTCAAATTAATCATACTTTCATCACCCTTCTCCCCAAGAGGGATGATCCAGAATCGATAAATCACTATAGGTTAATCAGCCTATGTACCACTGTTTACAAGATCATTGTGAAAGTCCTTACGACTCGACTCAGCAAAATCTTTGATAAGCTAATTCACCCGCTGCAAGGTGCTTTCACTAAAGGTCGATTTATACAAGATAATATTCTTATAGATCACAAGATCCTCCACTCTTTCAAAAATAAAAAGGGGAAGAGTGGGATGGTCGCTTTAAAACTGGACATGGAAAAAGCCTATGATAGGGTTGAGTGACCCTTTCTGTTCCAGGTCATGGAAAAATTTGGTTTTGCCCCAAAATTTATTACATGGATTAGATAATGTGTTTCTTTAGTTTCTTACTCGGTAATGGTTAATGATAAACCCACTACTATTTTCCAACCAACCAGAGTTTTGAGGCAAAGGAATCCTCTCTCTCCGTTCCTCTTTATTCTGGCCTCTGAAGTTCTCACCAGAACTTTACAAGCTCAATCGGTCAACAACAAAGATATCATAATGGTACGTTTTTTGCAAAACGGGGGTGAGGATCCCCTTCTTGCCTTTGCTGATGATATTCTCATTTTCTGCAAAGCAGCACCATCAGCTTGCGCTACCATGGTAGAGGTTATCCCCGTCCTTGCCTTTGCTGATGTGTTGGGAGAAACTTTGAAACTAGATCAACTTGGACAAGTCTAGTTTCCAAGTTTCTTCCAACACGTCACACATCACTATTAATTCCATAACCTCTACCATGGGGTTCCCACAAGACAACAACTTTGACAAACATCTGGGGTGTCCGATAGTCAATGGTAGGGTCGATTGCGACACCTTTAATGACATTGTCTTAAAAAAACAACTTACTAAGTGGAAGTTCTCTTGTTTGTCGTTCGAAGTACTTGTGTGCCCAACCTATTTACCTCATGCATGCATTTCTTTTACCGTTACCATTTTATACCCCTTATCAGCTAGGATAAGATCTGTTCAGATACTCTGAAAGGTGGTTTAGTTCTTCATAAAGCTGAAATGGTGAATATTGCGCTTCAGATGAAGCTTCTTTGGAAAATCATTTTGGAACCGAACAATCTATGGTTACATATTATGTCGAAGAAATATCTCAAATTTTCTCCTCTCTTGTCTTACAAAAAACAAAGCAACACTTTGTGGCAATGGGGTTGTTTAATGTCCATAAGATACCTCTTTAAACCAGGTTTGCGATGGTCAATGGAGTATTGGCAACGGTGAAACAGTTGACTTTTGGACGATTGTTGGGCTTTTGAGTGCCCCTTGGCAGACAGGATCATCCGACCCTTACCTTATATGGTTAACTCTTGTAAGGTTAGGGACTTCATTGGCTCAGATAGACAATGGGACATCCCCCAGCTCTAATCGACTCTCACTAATTTCATTTCCCAAAACGACATTGATCACATCATCAATACGGTCCTCCCAACTAACGATATGACCGACCGTCTTTATTGGGCCCGAGAAAGGGTGGTTGGTTTTCAACAAATTCTTCTACCTCCTTCCTTACTAAGAATATTGGCTCACAAAGTTTTGACTATGGTTGGATCTGGAATCTGGATGTGCCTCCCAAACTAAGACACTTTCTGTGAAAAATTGCACGTGATGGTATACCGACAAAAGTACGTCTACAGAAATCATGTATCTTTGTTCCTTCTAGGTGTGTTTTCTGTGGAAACATTGACGAATTTACTCATCACTTATTCATTGAGTGTGGTACAACAAATGATCTTTGTCGATTTTAAAAAATACCTTGCCCTTCTACCACTTAGCTACTTACTGGTGGACTATGTGGTTTTTCAAGAACCAGTTGTGTTTCAACCATGCAAGTTCTGTTTCCCTTATGGAAATGAAACTTTTCTACATATTTTCTTCACTGACTTGGCAGTAGTCTAGACTGCTCATTTCAAAAGATAATAATCTTAATAATAAACATTTGTCTCAACATATCTCTATTGTTCCTTGTAGATTATCGAGAAGTAAAAACTATAATAGGTCTGGGAGACTGGATAAACCACCAAAAGGCTTCTCTAATCTTAATAATAAGCATTTGTCTCGACATATCTCTACTGGCTTTGTATGGATTGAAACAAGCACCTCGTGCTTGATATTACCGAATGGATACATACTTACTACAAGATGGTTTTCGAAAATGCCCGTATGAGCACACATTGTACACAAAGTCAAATAACAAGGGAGAAGTTGTTTTTTGTTTGTATGTAGATGATTTGATATACACTAGAAACAACGAGACCATGATCTAGAAGTTCAAACAGGCTATGACTCTTCAATTTGAGATGTCTGATTTAGGAATGATGTCATATTTTCTCGGCATTAAGGTGGTGCAAACCGTTTCTCAAAAGAAATATGCAGGTGATATTTTAAAGAAGTTCAAAATGAATCATCTTCTCTGAAATGAAGAAAGAAGGTAGCGACGAACTGATAAATACTACTTATTTCAAGAGTATAGTTGGTAGTCTACGCTATTTGACTTCCACTAGACCTTACACAGCTTATGAAGTTGGGTTAATCACTCATTTCATGGAGAAACCATATCAATCACATTTGTAAGCAAAAAAGACAATTCTACGATATGTCAGTGGTACTCAAAATCATGGGATATGTTGAGACCAAAAAGACAGTGACTTGACAGGATATGTTGAGACCAAAAAGAGCATAGCAGGATATGTTTTCTACATGGGAGATGATGTTTTTTCTTGGTCTTCTAAAAAGCAACAAGTGGTGGTCTTATCAACAGCAGAAGTTGAATACATGACTCCAACATCTGCAGCATGTCAGTCAATTTAAAGGAATTGCAACATGCGCAGAAGTATCCAACACCAATCATATGTGATAATAAGTCAGCAATTGAATTGGATAAAAATCTAGTTTTTCATGGAAGATCAAAGCACGTTGAATTCTATATATCTAAAGAAAAAGTGGCTAACATCATAACAAAACCACTTGGCACGGAAAAATTCAAGAAGTTCATAACTATGTTTGGTGTTACTTAGCACAAGTGAAGCTATTAGCTTTGCTAAAGATATATTCAAGTTTGAAGGGACGTGAAGAAATATCGACCTTGGATAATTAGGTATTTTATATTTTTAGAAAGTAGTTCTCACAAAGATAGTTATTATTTATTTATAGTTTGTGGCTATTTTTGTAAGCAAATTTCTATCACGGAATGTTTTTTTTTTGTATAAGTAATATAAATATGTTGTAATTGTGTTCAAATGAGATAAGAGAGAAAACAATAATCAATAATAAAACTTCCTTTTCTCTTCCTAAGTATTAATAAGACTAGTGTAGGTCTCGTCCCGTGCACGGATAATACGTTAATGCAATATTACAAATAATCCGGCCCGGAATTATGATTCCCAAGTTACGTTTCAAGGGATGAAACCCCTTGTTCAGATCTTGCAATCCAGGTACGGGTCGAGGTTTCAAACTCATTTTAAGATTAGTAGAAAACGAGATTTCATACCCTAAAAACCTCGAAGGGTCGTTGGGTACCCTTAACCTGTCCTAAGACTATGTCGCGAAATTCATTTCAAACGAAAGTAGAGCGGAAGCAAAGCTGAGATACAAGTGCCACGGCAGAGCCGGGTCAAAACCAAATAATAGTGGGTGATTACCATTTTACCAAGTTAGAATATTAGCCAAATTCTTCGGTTCGCCAAGAGATTCCCCGCCATAGAAGCAAGGAGCAAACAAGGATAGGTACCTAACACTATCCACGAATTCAGGCCCGGTAATCACCTGCGGGTCCTCTGACCGCGCTGAGGCCAAATAACATGCCTACACCTAAATAAAGGATGACAAATAGAGTACAACATTTAAATCATATAAGCATGCTTTGACAATTATAATATGTATAAAAACTGTATAGGGCCCAAGACAACGCCAAGTGGCATATTCCTCTCCTACTCCACCCTCTTTTTCATGAGCGGACCTGGCCAGCACGGTACCCGTTTCATCGTGGTGGTGCACGCACCACGGAATCATAGCATGCTCATCATTATCATAGTCATCAAGAATAGTGTAAAGTAAATCAAGCTCGCCCGATGATGCTGGACTATCAAATCATACTCATATCGACTCGACTGACTCCGGGCACCCGATGAGGCTGGGCTACCCTATGACCCTAGCAAAGACTCCAGGATTATCAAAGATAAAAGCCGTTCTGTATTCAAACACACATAGTAACCACATGCTCAGTTTATTGCAATCCTAGCATGATACTACATAGCATGCTTTTTTTTTTTGATGACGAGGAACCCACCTTCGGTGGCAAACCCCGAGCACGTGGCCCAGCCGGCAAGAGCCACGTACCAGGTAAACCGGCTTGCGCCGACCGGCTCGACCCAGTGGTAGGGAGAAAGGTAAATCTTGGATTTTCACCCAAGGAAAGAGGCGGAGGCAGGGATCGAACCCGGGACCTCCTCACCCCTCCCCTTGCTCCTTACCACTAGGCCAGCCCGACTGGGGCTACATGGCATGCTTTAATATGCAACAACTACACATCACATGACACATCAGGCAGGAGGTCCAGGTTGTTGAGTAAGTCCCGTAGGATACTTACCTGAAGATGCAGAACAATAACATAACACAAGCAAGGGCCCAAATGCAAGTCCAAAGCAATCCAAAAGCAATATACACCTATCATCAAGCCATTGCGATAAGCTACCGGACCAACATTCATACGCACGAAACCCAAGTTCTTAACATACTCAAAACCAACCGATAGTAAAACCGTTTTCCAAAACCTTTCCGATATGATCAATCATCAACCAGAATCATTTACTTCCAATCAACCCCATTGATAAAATCATACCAACCATATTTTCCAAACTCTTAACTCTCCATTTAAATCAACTCATTTTCAAAACAATTTCTCAAATCATACTTGGCTAAATTCCGACATTAAACATTTAAATCCTCTTTACAATTCATGTTTATAAAACATAAGCCAATAAATCAATTCAAAATCCCAAATCACATTTTAACATAATATAACAATCTTTTTCCAAATAATAATATTTCTAAAACTTCTTAAAATATATATAATAATTTCAGAATTATAATATTTTTATAAAGAGACAAATTATATAGTAATATAATAAAACACACGCAGCACATGTATATTTATATAACAAATAATAACAACATTAACAACAAAAAAAATACCCAGAAGCCCAGAAGCCCAAGATCTGGAAAAGAGAGGCCCAACCCGGAAAGCCAAACCCGAAACCCGGATATGACACTTACTGCTCACTGAAATCTGGAAAGAAAGAGAAACTCGGAAGAGGGAGTCCGACCCGAATTCATAACCCAACCCAAGAAGAAAGGAGAAACATGCTCGTCTTCATCCTCTCAAATCGAACAGAGCTCTGATAGCGCTAGGAAAAATGAAAGGAGGGAGAAGAAGGGGAGGGGAAGCTTCTCACCGGCGGCTGGATAGCCTTTATCCCGATCATCCCCGACCACCAAAAGTACCAGGGAACTCAAAACGAAACATAAAAAGGGAGGAAATAGAAGCTCACCGAGGTCTGAAACATTCGCCGGGAAAAGTTCGATTCGTCCGATTCGACCTTGGTGGTGGTGGAGGGAGCGCCGAGGTGCCTGGTTCATACGACAAAGGTTATAAAGGTTCGCCTTTAGGGGAGTATTTGGTCAAAATGAAAGAGAAGAGTCTTACCGACCTCTCCAATCGGAAAGCATGGGGAGAGCGAGAACGGAGTCGGCCTTGCTTCGTTGGAGTCGGGATCGGCTTCTCCTGAGTCAAGCGCTCAAAGCGACAGGAGGAGAAGTGGAGAAGAGGGTGAAGGTGCTCGGCGGCTTCCTAGTGAGACAGAGGAGCTTGGACTCGGCTTATTCGGCGACGTCAAGGAGGAACGAGGAAGAGGAGCAACTGGTGGCGGAAACATGAGAGAAGGGGTTGCAATGGCGGTGGTTGGGCTCAACTACAACGGTCGAAAGAAGGAAAATCAAGGAAGGTGATGATGGTGGTTTGCGGTGGTCGACAAAAGGCTAAAATGAGCAGCTTTCTTGTGGTTTTTGAGGTTGTTTGTGAGTTTCCAGGAGAAGAAGGAAGAGAGGAGAGAAGAGGGTGAATTGAGGGTTCTGCTGCTTATTGGTGGATGGGCAATTGCAATTCCCAGGAGGATACTTATCAGAGGGGAAAAGAGACAAAGTTGTGAGCTGTAAATTGCAAAATGCAAGGGCAGAGGAATCTGCCCTCAACAGAAATCAGAGAACGAGAGAGAAGAGAGAGAGAGAGAGAGAGAGAGAGAGAGAGAGAGAGAGAGAGAGAGAGAGGAAAAGAGAAAAGAAATGGAATTAAAGTGGTTCCAAAGAGATATTTTGAATACCCGAACAAATATCCTGAAACCCGCTCTCTGACCTTATCCGACCCAACACAAAAAGATTTTCAAATTTTCAATTCCGAATTTAATAAAAAACTCCAAATATTATTTTAAAATTTTCGCATATGAAAGCGGGATAAAGCATATTTTAAATTTTCAACTAAATAATGCCGGAACTCGTTTCGAAGGATTTAGAGTAAACCAATAGCTTGGGGACGGAAATTCCAAACCTCCCGAATCTTAAAAATCGAGATGATTATAAATCATTATTTTAATTATTTAATATTATAAAGTTTTCCGGTCTTTACATTCATCCACCTCTAAAAACAAGTCTCATCCCCGAGACTAAAATCATTCTAAAACAATGAGATGAAGTTTGAAATTGGTGAGTCCAAGGATCATGCCATTGGCCCCGTAAGCACCTCATAAGGGCCCGTATGAGATCCTCATAGTACCCTCAACGTGATGATAATATTCCCAATTGGTCGTAGCAAGTATGCGATATGAGCCTGTACCACACCCTTACCTTGACCTTTCGGTTATATAATAACTCGAAAGCAACTATAGCGCTCATACTAGGTCTTAGCAAGCATTCTATATGAGCCCCCAAAAAATGCTTGTATCCACTTCGTGTGGCGTTATAATTTAAGCCCGGGTTGAAAATTTTCAAAAGGGATTCCGCAATTGAAAAAGATTAGTCTCAAAATCATTGAAATTCTCGGTAACGTTTATTCCCTAAAAATCCAAGCTAGTCCTTTTCAAAACCGTTCAAATCTTCAAATCCAATGTTTAGACAAGCAATTTCAGATCACGAGAGGTGGAATCATCTACCTCTAAGGGCTAATCTCATATTTTCTTCCTAGTTTCCAAAATCAAATCAATATATCAATCTCCATTCAAGCAGGATTCATAAGCCATAAGAAATGCATAAACGCATAAACCAACCAATCTTCAACCAGTACATCATACGGCAAGAATCAACATATACCAACACAGTGCCACAAGGTCACATCAACATCTCCACATCATACTAAAGGTCATAATATCACACTAAAAGTCATAAAAGATATCTCACTGTCGCATATCAGCACCACAATCATAGTAGGTTCAGTCACAACAAGGGATCTCATTTAACGCATAAATTCACATAGTCATCCTATCCATTTTCTATCCAGCATCATCATAACATATTTATCACATCAATCATTGGTACTTGCAAGGTTAGCCTTAGCGAAACTTCATCATAAGTCAACGAAACAAAACTACTTATCAACACATCAATACACACAAAGTCATGCTATTGAGATTCAATCAAAAGGGAAAATCAAGCAGTATATTAACATCAAAATGTCAACATGCTCTCCAAACATCATCTTAACTCATCATAATGCCATATAACGATCATTTAGTAATCAGGCACCATTATCTCATATATATACAAATCATATTCATATTCCAAGTCGTACTCATCCTTTACATCCTCATAATCATGCTTAACGACAATTTAACATAACATAATGCTTATCACCACATAATATAACATCATGCTTCCACATAATAAATTATCATTATCTCATATATCATGTCACAACACATCCTAACATGCTTCTAAAATAACATAACAGGAAAGCAAAGCATCAATATATCATGATAACACTTGTCACTACCAACTAGATCTCAATATTGCATATTAACATGTAATACCATTCTGTATCAGATTCATCATGGTCGTTATCTAACATCATGCCAACACATTTTAATAAATCACATAAGCAAGAAAATCCTCACATCATCACCACTCTAAATAAAACGCAATCCCCGCTCGCCCGATTCCAATTCCCAAGTCAAGACCAACCTCGTCTAGATTCACCAACATCAGCTCAGATAACATCCTCTAAAAGAAGCCCCAATTCATTTCGGTACTCTAATCTCACCCCTCGTTCCACCAAGTACTCTCGCTAGCAATCCACCTCTAAGAACCCAGCTCCTATCTCTAACTTCACACCCATGCACTCTCTCATACTATATCCTCAATTCTCTTGAAGCCACTTCTCACACTTCCCAATACACCACAAGCATCACCCAAAAGCTCATCGGAAACCACCAAGCATTGCCTCTCACAAATCCCAAACTCAATCAGTCTTACCTAAGCCAACATACCTCTCTCGCGACTGACTTCATAATACCATCGATCACCCCAACCGCCCAAAAATCTTTCACCACTCTCCAACCACTCCACAAGAGAACCCTCACCCACATGAAGCAATTATGAAAATCATCATACATAATGGGTTCAACAAGTCTCAATTTACCATCATGCTCAGTATTCATTGCAAGACATCGTGCATGAACATAATTAAATCAAGTCATCAAGTTTCATCATAACTTTATCAAGTAAACAGTTCAAGTTTATCAGCAATTGCATTTCATACTTATAGGCAATGAATTTAGATCATGCTTAGCAACTCAAAGTGTTAGCGCATCAAGGTATCATGGCACATGAGAACTATAAGGCACCGAATCGCATCCTCATACACAACGAATAATCAAGCAAGATTCATTACCAGGACAACACACCAACACATTAACTTCATCGTCAAGTCAGTGCAATATCGCCATCACATTTCAAGAAGAATTAGTCAATTCAAACGGAGGACATTTTTGCTTGTAAGTCATATCGCACTCGGTAAACGAAGTCCTCGAAACGTACCGGTCCCGCCGACATCGTTGATCCTGAGGCCCATGGGTTATGGGCCCACGCTTTCGCCGCTTTACTCTATCGCTATCCAACTTCCCATTTCCTCTTCCATGCGGCCGCTCGTCCAATATATCGCGCAAGAGTCCAAGTTAGGGGAGTTAGGGGAGTGACAAGAGAAGACAACCCAAATTCCTTTCGAGGACAAACACGGATCCCAACTAAAGACGATAATACCAGAGACAAGACTCTGACCCGAGAATAACAACAATGCCCGTATGGAGGTCTATTAGGTTGCGATTGTGACAAGCAGACACAAATTCATCATGGGGCATACCAATCATATTAATCCACACTAACATGTACCTATCTCCAGGAGCACGACATGCGTATTCATTCCAAAAAGACATATGCGAGTGCTACACGGATGCATGCGAGACAAGATAGCAGTCCATTATCGCATGAAAGTAGATATGTCTAGCAGCTTAAGCAAGATATGCGAGATTTAATAGGCATCGCAATTATCACATATATGAACAATGCACGAGCTTGATGGATGCATCATATGAGAACATATAGAGCAACATAGTAACTATCTCATCTCACATAATGATCATATAATAGGTCAAGAATGGGATGTAATGATATGATGGGATGCATTTCGAAAGCATGGGTCCTACATGATACTAGTGATACATGACGTGATACAAGCATAGTCAAGAGTAATTAAGAGGAGTTCAACATAATATTCACGAAACATGAGGCATCATCAGAAGTAACAAGAAGGACATCATGGGCGATAGATTGTAATCATGCTAAGAACGAACCATCATAGAGCACATATATGGTACAATAGTCATCACATCAGAGATCAAGTACAACACGTGATCATTTAGCGAGTCATATTGGGAAACATAAGCCCTACAAGATACTAATAGCACACATCGAACATGAGCACAATCAAGGTAACTCGACTAAATTCATTCTAATATTCATGCGTGTGCGAAATCATGATGTAACGTGGTGTGTGACCATACGAGGTGCCAAATCATACATCTATGCAAGCGCGAGAGGATATCATAGAGCAATAGGGGAACACCATCGATCGACAACATGTAAGCATGCTATGATTAACCATCAAGGAAATTAATTCGATCATCGAATTCAACCTCAAATAACTTGCGTGAGTAAGACATATTATGGTAATAGAAAGAGGCAAGAACCACACTATCAGGAACCTAGCTTCAAGAGTAAATCAGCGCACAAGTCACAACTAAGGATCCTACATGATGCTAAAGGCTCAACATGACGTATGATACACGCATGCAACTAATCATGACGATGCGTAAGAAATCACTAAATCGCATTCCAACGATATAGAAGCATGAGAGAAATTTAACGATGTATAACACAAGTTGAAGTATTGGGCAATATGTGACTAGAATACGAGGATATCAATTCAAATCAGCACATTGTTGTGAGCCTAAATTGCCATGTTTTACACTTACTTTTATATCGATTTCTGCATGCATTTCATAATTTTAGGTTAGAATAATACATAATTTGTGTAGTTTATGTTTATGTGCAATATATGGAGGTCTACACAAGTTTTTATTATATTTCGCAGAAATCGGGCGCATTTTGGAGCTTAAAGGAAAGTCATGAAGAAGCTAAGGATGATGCAGCTGGAGAAAACGCAAGTATGGGACTCCAATCAACTATGATGAGAATGTCTATGCCAAGCCAGCCCTATCCATGCCCCTCTATGAGCCCTCTAAGGAGATTGACCCAGATGTCAAGGAGCAGTACTACAGAGATCAGAATCGCAAGCTCCTCAAGCAAGTCAAGTATCTTTCTGTCAACCAGCCCTGCATCGAATGCGGATCACAGCGGCACACCACTACTGAGTGCCCACACACAGAGCAAGTGAGGTTGGCAGAACACCACGAAGAGGTAGCTTACGCAGGGCGTCCCAATCGCTACATGGGGGACCAAAGGTTTCAGCAACCACAATGGAACCAAGGTGCCCCTAGGAACCCCCCGCCATACAGAGCTCCAGGATATCCAAAAAGGGACCAACGGAAGGATGACCTACAGCTTATCCTTGATGAAATGCGCCGAAATCAGGGCACCATCAACAATCAGTTCCAGAATATCAATACAAAACTTGGAGAAATCGATGTCTGGAGGAAATCAATTGATACACAGACTGGCCAGCTAGCAGCAGGCGTCCCCAAACAGTCTAGTACGCTCCCTGGATCTTTTGAGCCCAATCCCAAGGGGAAGACCGGACACATCGCAGCCGTAAAACTTAGAAGCAGCCACCAACTACGCGAGCTAGAGGTCGGAAAGCAGCATGACGAAGAAGCTGAACAGCAACTCGATATCGACGAACAGCAGGTCGATGTCGACCAAAATTTGGTCGATATCGAGCAAACACAACTCGATATCGAGGAAAAGCCTGACCACAATTCATCTGCACAGCACAGCAACTCGAAATCGACTATAGTAGTCGATGTCGAGGAAAATCTTGTCGATGTCGAGGAGAACCAAGTCAACGTCGAGAAAGCTGCAACACCTTCGACATCTGTTCTGGCTCCGAACCAGAAAAAGAAGCTGCCTTTCCCAAAAAAATCTCCAAAGGACCCAGCACAGAAGAAGTTTGAGCGCTTCATCAAGATGCTTCAGAGGCTCAATGTCACCATATGTCAAGTTCCTCAAGGAGATCCTAAGCAAAAAGAGGTCAATGGCTGAGATCATAGAGGAGTGCAGCCATATGTACATACTTGAGAAAAGGCTAGATCCAGGTAAGTTTGCTATAACCATTGGATTTGGTCAATATAAATTTAGTGCTTTATGTGATCTTGGAGCTAGTGTAAGTATAATGCCTTTAACAATATGGTCCCAGATTAAGATAGGTGCCCTAGAGCCTGTGGATGCCAAGCTTTATATGGCAAACAACACGGTGGTCATCCCAATCGGCATGGTGGACAATGTGCCAGTGCAAGTAGGTAAGTTCTTCGTCCCTGCTAATTTTCTAGTTATTGATATGGCGGAGGACCCTGCTTGTCCAATTGTTCTAGGAAGGCCGTTCTTGGCGAAGGTGGATGCCAACATAAGCGTAAGGAAGGGAGTACTCACTTTCAACATCATCGATGAGGTAACTGAGTATTCTTTTAATAAAACTGGAAGGCACACAGGTCCCATGGAAGAGGTAAAATCTATATCAGTTGGTTACATCATTTGCGGGGAGCCTAAAGTAAGAAATATAACTCCTGAAGAAAAACATGGCCATCCTGAACGAAGAAGCAGAGAATCCACTCAACACGGACCAAGGTACATTGTTATGGACTAACTATTTTTTTGATGCTTTGCCAGGTCTTAAGTATGGGGTCAATATCGACCAGGAGAAATCGACAGAGCCACTGAACAACTCGATATCGAGTACTCTAGGTCGATATCGATCAATCCATACCGAGTTGAGTCCACCAGAAATCGAGTAGAGGGATATCGAGCAGCACTACTCGATATCAACCAATCTTGGTCGATATCGACCAAACCACACCGACTCGATTTCTTCTCCTGTCAAGCCAGAGCTAGCCAATATCGAGCCAGGTAACTCGATATCGACCAACCTTGGTCGATATCGACCAGACCATGTCGAGCCATCCTCCTCCATATCGACTAAGCTTCCACCAAACGATCTGATTTCCTCGACATCGCGCAAATTGGTCGACATCGACCAAAAATCTTCTTCCTCGACTCCACCATCTTCGACCACCTGTCCACCAAAAGAGCACAACTCCTCGATATCGAGTAATATTACTCGAAATCGACCATCAGCTGAGGTCCCCGAATCTGATTCTTCAAAGGTAAGCCAAGGTATGGATCTTTCTTCTCCTATTTCAATTAAAGATTTATCTATACATGGGAGAGGTTTGCCTTGGTATGTGCGCTTATGTAGGATTTCCAATGATGAGCCCAAGGAGTATGAAGTTGAGGACAAACTCTATGTTTCCAGATCAAAGGATCATTGGTTTCCCAACAAATTCAACAAGATGAAGATGGGGCCCTTCGTGGTGAACAAGATCCATTCAGGCGGACTGCAGCTGATGGACAAGAATGGAGTCCTATTTGAAGCCCAAGCTACATGAGCCCTTCAGATGCCACCTTGAGCCTAAAGGAAAAGTCGGCCTAGCGACTATAAAATCTAGAGCTTGTAAATAGACATTTATTTTTGGGACTTTTGGACATTGTTGCTTTTGTTTGTTTTTGGTTTTGAACTTTTAGTTTTTCTATTGTGGGTATTTCTCTTCTACATTTTAAGGTCCATGGGGATAGAAGCAAGCTAAATCAGACTAGGCCCAGCAGCATAGCACTCGATTATGATAATCTGCACGCTTGTCTAGTAAGTTTCTTACTTTACCCTTATTTTTTATACAGTGAGGACACTGTAATGTTTAAGTATGGGGTGGGGGAAGGGCTTACTTTATGCATATTTGCCATATTTGACATTTTGCGTGCATGTTTAAAGTTTATTTCTTGAATTGCTTATACATGGCTATTTTGGAATTCATTATTGATTTATGGGCTTATATGCATGTTTTCCAATGTTTGAAAAAATGACCCCCATTGAAAAAATTGAAACTTTGAGATTAATGTCATGGAAGCTATATTGAACTCAACGATGCAAAATTGGATTCATTAGAGATATAACATGAAATTGCCTAGTAAAGGGAAGTCACAATGAAGTGCATTATATTGAAAACCATGAAAGGAGGTAAAATTTGATATTGCTTTTGACATATTGCATGATAAAAGGATGGAGGACTTTATATTTCCATATAATGCTCATTGCTATAGTCTTAGCCCTTACCTATGCTTATGCATAACAAAAGCCATATTTATGCCTTATTTCATACATTTGCTCCACGTGATCTGAAATATGTCCATTCTTTACCTTATTTCCATCCGGGGATTATGTTGAGAATGATGTTACATTATGGAGATTATCATATGGTGTGTGTTGTTGTTATTATTATTGGAATTTGGCAGGAATGTTTGAAATATATGGAAAATTTAATAAGTGAGAAAAAAATCTGATCACCTAAGGAGATAAAGGTAGATCGACCCTGCTTACTGAGATAATAATTCAGTGAGATGGGACACACAGGTGAGGAGTCTGAAGCACTAAGTATCCGGGGCTATTCATGATACCCATGTTTGCGACTCGCGAGAAGGCAGTGCTGAGGTTAGAGAGGTAAAAACATTATTATTGATAAAAGCATTATGAAAGGTGAGAAATCTTATGAAGAAGGAATGTGGAAATTCAGTTTGGGAAATTACTCCATTTCCCCGGATTATTAGCACCACATTGCCAAAAATTGCCCACCTTTAGCCTTTTACCAATCTACTTCTCTTTTTAAAAGTCCTCTTGATTATTAATACTTTGTCACTTATGAATTGTTTTGTATAACCCTCCTTTTGTGAGTAGATGTTGCTTTTTATTTGCACATACATGGATTTGTGACATTAGTACCTTTTCGAGGATGGTAATTGATTGCAGGGACATATGACAATGAATCTAATATGTTGAGAGTTTTGTTTCTTCCCCTGAATGACAATTTGCTTGAGGACAAGCAAGCTTGAGTATGGGGTGTTTGTTGTGAGCCTAAATTGCCATGTTTTACACTTACTTTTATATCGATTTTGCATGCATTTCATACATTTGGGTTAGAATAATACATAATTTGTGTATTTTATCTTTATTTGCAATATATGGAGGTCTAAACAAGTTTTTGTCATATTTCGCAGAAATCGGGCGCATTTTGGAGCTTAAAGGAAAGTCATGAAGAAGCTAAGGATGATGCAGCTTATCTATCTACTTACTTAAGATAAAACATGGAAATAAATAAATAAAATCAACTAGGACTATATCTAATTTGTGGATAAATCCGTCATGGAGTTGATAGATCTTGATAGAATTCGCCCTCGAAAATATCTCCATCGGCTTCGGGATAGAATCTTAACAAGATTCGGATAACTCGACGTCGGGGCTGATTTCGATTAATTCAATTTCAGTCATAATTAGTTACATAGAGAGTGTAGAGGAGAGAGCTTGTGGTGAGAGAAGTTGGAAAGGCGAAAGCGGATTTGACTTCGATTGGTTGTAAGTTCTCTTTAGTTTATTTAATGCAATTTATTTTCCTGAAATCTTTGATGAGTTTCTTGATGATGAAGAGCGAGTAGTCCACCCACTTCTAGGGTCGGGGTGAGCCCGACGGTAGCCATGCGAGGTGATGCGGTAAATGTTTGATCTTTTTATGCAATTCGTCTTCTATCCCTGTGAGCATGATTCTTTTGCGAAAGTTGAAGGTGATCCTTGATGTCCACTAAAATAGCCATGTTGAAATGCACATTTTAGCTCCATATTCTGTACACTTTGCATATTTCGGGATGAGAACATATTGAATTTATTAATATGTGCTTATTTGCAAGAAATGGAGATCTACATAAATTTTGGTTTAATATTACAGAATTTGGAGCCGTTCCGGGACAAAACCAAGCAGCAAAGACGGAGGCTGAAAGTTACTCGATATCGAGTAAACTTCCTCGATATCGACAAAAATGTCCGGGCACAGCATGATCGATGAGCAGCAGATCGAGGAACTGAGAGACAGAGCCAAACTCGAGTACAGAAAGTTACTCGATGTCGAGTACTTTACTCGATATCGACAAGGTCTGAAGACCAGCCCGGAGTCGAGGAAGCCTGATCGAGAAGTCGAGGCTGAAGACTGGACATGCCGAGCAGCCTTTACTCGATATCGAGTACCTTTCTCGATATCGACAAGACCCGCAGCGCCTGTCCGAGCCAGATCGGGGAGATATTGCTCGACAACACCAGGCCAGCAAGTCGATGACACAACTTTACTCGATATCGACGAAAGTTGTCGATGTCGAGTAACCCAGGCACACTTGTCCGAGCCAGATCGAAAACCAGCTACTCGAGATGCCTAGCCAACCAAAGTCGACGACGAAAGTTACTCGATATCGAGTAGTTTACTCGATATCGAGGAGAGATCTCCTGGGCCGCGTTACGCGGTGAGCTGTCTGACGCGGTTTGGGATTACTTGGAGCCGAAGGAGTCCGATTCTATCCAAGATCTATCAAGTTCTATCTATGGAGAGGAGATTTACCCACACATGGATGATTTACCTTTTTGGATTTATTTATTTTATTCCATTATTTATCTTTAAGTAAGTAGATATTTAGATATAGATATAGATAGGATCTTCTTTCCTAATTAGAGAGGGAATGAAGCCTATAAATAAAGCCTTAGAGGCTGGAATTTAGTCATTCAATTTCAGTAGGAGAAGTAGTAGTAGAGAGAGAAAGAGAGGTCGAGTGGAGCAAAGGAGCGAAAGTGATCTGGCTTTGTTCGGTTTGTACTTTCTTCAGTTTGGTTTAATGCAAGTTATTTCCTTTCAATCAATGTCAGCAATTGCGATGAAGAGCGAGTAGTCCACCCACTTCTAGGGTTGGGGCAAGCCCGACGATAGCCATGCGTGTTTGAGGTAAAGATCCGACTTTTATCATGTCTTGAGCATCTACTACTTGTTATGTGTTTATTACCCATCTAATGGAGGTCCATGTTAACAACTTGGATTGTAAACATAAAATCAGTAGATACAATTAAGGTTTCTTGAAAGAGTTGTTTAATTGTTGGAAAAGGCGAGAGCTTGGTCCTTCGATGCGATTTACATGATTATCTGTTTTATTCTTGCCTTATGCATGCTTGGTTATTGTTGTCGCAAACCCCGATCTTGGAAGTCTTTCACATATAGTTTATTTTTGATCCCACAAGATTTCTTCTTTATTTATTTCGTTTTTTAAAGTTTCTGTTTCTCCTCGATATCGACAAACTCTGGTCGATATCGAGTACTGATATTCGTTCCCAGATCGCTGTAGCTTCTCCTGTGCAGGTACCCGACATCGACAAGATCTTTACTCGATATCGAGTAAGGTGTCCTCGATATCGACCAAAACTCGAGAGCTGCTACTGCTTTGTTCGACTTGCCTGATCTTCTGTCGACTAACCCTAGTCGAGATCGAGTACAATTGTGTTCGACTTCTGTTCATGAGATTTCTCCGCTGCCTAGGATCCGCTGACACGCTTCCTCATGGATCGATCCTGACTCCCAACTACTGCATCAGGAGGAGGTCTTGTAATCATTTGCAAGGGACGGAATCTGGTTTGCCTTACTTTATTTATATTTTATTACAAGTCTCGATCCTCCTCTCACAACAAATTTGCGCCGTTGCCGGGGAAGCAATCATTCGCGCCTTAGGTAGTTAAATTTCACGTCTGCTTTGAAGTTACTTTACAAGTGTATGCGTTGTTCTGGTCAACCACCTGAGTTTGACGGCTTAGACGAACCGGAACGCCTTCTACACATCCAAGCTAAACTGAAAAGAGTCATGGCGGCCGCAGAAACACAAGAACAGCTGATTGAGAGGCTTAGGAGGGAAATAGCCACCAAAGACACTGCTCTCACCACTGAGAGAGCAACCAGGGAACAGGAAGCTGAGCGTGCGAGGCAAGCAGAAGTTGAGCTTGTCCTATACCCAACCACTGCAGAGGATTATATGCACCCGACTCTTGTCGTGCCTGAATCGACTATTCTAATCCCTGAGAATAACTATGAGATTCGCACTCCCTTCCTGATTGAAATTAAACATACTGCTTTTCATGGTAGATTTAATGAATGCCCTCTTCAACATATTACCAACTTTACTGACATGTGTCGTACTCTTGCTGAAGGTACCACCTTGGAGTACATCTTGATGAAGGCTTTCCGTTGGTCTCTGGCTGGTCCTGCATTGCAGTGGCTAGAAGGACTGAAGCCGCGATCCCTCACAACATGGGCTCAAGTAAAGCAGGAATTTCTCAATAAATTCTTTCCTCCTGCCAAGACAGCGCTCCTTCGCCAAAAGATCACATCTTTCAAACAGCAGCCTGGAGAGCCGCTAGCAAAGGCATGGGAACGCTATAAGGATCTACTACGATCCTGCCCTACACATGGACAACAACCTTACGTCATTCAGGAGATCTTATTCAATTCTCTTGACTTGGGTGCTAAGGATAGGATCAACACATATACTTATTATGAGTATCTGACAATGCCACCTGCTGACGCATGGGCTGCTCTCGACAAACTGACCAACTATGACAACAAATATGGGACTCCAATCAACTATGCCAGGCCAGCACCATCCATGCCTCTCTATGAGCCGTCTAAGGAGATTGACCCAGATGTCAGGGAGCAGTACTACAGAGACCAAAATCACAAGCTCCTCAAGCAAGTCAAGTATCTCTCTGTCAACTAGCCTTGCATCGAATGCGGATCACTGCGGCACACCACTACTGAGTGCCCACACACAGAGCAAGTCAGGATGGCGGAGACCCAGGAAGAGGTAGCTTACGCCGGGGGTCCCAATCGCTATATGGGGGATCAAAGGTTCTATCAACCACAATGGAACCAAGGTCCTCCTAGGAACCCCTCACCATACAGAGCTCCAAGACATCCAGAAAGGGATCAACGGAAGGATGATGATCTACAGCTCATCCTTGATGAGATGCACCGGAATCAGGGCACCATCAACAACCAATTCCAGAACATGAATGCAAAATTTGGAGAGCTGGATATCTGGAAGAAGAACATTGAGCTTCAAATGGGTCAATTCGCGGCACAGATTCCACGACCATCCGGACAACTCCCTGGGCAAACAGAACCAAATCCTAAGGGGAAGACCGGACACGTCGCAGCTATAAAACTCAGGAGCGGGCACCAATTACACGAGCCAGAGGTCGGAAAGCATCCAGACAAAGCAGAGCAGCAACTCGACAACGAGCGGTAGCAACTCGATGTCGACCAACCCTTGGTTGATATCGACAAGAATCTCCTCGACACAGGGGAGAAGCCAAGCTCAGACTCCACTGCACAACCCAGCAACTCGAGATCGACAACTCTTGTCGATATCGAGCAACCCCTGGTCGATATCGAGGAGAAGTTGGCCAATGTCGACGACTCTGCAACACCTCCGACGTCTGTTCTGGCTCCAAAGCAGAAAAAGACACTGCCTTTCCCTTCCAAAGCGCTAAAAGATCCCACTGCAGGTAGGTTCAAACGTTTTGTTAATATGCTACAAGAACTGAATTTCTATATTCCTTTTACAGAAGCTCTACAAGAGATACCTATTTACGTCAAATTCCTGAAGGAAATCCTGAGCAACAAGCGATCCATCTCATAGATCGCCGGCGAATGCAAAGTGCTCTACTTCCCTGAAAAGATACCTGACCCTGGTAAGTTTTCTGTTACTGTAGGACTTGGTCAATATAAATATGAGTCCTTATGTGATTTAGGAGCAAGTGTGAGCATCATGCCCTTATCAATCTGGCGGAAGGTGAAGATAGGATGTATAGAGCCTGTGGATGCCAAGCTATACATGGCAAACAATACAGTGGTTATCCCTACAGGTATGGTTGAGAATGTCCCTGTACAGGTTGATAAGTTCTTTATCCTAGTAGATTTCCTTATTATAGACTGTGTTGAAGATCCTACTAGCCCTATTATTCTTGGTAGACCATTCTTAGCTACTGTAGATGCCAAGATTAGTGTCAAACAACGATTGCTCACCTTCACCATAGGCGACGAGGTCTTAGATTTCTCCTTTGGCCCTGTAAAGGAGGAAATTTCATGGCTGGAGGTGAAAAGCATCAGCAACCACGGGACCAAGCAAACAACGGAGGAAGGCACCAAAAGTCAACTCGATATCGACAAGGGCTCCTCGATATCGACCAAGGTATTACTCGATGTCGACCAAGCTTCCTCGACATCGACTCCTCTGTTGAGCACCAGACTTGCCAAGAGCCTAAGTATGGGGTCCCTGTACTCGATATCGACCAGTCTTGCTCGATATCGACTAACCCTAAGCCCAAAGATTTCTGTTTTGGGCTCGAAAAGGTAAGTTTAGGTATGAGTTCTACTCCACCTCAGTCCATTAAGAAATTTATAAATAATTTAAGGGGAGGTAAGGCCCCGTGGCGAGAAAATCTGCGGAAACTGAGAGCTGGAAAGAGAAAGAAGGGAGAAAAGGAAGACTATGCAAGCAACCACCTATCAGCTTAGCTTGCATACTACAATCAGGACCTAGATGATCCAGGAGAAGGGCCAAGCACAAGCGGGCCCCACATTAACAGTCCTTGAGCACAAACGGAGAAGTCGGCCTAGCGACTCTAAAATCTAGAGCATGTATATAAAAACTTTTGAATTTTGGGACTTTTGAACTTTTTGGTTTTGGTTTTTGGGTTTAGAAAACTTCATGTGGAAAGTCTTGTCTTTGTGTGCAATCTAACACTTATAGGTCAGGCAAGCATAAAAGGATCGCGAAGGGTCGAAAAAGAAGTCCCTGAAAGATAGTCCGAATCGACGAAGGCCAAGTCGAAATCGACCAAGAGGAGCAGCAGAAATCTACTCGACGTCGACCTAGCTACTCGATGTCGACCAACTCTGAAAAGTTCCTCGACTTCACCATCCAACTCGACACTGACAGTTCCTCGATATCGAGTATAGTACTCGATATCCACTAGAAAAGTTCCTCGACATGCCCTATTTTGCCTTCCTCGACGGGTTATTTGGTGAGTTCCTTCCTTTACCTTTGTTTTATATTTATTTTATACAGTGGGGACACTGCATATTTTAAGTATGGGGTGGGGGAAGAACCCATTATCATTATTATATGTTTTATTCTTGTTTACTATATGTTTTATTCTTGCTTTTGGTTTTACATGGTGAATTTTGAGTAAATTTTAAAATTTTTGTGCATAAGGCTAAACTCAAAGTTCTATGAGACATCTCCCATTGCTTGTAAATTGTCTAAAAAAATAGTGTCATGGAAGCTAATATTGAACTCGACGATGCAAAATTGGATTCATTAGAGATATAGCATGAAATTGCCTAGTAAAGGGAAGTCACAATGAAGTGCATTATTTTCTTGAAAACCATGAAAGGAGGTAAAGTTTGAAGTTGCTTTTGACATGTTGCATGATAAGAGGATGGAGGACTTTATATTTCCATATAATGCTCATATTGTTATATCCAAGCCTTACCTATGCTTATGCATTACACAAAAGCCAAAATATGCCTTATTTCAATTGTTGCTCCACATGATCTAAAGATTGTTTGAAATCTATGGAAAATTTAATGAGTGAAAGAAAATCTGATCAAAGATCGACCCTGCTCGCTGAGATAATAGTTTGGCGAGATGGGACACCAGGTGAGGAGTCCGACGCACTAAGTATCCGGGTCCATTCATGACACCCATGTTTGCGACTCGTGAGAAGGCAGTGCTGAGGTTAGAGAGGTAAAAGTATAATATTGAAAAAAGCATTATGGAAGGTGATGAATCTTATGAGAAGGAATGTGGAAATTCAATTTGGAAATACTCCATTTCCCCGGATCATTAGCACCACATTGCCAAAATATTACCCAACTTCAGCCTTTTACCAATCTACTCCTTATTAAGCTTAAATTAAAGTCCTCTTGATTATTAATGCTTTGTCACATGAATTGTTTTTTAGCATAAACTTCCTTTTGTGAGTAGATGTTGCTTTTTAAATTGCACATGCAGGGATTTGTGACATAAGTACCTTTTCGATGATGGTAATTGACTGCAGGGGTATATGAGAATGAATCTATGATGTTGAGAGTTTTAAATTCTTCCCCTGAATGACTATCCAAGTTATTGCTTGGGGACAAGCAAGCTTAAGTATGGGGTGATTTGATGTCCACTAAAATAGCCATGTTGAAATGCACATTTTAGCTCCATATTCTATACACTTTGCATATTTCAGGATGGGAACATATTGAATTTATGTAATATGTGCTTATTTGCAAGAAATGGAGATCTACATAAATTTTGGTTTAATATTACAGAATTTGGAGCCATTCCAGGACAAAACCAAGCAGCAAAGATGGAGGCTGAAAGTTACTCGATATCGAGTAAACTTCCTCGTTATCAACAAAAATGTCCGGGCACAGCATGATCGAGGAGCAGCAGATCGAGGAACTGAGAGACAGAGCCAAACTCGAGTACAAAAAGTTACTCGATGTCGAGTACTTTACTCGATATCGACAAGATCTGAAGACCAGCCCGGAGTCGAGGAAGCCTGATCGAGAAGCTGAGGCCGAAGACTGGACATGCCGAGCAGCCTTTACTCCATATCGAGTACCTTTCTCGATATCGATAAGACCAACAGCGCCTGTCCGAGCCAGATCGGGGAGATATTGCTCGATAACACCAGGCCAGCAAGTCGATGACACAACTTTACTCGATATCGACGAAAGTTGTCGATGTCGAGTAACCCAGACACACTTGTCCGAGCCAGATCGAGAACCAGCTACTCAAGATGCCTAGCCAACCAGAGTCGACGACGAAAGTTACTCGATATCGAGTAGTTTACTCGATATCAAGGAGAGATCTCCTGGGCCGCGTTACGCGGTGAGCTGTCCGATGCGGTTTCGGATTACTTGGAGCCGAAGGAGTCCGATTCTATCCAAGATCTATCAAGTTCTATCTCTGGAGAGGAGATTTACCCACACATGGAGGATTTACCTTTTTGGATTTATTTATTTTATTCCATTTATTTATTTTTAAGTAAGTAGATATTTAGATATAGATATAGATAGGATCTTCTTTCCTAATTATATAGGGAATGAAGCCTATAAATAAAGCCTTAGGGGCTGGAATTTAGTCATTCAATTTCAGTAGGAGAAGTAGTAGTAGAGAGAGAAAGAGAGGCCGAGTGGAGCAAAGGAGCGAAAGTGATCTGGCTTTGTTCGGCTTGTACTTTCTTTAGTTTGGTTTAATGCAAGTTATTTCCTTTCAATCAATGTCTGCAATTGCGATGAAGAGCGAGTAGTCCGCCCACTTCTAGAGTTGGGGCGAGCCCGACGATAGCCATGCGTGTTTGAGGTAAAGATCCGACTTTTATCATGTCTTGAGCATCTACTACTTGTTATGTGTTTATTACCCATCTAATGGAGGTCCATGCTAACAACTTGGATTGTAAACATAAAATCAGTAGATACAATTAAGGTTTCTTGAAAGAGTTGTCTAATTGTTGGAAAAGGCGAGAGCTTGGTCCTTCGATGCGATTTACATGATTATCTGTTTTATTCTTGCCTTATGTATGCTTGGTTATTGTTGTCCCAAACCCCGATCTTGGAAGTCTTTCACATATAGTTTATTTTCGATCCCACAAGATTTGTTCTTTATTTATTTCGTTTTTTAAAGTTTCTGTTCTCCTCGATATCGACAAACTCTGGTCGATATCGAGTACTGATATTCGGTCCCAGATCGCTGTAGCTTCTCCTGTGCAGGTATCCGACGTCGACAAGATCTTTACTCGATATCGAGTAAGGTGTCCTCGATATCGACCAAAACTCGAGAGCTGCTACTTCTTTGTTCGACTTGCCTGATCTTTTGTCGACTAACCCTAGTCGAGATCGAGGACAACTGTGGTCGACTTCTATTCGTGAGATTTCTCCGCTGCCTAGGATCCGCTGACACGCTTCCTCGTGGATCGATCTTGACTTCCCACTACTGCATCAGGAGGAGGTTTTGTAATCATTTGCAAGGGACGGAATCTGGTTTGCCTTACTTTATTTATATTTTATTACAAGTCTCGATCCTCCTCTCACAACAATCCTTGTTTGTGTTATTGAAGCGAAAGTGATCTTAATACAACTTGGATTAATTATGTGAAAAGGGTTAGTAACAATTAGGGTTTATGCGAAAGCCTCTATATTCCTATTTGGTAATAACGAAAATTATTTGATGAAAAGCATGATTTTTTATGCCTTTATGTCTTATTTTGCATGGTTATCGTTGTGGTGTTGATACCCTGGCCTTGAAAGTCTTTAGTTTATTGATTTATTTCATCGAAATCCGTGTTTTGCGTGCTAAAGGTTGCAACTTAAAGTTTCTGTCTTTCTGTCAATCTCGGGGAATTTTAGTCGACATCGAGGTATCTCCTCGACATCCAGTAAATTTGTCGAAGTCGAGTTGCTTTTGCTGAGTTCTGCTTTCTGTTTGTCGATTTCGTTCACTGTTGGTCGATATTCTTACTCGATATCGAGGAACAGTAGTCGATATCGACTAGTTTCTGTGCTTACGTTTTCTTTTCCGCTTTTCTTTGTTATTTCTGTCTGTCTGTTTAATTTTCTGTCTGTGAGATTTGCTGCTACCTGAGATCCGCTGACGTGCTTCCTCGAGTATCGACCCTGACTTCCTGCTGCTATATCAGGAGGAGGTCTTGTAATCATTTACGTGGGCACAAATCTGGTTTGATTTATATTTTATATTTTGAACTCGATTTCCTCCTACTAACACACATACTAGAAGGAAACATACATTGCCAAGACTCAATTATACCTCATATTCTCCGTTCCACACAAGTAACACACAACAATATTAACTTGCCAAATCATCAACATTTGTCCATTTAACGAATACAAAATGGATGGGCATGCAATAGATTCTGGTCAAAAAAAGAAAAAGGAGCATCGACGCATCATCATCTAGCATGCTAGGGAGATCATTTACATGCATTTTTACAGTGGAGAGTTGATCACACTATTATGGACCTAACCCAGGCGAAAACAACAATCATATGGGTTCATATCATGTGGTTCATGCTTCCAATCAATCATACGATCAATAGGCAAAGTAAACATGATATAACAACATATAGTCATGATAGAAGGCAAGACACAACACGAGACTTAAGTAATATAATCAATCACATGTGTAATAGCATGAGCAGCCTGTGCTAAGGTGATTCGCAAAGTATACGTAGAAGGCTACAAGATCATGTCATGCAATTCAGAGAGAGTTACCATTACAACCGGACAGAGTTCCCTAAGGGCAACCATCGACTTTTCCCCACTAGCTCATCACCCCTCTTTCCCGTGGGATTCTGGTACGACTCTTTGTAGTAGGAAGACATTGGTTGATCGTCATAAGAATCAAGAAAGACAACCCCAGAAATACCTCACTTAGACTCAAAGGGACTTCAAGAACCCCCTTCCAATACTCCCTCAGATAACCTTCACATCCATACACGATTCCTGACATAATGTGTTCACCAACCCAATTCCCCATGGAAGACACTGACATCCGGGAGAAATAATTGATAGAACCGTCAAGGGGTTAACATAGTGGAAGGGGTTGTTTCACACAAGCTGGGCTTGACCATAGGGAAATAAGGGTACTCCCGCTATCCCGTTTGCAGAGATCAGTTAGTACACATTTCATAGTCAGCACATACCAATCATATCCACAATAAGCACTTAGCATAGAATAAGTCAATGACAATTATAATGATCTCCTTGGAATCTTCTAGACCCAGATGTAAAGAATAAGCTAATATTTTTCCTACCCAATCCCGACTACATCCAATAGGGATGGTATTAACGCCTTTCTAACCACTCGTTTCCCCCTTTGGTCGGCTTTCCTCTTTTATAACAAGTCAAGTTCATTACATAGTTCAATTTTGGTTAGGCATCTTAAGTTCATTTTGCCCCTTTAAATCCTTTTCAAAAGTCCTTGAAAGTTGTGGGCGGTTTTCAAAACATACACTCGATCCTTGTGTACCCGAATCGTAAAACCTCGGCTCTGATACCAACTTTGTAACGGCCCAGAATTATGATTCCCGGGTTACGTTTCAAGGGATAAAACTCCTTGTTCAGATCTTGCAATCCAGGTACGGGTCGAGGTTTCAAACTCATTTTAAGATTAGAAGAAAGAGGGATTTCAAACCCTAAAAACCTCGAAGGGTCGTTGTGTACCATTTTACCAAGTACAGCAGATTACCATTTTACCAAGTTAGAATATTAGCCAGATTCTTCGGTTCGCCAAGAGATTCCCCGTCACGAAAGCAAACAGCAAGCAAGGATAGGAACCTAACCCGGTAATTGCCTGCGGGTCCTCTGATCGAGTTGATGCCACATAACATGCCTACACCTAAATAAAGGATGACTAATGCAGTACAAGATTTAAATCATACAAGCATGCTTTAACAATTATAATATGCATAAAAACTGTAAAAGGCCCAAGACAATGCCAAGTGGCATATCCCTCTCCTATTCCGCCCCCGTTTTCACGAGTGGACCTGGCCAGCACGGTACCCGTTTCATCGTGGTGGTGCACGTACCACGGAATCATAGCATGCTCATCATCATCATCATCATCATCATCATCATCATCAAGAATAGTGTAAAGTAAATCAAGCTCGACCGATGGTGCTGGGCTATCAAATCGATCTCGAGGAAGACAGAAAACTAAAATGAAACAAAAGAGAGTAAAGACAAGTGCTTGTGGGATTTCGAAATAAATTGTAAAGGACTTCCAAGATTGGGGTTTGCGACAATGATAACCAAGCATGCATAAGGCGAGAATAAAACAGATAATCATGTAACTTGCATCGAAGGACTAAGCTTTCGCCTTTTCCAACAATTAGACAACTCTTTCAAGAAACCCTAATTGTCTCTACTTGATTTTATGTTTACAATCCAAGTTGTTAGCATGGACCTCCATTAGATGGGTAATAAACACATAACAAGTAGTAGATGCTCAAAACTTGATAAAAGTCGGATCTTTACCTCAAATATGCATGGCTATCGTCGGGCTCGCCCCAACCCTAGAAGTGGGTGGACTACTCGCGCTTCATCGCAACCTCAGACATTGATTGAAAAGAAACAACTTGCATTAATTTAAACAGAGCTTACAACCAAAGGAAGCCAATTCCGCTCTCGCTTCACCAACTCCTCTTGGCCTCTCACTCTCTCTCTCTCTCTCTCCTACTACTAATTCCTGTGTGATTGAATGAATAAAACTCAGCCCCCTAAGGCTTTATTTATAGGCTTCTAACCCTTGCTAATCAAGGATATAAATCTCTATCTATATCTAAAAGCTTAATGATAAATAAATTGAATAACATAATTAAATCTAAAAGAGGAATTATATCTAAAAGTCTTCTAGTGGATAGATGTTGATAGATCGGATAGACTCGGCAATCTTCGGCCCCAAGGAATCCCAATCCGAGTAGGATAGCTCAAACCGCGTTACGCGGCTTCTGGAAGATTTTCTCGATCTCGAGGAAGTTTCCTCGATCTCGAGTAACTTTGGTCATCGACTTCAGTGGCTCGGCATGTCGACTAGCTGGTCCTCGACACTGCTCGGACACAGGCTCACAGGGTTCCTCGATCTCGAGTTTCTTACTCGATCTCGAGTAGTAGTGTTGACCATGGCTTGGCCTGGTGTTGTCGAGCAACATCTCTTCGACATGGCTCGAGGAGTGTGATCTGGCATTTGTCAATATCGAGTACATAACTCGATATCGAGTAGAGTGTTGCTCCGCTCCGGGTTGTCTGGTCAGGTCGGGTAATTCTTCTCGACATCCTCGACCAGGGTGTTCTCGACTCCGGGCATGGTCTTCAAGCTTACTCGATCTCGAGTAAAGTGCTGGAGTCGGGTTCTTCGTCTCCTGGCTTCTCGACATGGTGCTCCTCGACCCTGGTGTGTCCGTGCTCTTTTGTCGATATCGAGGAAACAAAGTCGATATCGAGTAACTTTGGGCTCCTGTCCTTGCTTCTTGGTTTTCTCTCGAAATGGCTCCATATTCTGCAATATTAAACAGAAACTTATGTAGATCTCCATTTCTGACAAATTAACCTAAACTACATAAATCCGACATATTCCCAACCCGAAATATGCAAAGTGTGTAGAATATGGAATTAAAATATGCATAAAGACATGGTTACTTTAGTGACATCAATGACCCTAGCAAAGACTCTAGGATTATCAAAGATACCAGCCATTTTGTATTCAAACACACATAGTAACCACATGCTCAGTTCAATGCAATCCTAGCATGATACTACATGGCATGCTTTAATATGCAACAGCTACACATCACATGACACATCAGGCAGGAGGTCCAGGTTGCTGAGTAAGTCCCGTAGGATACTTACCTGAAGATGCAGAACAGCAAGATTCCACAAGCAAGGGCCCAAATTCAAGTCCAAAGCAATCCAAAAGCAATACACACCTATAATCAAGCCATTGCCATAAGCTACCGGACCAAAATTCATTCGCACGAAACCCAAGTTCTCAACATACTCAAAACCAACCGATAGTAAAACCGTTTTCCAAAACCTTTTCGATATGATCAATCATCAACCAGAATCATTTACTTCCAATCAACCCCATTGATAAAATCATACCAACCATATTTTCCAAACTCTTAACTCTCCATTTAAACCAACCCATTTTCAAAACAATTTCTTAAATCATACTTGGCCAAATTCCGACATTGAACATTTAAATCCTCTTTGCAATTCATGTTTATAAAACATAAGCCAATAAATCAATTCAAAATCCCAAATCACATTTTAACATAATATAACAACCTTTTTCCGAATAATAATATTTCTAAAACTTCTTAAAATATATATTATAATTTCAGAATTATAATATTTCCATAAAGAGACATATTATATAGTAATATAATAAAACACATGCAGCACATGTATAGTTATATAATAAATAATAACAACATTAACAACAAAACAATACCCACAAGCCCAAGATATGGAAAAGAGAGGCCCAACCCGGAAAGCCAAACCCGAAACCCGGATCCGACACTTACTCCTCACTGAAATCTGGAAAGAAAGGGAAACCCGGAAGAGGGAGTCCGACCCGAATTCATAACTCAGCCTAACCCAAGAAGAAAGGAGGAACAGGCCCGTCTTCATCCTCTCAAATCGAAGAGAGCTTTGATAGCGCTCGAAAAAACGAAAGGAGGGAGAAGAAGGGGAGGGGAAGGTTCTCGCCGGCGGCTGGATAGCCTTTATCCCGATCATCCCGACCACCAGGTGTACCATGAAACTCAAAACAAAACATAAAAAGGGGGGAAATAAATGCTCACCGAGGTCTGAAACATTCGCCGGGAAAAGCTCGATTCGTCCGATTCGGCCTTGGTGGTGGCGAAGGGAGCGCCGAGGTGCCTGGTTCGGACGACAAAAGTTATAAGGTTCGCCTTTAGGGGAGTATTTGGTCAAAATGAAAGAGAAGAGTCTTACCGACTTCTCCAATCGAAAAGCAAGGGAGGAGGGCGAGAACAGAGTCGGCCTTGCTTCGTCAGAGTCGGGATCGGCTTCTACTGAGTCAAGCGCTCGAAGCGACAGGGGGAGAAGCGGAGAAGAGGGTGAAGGTGCTCGGCGGCTTCCTAGCGGGACAGGGGAGCTTGGACTCGGCTTCTTCGGCGACGACAAGGAGGAACGAGGAAGAGGAGCAACAGGTTGCGGAAACAGGAGAGGAGGGGTTGCAATGGCGGTGGTTGGGCTCAACTACAACGGTCGAAAGTGGTGATGGTGGTTTCCGGTGGTCGGCAAAAGGCTAAAAGGAGCAGCTTTGTGGGGATTTTTGAGGTTGTTCGTGAGTTTCCAGGAGAAGAAGGAAGAGAGGAGAGAAGAGGGTGAATTGAGGGTTCTGCTGCTTGTTGGTGGATGGGCAATTGCAATTGCCAGGAGGATACTTATCAGATGGGAAAAGAGACAAAGTTGTGAGCTGTAAATTGCAAAATGCAAGGGCAAGGGAATCTGCCCTCAACAGAAATCAGAGAACGAGAGAGAGAGAGAGAGAGAGAGAGAGAGAGAGAGAGAGAGAGAGAGAGAGAGAGAGAGAGAGAGAGAGATGGGAAAAGAGAAAACAGAAAAGAAATAGAATTAAAGTTGTTCCAAAGAGATATTTTGAAAACCAGAACAAATATCCCGAAACCCGCTCTCTTACCTTATCCGACCCAACTCAGAAAGATTTTCAAATTTCCAATTCCGAATTTAATAAATAAGTCCCAATATTATTTTTAAATTTTCGCATAGGGAAGCGGGATAAAGCATATTTTAAATTTTCAACTAAATAATGCCGGATCTCGTTTTGAATGATTTAGAGTAAACCAATAGCTCGAGGACGAAAATTCCAAACCTCCCGAATCTTAGAAATCGAGATGATTATAAACTATTATTTTAATTATTTAACATTATAAAGTTTTCCGATCTTTACATAATCTAGATAAATTCCGATAAATAAAAATAATCATCTAAATATAAATTATGTTTTCCACCAAAAAATAATACAGATATAGATAAAATTAATCAACAAATATTGTGTATAGTATATATTTATGGGGGGTTTTACAAAATAGCCACGAAAATGGGCTAATTTTGCAAAATATCCGCGTTTTGGGACATTTTTGCAAAATGTCCTAAATAAAAGGCTTCACCGTCTCTCGAAACCCGATTTTCTCTCTCCTCCAATTCTCCATCTCCGGACGCTCTGTCTCTCTCTCCCGACCCGCTCGCCGGAGATTGCTAGGATTTGCGAGAGATTACTATTCCGACATCAACGAAGCTATCGATTTTGAAGTGTAATCTAGAGAATCAGGTAAGTCAATTTACTAGAATTTTAAGTCGATTAGAATTTGCGTCAAAGACGCAAATTTGCGCCGAAGGCGCAAATTTTACTAGAATTTTTGGATTACTTCTTTAGTTTTGAGATTGCTCCTTCAGTCTGTGTTTATCTATGGTTCGGTTTTGCAATTACTGCTTCAGTTTTGTGATTACTGCTTAAATTTGCGCCGAAGGCGCAAATTTCTTAGAATTTTTTGGTTTGCGATTACTGATTCAGTCTGTGTTTATGTATGCTTCAGTTTTGCAATTACAGCTTCAGTTTTGCGATTATTGCTTCAATTTGCGCCGAAGGCGCAAATAACTGGTTCGGTTTTGTGATTACGGATTGGAATCGTGTGATTACAAGTGTAGATTACGCCAAATTTGTGTTTATCTATGCTTATAAATGCTATAACAGTATGGAAATATAGTTGAACAGAATTATTACTCTTATTGAATGCATCAAAATTTGTGCCTTTTGCGAAAACTTTGATTCATTTTTTATGCTTATATATGTTATAACAGTATGGAAATCTATGCTTATACATACAGTAGCATCAAAATTTGCGCCTTTGGCGCAAATTTTGATTGATTTTTTATACATGAATTAATATTTATGAGCATTTTTTTCTGTATATGTGTAATATTCAAGTTTCAAATCCAATCTGTGTATGTTTATTGTTATTTATGCTTATTCATGTTTTACATTGCTCAAGTCATCTCTATGATTGCTTAGGATGTGATTTCAATATGATTGTTTCAACTAATCAGTAGACCTTAATCATAGACGTTCACCAAAAGAAGTGTATCGTATTCATTTTGTTGTTCATGTCATCATTACACTTGAATCTGCACTCTATATTGAAGTATTGATTCCTTATTAGACTTTGATTGCTAATGTCATCACTAAACTTCCTTATTCAATATTGATTAAGCCATGTCATCAATGCAATGGAGTCATAATAAAATTGCACAGGGGATGCCTGTATAGAATATTTTATGCTTATATATGTTATAACAGTATGAAAATCTATGCTTATACATACAGTAGCAACAAAATTTGCGCCTCAGGCGCAAATTTTGATTGATTTTTTAAACATGAATTAATGTTTATGAGCATTTTTTTCTGTATAAGTGTAATATTCAAGTTTGAAATCGAATCTGTGTATATTTATGGTTATTTATGCTTATTCATATTTTACATTGCTCAAGTCATCTCTATGATTGCTTAGGATGTGATTTCAATATGATTGTTTCAAATAATCAGTATACCTTAATCATAGAAGTTTCCCACGAAAAGTGCAACTTTTATATAATTCGCCTCACAACAGGTGTATTGTATTCATTTTGTTGTTCATGTCTTCACTACACTTGAATCTGCACTCTATATTAAAGTATTGATTCCTTATTAGACTTTGATTGCTAATGTCATCACTAGATTTCCTTATTCAACATTGATTAAGCCATGTCATCACTGCAATGGAGTCATAATAAAATTGCATAGGGGATGCCTGTTTAGAATATTTTATACTTATATATGCTATAACAGTATGGAAATCTATGCTTATACATACAGTAGCATCAAAATTTGCGCCTTTGGCGCAAATTTTTCATAACAGGTTTATTCTACTCACTTTGGTTGGTCGTGTCATCGTTATTGAACATTGATTGAGCAATGTCAGCACTACAATTAAGTCATAGAAAAATTGCACAAGGTGTGCAAATCTATTGTTGCTTTTGACAATGCAAATCTATTGTTGCTTTTAAGTAAGATGTGTATTTTACTCACTTTGGTTGATCATGTCATCGCTTTTAATCAGATTGTGTTTGTTATTACTTAAATGTATTTATCCTCTTAAATTCATACTCTGCAGATTACAATGGCAACCCACATTATTACAGTTGTATGTGGTGGAAAATGGTTGTTTAATGATTCATGTCTAACCTTTGTTGGAGACACTACTTCAAAGGTGCTTATGATTGACAAGACAATAACATTACAGGGTTTAACTGAAAAAGTTCACAACAGATTCAATATAGATAGTGCATTGGAATTGAAATTCAATCATTTACACCCTTTCAAACTGTTGAGAGCTCCGCTTCTTGTTGAATGTGATGCTGATTTGAAAGAGTTTTTAAGGTTGTCCGACCTAGAGAATGTTAAATTTCCTGTGGAGTTGTGTGTCAGCATTAAATCAAATAGTGAAGAAGTTGAAGATCAACACGCATCCTCAGCTGAGAGTTTACAGTTGGTGGCATTCAATCCAACTATTACCAATATTGTTACAGGGGAAAATAACATGACATTGATCGGTGACACCAGGATGAAAGGTGTATTGTTGGAAGATGTTGGAGATGACATGAATTCTATAAACAGTGACACTACAAGTGATGAAGATTCTGCAGATGAAATATGGAGAGCATTCTATTCTACAGCACACAGGAGAGAAACTACACTAGAAGATTGGGATGCTGATAGCTCTACTGTGCCTAGTGTGAATCTCAATTCACAAAACTTGATTTGCGTAGGCAAAAGCTTTGCATCAATGAAAGCAGTTAAGCATGCTTTAGCAATCTTGTCAATAACTGAGATATTTGGTTTTCGCGTGGTAAAAGCAGATACAAAGTATTATAGAGTGCATTGTGTAGATCCTGACTGCAAATGGAAAGTGCATGTCAAAACTTTTGGTCCAACTTGGCATGAGGTCATAGTGTATGTGGAAATGCACACCTGCACATGGGATTTCAGGACAAAACACTGCAAACAGCCTTCATCTTCTGTGATTGCAAGTATCATCGAATCAAGGTGAGAACCTTTTTTAAGAGATAGTATTTATATTTTAACTTGCTTTCTAATATATGATTTGTTCTAATTTGAGTATAATTACACAGTGTTGACGCTGGATACAGACCAGCACAGATAAAGGATAAAATGAGAACAGAACAAAAGATGCAAATTAGCTACTGGAGAGCATGGAAGTCATCAAAAATAGCTCATGAAATGGTTAAGGGGACACCAGAATCAAATTATGCAGATTTACCATCATTTTGCCATATGCTGGTGGAGAGAAACAATGGGACTATACCTTTAATTTCAAAAGACAAAGAAGATAGATTTCAGTACTTCTTTCTGTCATTTGGACAGTGCATCAGAGCATTCCCCCTCTTAAAGAAGGTATGTGTTAAACAGTGTCAGCACAAATTCTGTTGTCATCGATTTCCTTAACTTTGATAACATAAGTAATTTTATTTGTTTATATATCAGGTTGTTGTTGTTGATGGAACATTCCTAACTGGCAAATACAGAGGAACGTTACTTGGAGCAGTTGCACAAGATGCAAATAGACAAATCTTCCCACTTGCTTTTGGTATTGTTGACTCCGAAAACAACAGCTCCTGGGAATGGTTTATGTATCAGCTGTTGCAGGTTGTGCCTCCTTCAAATGACTTAGTGTTTGTCTCTGATAGACATGCTAGCATTTCAAGGGCTCTCTCTTTAGCTTACCCAATAGCTACACACTGCATATGTATGTGGCACTTGAAACAAAACATCAAAGCGATGTTCAAGAAAAAAAGAGTTGGGGAAAATGTTCAAAAAAGCAGCAGAGAGTTACACTATCCAAGAGTTCAACAACCACCTTGCACAAATCGAAGCAACTTGTCCAAAACTATCAGAATATCTAGTGTCATTAGGTTTTGATAAATGGGCCAGAGCACATTCAAAGTGTGATAGATACAACATGATGACATCCAACAATGCTGAGAGTTTGAACTCTGTTTTCAAAGGCAAAAAGGATTATCCCATTGTGGCACTTGTGGAGTTTGCTAGGGAAAAGCTCACATCATGGTTTCTGGACAGGAGAGAAAAAGCACTGGCAAATCAAGACAGAATAACTCCTGAGATCCTTAAGTTGATAAGAGAATCACAAGCGCAAGTTGGAGCATGCAGAGTAGAAAAGATGAATGAATCACAATTTGAGATCAATGGTCAAGGAGCTGTAGCTATAGTTGATTTATCAGCGAGGACATGTACGTGCAGAGTATTTGGTGTGGAGAAAATACCTTGTGTACATGCACTAGCAGCCATTACACACATAAAAGCAAATGTGTCTGATTTTGTTGCAAAATTTTACAGCAATGACGCTTGGCATATGACATATGCAGAAACAATATATCCAGTGTTGGATGAAGATGAAGGAAACATCCCTGATGTGATCAAATCTATCAACTGTTACCCCCCAGTAGTAAGAAAAAGAGCAGGAAGACCACCTACAAATAAAAAGCTTTCATTGGGAGAGTATAAGAGGAGGATGAAGCATTCAAGATAAGGCTGTCAGCACAAATTCTGTCATCAGTATTATATAAGAATAATGTTAGTAGATAATACAGTTTATAAATTTGTAAATGACATTTCTTTTTGAAAATTAACATTAATTCAATAATATAGAATACATTTTGAAATTTTACCATGTACTAATACAAATTTGTATACTCTTTTCCATCTATGTCATAAATAGATAAAAATAAGATCTTCGTGCAATATATAAACAATAGTTGAGCAAAAATAAGGTGATGCTGAACAAGTTTTCCCCAGGCATAATATGTTGTGCACTTTTATTCCATTGATGAGCAAAAATAATACAATGTTGAGCAATAATCTATTAAGCAACTTTGAAAACATAATTAGATAAAAATTAGATGTCGTTGCAAACAAAGTGTTGTTGTGCAATATATGTACTATCGTTGAGCATAAATAAAGTGATGTTGAGCAAGTTTTCCCCATTTGTAATATATTGTGCACTTTTATTCCATTGATGAGCAAAAATAATACAATGTTGAGCAATAATCTATTAAGCAACTTTGAAAACATAATTAGATAAAAATTAGATGTCGTTGCAAACAAAGTGTTGTTGTGCAATATATGTACTATCGTTGAGCAAAAATAAAGTGATGTTGAGCAAGTTTTCCCCATGCATAATATGTTGTGCACTTTTATTCCATTGATGAGCAAAAATAATACAATGTTGAGCAATAATCTATTAAGCAACTATGAAAGCGTAAATAAATAAAAATAAGATGTTGTTGCAAACAAAGTGTTGTTGTGCAATATATGTACTATCGTTGAGCAAAAATAAAGTGATGTTGAGCAAGTTTTCCCCAGTCATAATATGTTGTGCACTTTTATTCCATTGATGAGCAAAAATAATACAATGTTGAGCAATAATCTATTAAGCAACTATGAAAGCGTAAATATATAAAAATAAGATGTTGTTGCTACCAAAGTGTTGTTGTGCAATATATATACTATCGTTGAGCAAAAATAAAGTGATGTTGAGCAAGTTTTCCCCAGGCATAATATGTTGGGCACTTTTATTCCATTGATGAGCAAAAATAATACAATGTTGAGCAATAATCTATTAAGCAACTATGAAAGCGTAAATATATAAAAATAAGATGTTGTTGTTACCAAAGTGGTGTGCTTGTGCAATACATATACTATCGGTGGGCTAAAATAAGGTGATGTTGAGCGAGTTCACAAGGGTCAAGCGTTGTGCAAATCTAAACTATTGTTGAGCAAGAATAATACGATGTTGAGCAAATCTAAGGTAGGGAATTATATGTAAAATAATAACAAATAAATAAAGTCTCACAAAATTCCCGATTTATTGGCAAACAAAACAAAAGAAAAGGAAAACAGTTTTCCTAAAAAAAATATAAAAAGCAAATATGTGTGAATGCCCAAAACGCTTTTCAAGTTCGAGAAGTTTTCCATCACCTTCTTTTAGTTTCTTTCTCGAGCTAAATCTACTCTCTCCATTTCTCTGCGAGATTTCCTGAGGCTTGATTGTAGGCTTGTAAGAAGGAGATCTATCATATACATAAAGATGTCTTCAAATCCGAAAGGTTTGATTTCGTGTTTTCTGTGTATTAAAGTTTAAATTAGAACGAGTACGGTTTAGGGCTTAGTTTTCCACGAAAATTAGGAAAAATCGCACATATTCAAGCGAATTTAATGTTTATAATCAAGCAATTATTCAGCCTTACAAGACCTACCATTTCCATTTCAATTTCTTTCGCATAATAAATTGAAGTTAATGTGATTAATCTGGAGGCTGAATTTGGGAATTTGATAATTTGGGGATTTGGGAATTTGTTCGGCATAAAATACAGTCTCTTACAGTGTCATCTCTTCAATTATATTTGTAGAAATTGATTGTAAGTGTTCATTCTATAGGTAAACGTCCGCAGAGTGTAAGTGATTCACCTGACAGTCAAAATAGAAATTCGAAGAGATCAAAACGATCTGGAGTTAAACCTCCAGTAGTTGATTTATCTAGAGATTCACCTCCCTTCAAGGATGAACTGTCTGTTGATACTGAGACTGGTAAATCCTTGGAAGTAGGGGAGGGTTGTAGATCACTTGAATCCAAAGATTCGCAACCGCTTGTAAGAAAAAACAGTAAGAGAGAAGTGCACCCTGGGATTGATCTTCGTGTTAGCACTGTTGCTGTGGAGACCATTGAAATTGCAATGCTGGAAAACCATTCACCTAATGAGACAGTTGTTCAACATGTAAACCCAACTGTGCATATCATAACATCTGATGAGCAAACAGATACCACAGACATACAACCTATCGCAGAAAACAGGCAGCTGGTTGTGAGGAATGAGAGAAACACTAGACAAAAAAATCTCCCATCATTGAAATCACGGTCAAGCCCACGCTTGCTGGTGTCGTCCTTGAAAAAAATAAATGACAAGCAAAGGAAAATGATTGAGGATATTGGCTTTGGATTTTTGTTCAACTTGGAGATTGTTACCCTACCACTACTTCTTTCATGTTGGTTAGTGGATCAGTTTGACCCTAACAAGTGTTGCTTGGTGTTGGCTAATGGAGGCGAACTTGAAATTGCAGAAATAGACGTGCATATCACAATGGGATTCCCAATGGGGAAAGTTTTAGTTGGAAGAAAATCAGCTAAAGAGAATTTCAATCTTGTGCAAGAGTGGAAAACCACATTTGATGTCCAGGACAATATAACAACAGCTATGGTTATGGAAAAATTGATAGCTGACACTGACTGTGGTGATCAATTCCTTCTGAACTTTATCGTTATACTGGACTCTATCTTGGTTGATACACTAGGAAACGGACATGCCAACCATAGTTTAATAAGAGTAGTTTCTGAATTGGGTGACCTGAAAGACCTAAATTGGTGTGCTATTGTGTTGGAAAGTTTGGTCGATGCAAAGAGAAGCTGGGAAAAGAACAAGAATGGCCATTTCAGAGGGCCTCTATTATTCTTGGTTGTAAGTATTTTTTTCAAACCTTCGCTCTGATGTTAACTTAATTTCTTTACCATGTCAGTAGTACAAATGTCACCCCCTCTACTTTTATCTACATGTCTACAGTATTCTTTATATCAGCATTCCCTGATCAATCGTTATACTAATATATATTTATCCCCTTGGTGTGCCAGTTATTTTACATGGATAGGGTGAAATTATTCACAAGCACAACACTAAGAAGAATGACTCGTTCTTTCCCGGTTTTCGTTGGCATAAATTACAAAATCTTGTGCCAACGATAAACTGATGATATAAGTACTGGAGGCTTTGGTTGTGGCTTAGTCCAGGCTCGCCAAGTTGTTCCTCACCATCAAGACGTACCATCTACAGCTTGTACACAACCTACTGCACAAAATGATGAAGGCACCAGTCACCCTGTTGATCCAGAAAAAGAGACACCCCCAGTTGAGGTTTGTATGAATTATTTAAACCAATTCAATGTAATATTAGTATAGTATAGCAATGTTCTGATATTTACTGATGACTTTTTATTCTTATTTTTTATGTGATGTTATCTTCTAGTGTTGGATAAAGTTGTTTGCTCAAAAGACTTCTGCACTTGCATCTGCTATTTCTGATTTTGCTGAGTAGTCTATGAAAGTCCCGATTGAACTACAACATGATGACAAAGTGAAAAGGCTTCTACATGGAGCAAACTAGCTTCTAGGGGTGGAAAATGTCAATTCTGAGGCACCTACGGCTACGGATGCTGTTGACATGTCAAATATGAATCACCCTGTAAGCCCATATTTTACCGAATCACAAGAAAAATTTTGGGCAGACCCTGTTTTATTAGATTGAATTACTCAGATCGAAATGGCATATCAGAACAAGCAAAAAATGAAATCAAATATCAAAGTGGACGAGGAATTTTCCTTTGATATATTTCTAGATGATCCTGCTTTTAAGAAAGATGAAGGGACATCATTGAACACATCGGTTGAAATGAAGAATGTTAATGAAGCAACCCAGGCTCCCCTAGACAGCAATGGCCAGTCTCCAATACAACAGGGTGTTGAAGCTACTCCTAATCCCCTACCCACTCAATTTAAAGCTGATACTCCACTAGTGAACCCTTTGGGAGATACAATAAAATGCATTCCCCCTGCTGCCTTGCCACCAAGAAGGTCGCCGCGGATCAACATAGTTGATGGAAATGCTGCAGACCAACTTAATAACATGAAGAGAGAAGAAGCTACAAGGAGAGCACATAAACCTTCTGCATCTTTGAGAAGCCCATATTACTCGCGTGTTGTTGACATTACAGATCCTATCTCTGAAATTGAGCGCACTGTTTCAGCCTATTTAGCAATGAAAACACCACACAGCAGGTAAGTTCATTTTAAACTTAATCTTCTTAAAGTATGTTCAGTTACAAGTAAAAGGTTATTTTCATATAATCCATCTTCAAAATGATTGACATTGCAGGGAAATTTTGTTTAAGCATAAGTCTGTTAAAGTTGTTAGAACAGACATGGCTACGCTTGAGGATGAAACCCACTTGTCTAGGGTCATTATTGATGCATGGACAGCTATCCTCAACCACAAGGAACAATATAAAAGTGCTCAATCACCAGCAAGACTATTTGTCAATATCAACAAAACTGTAATATTTTTACAATTTTATCTTTCAATTACACTCCATTGTTAGCCGTGAATGTACAATTCGTCTGTTTTTTTTACTAATTTCTATTCTTAATCCAGTTTAATGTAGAGAGTGTATCATTACGAGCTTGTGATGAACAGTTCCAGAGGTTTAACCTCCACATTGATACTGTATTGTCATTGTCACCACACCTTTCTTTGAAGGATATAGACATGGTACTCCCTTGCAATTAAATAAATAAAGTTCACAAGACCAATCACTAATGTTTTATTTGTTTTTTATTATGTTGATTAGATTGTATTTGGGGTTGAACGAACAGCAGACTATGTCATGGTTGTCTTCAACTTTAAAAACAAAGTGGTCCAAATTGTTGATGTCACACCATCTTGCGCTGATCCAATTAGCCCCTTCCCATCACCCTTTGAATGTTTGTTAAGTTTTACTACTGATATCTAATATTTCTTTCCTTGTCTTAATTTCATTTAAATATCAACTCATTTTATAATTAAAATTACATGAATTATAATTCAATCCATGCATGGAGATATGTTGATTTCTTATCTAACAGATAAGGGACTCCGTGCAAAAGCAGAAATAGTGTCAGCTTCACCATCATCAAAAGTCCCCATCACATGGGCTGGAGAGGAGAAAGTTCAACATTCTGGGGTATGCCTCATGCGCCACATGGAGACCTTCTTTGGGACAGAGAGAGGGTACAAGTGTGGATTGGAAAAGGGCAATTTCAAGAATGTTTCAAAGCTAGGTGTGAAGTATCTGACAGATATAGTATGTTCAGAGTGAAGTGAACGCAGATGTTATGAAGGCAGCAAAATCCCATGCAAGAATGACTTCAAAAGGAATTCAGGGACAGAAACTAAATCTTGGTTGAACAACCACAAAACAATTTCGTGTTTTATTTGCAAACTTTGGAATGTATTTTGGTGTAGACGGTTATGTACTCTGCTTCTGAACAGTTTTCTCGTACCAATTAAGACAGTTGTTGTCCCTGTGGTCAGTTTTCTCGTACCCGTTAAGACGTTTGTTGTCCCTGTGGTTTTTTTATGGATAGTATTTTTCAAGATGCATACAACTATTACTGCTTCTAAACAGTTATAGTTGATTTAGTGATTGGTTTTGTTCTTCAATGTGTCAGCACAATTCTCTGCCCTTATAATCAAAGTGGTCTATGTTATTCAAACAGTTGATTTAGTGATATCCATTCGTTTGTTGTGCAATTATAAACTATTGTTTAGCAAAACTAAGATGATGTTGAGCAAATTATGAGTAACATAAAAACTTAATTAAACAGTGTCAGCACTACTTTTACTAAAACAATCCACAAACTAATCAAATGTGTCCGCAGTATAACAAGGGATAGACGTAAAACTTCAGTCCCAATTTATAATTTGAAATATGAGGAAGGAAATTACAAAATAATTATATGATTATTATGATATTAATATGTTGCATCATATCATTAGGATGGAACACATATAAACTAAAATAACAAAAAAAAATACATTCAACATATAAATAAGTACCAATGTTATTACTTATTAATATAGTAGAACTACAGTCCTAAGAAGTCATTAATCTTCTTCCTCCTTTCCATTTCTGCATCTAAAACCTCTTTAACGCACCCCATAAGATTGTCCTTTGCCTCTTCAAACATCTGTCTTTGGTTGCCCAGTTCTCTTTCCATCTACATAAAAGATAAAATACAAGACTCAATCACAGTATGGAAAAAAAATTTATGGATAAAACTTCAAATATCACCTTTGATAATGCTTCACCATCTTCATCTCTGGACGCAATCCGAATGTGATGTTCAGTTGCTATAATTGATCTTTGTAATTCCTCATATAATGTGTAATGAACCACGACGGCTTCCAACAACTTGGCCCTGCGAGCATCTTTGTTAGTCTCGCATGCTTCATCAACTAGATTCATGTGATAACCAGGGTAAACAACCCCATCCAGCACGTCCATCAATTGATGAAAACTCGTGCAAAACCCAACAGTGTTACCATAGTTCATCTTTTTAGAGAGGGATGTGTTTCTGTTAAAACCAGTTTTCAGGCGCCAAAGGATAACAAAGAATGATAAATGGATATATATATATATATATATATATATATATATATATATATATATATATATATATATATATATATAGGCAACAATTAGACAGTTTTCATCTTGTAATAGTTATTTGTGACAATTTATTTCAGAGTAACTAAAAAAAAACTGTCAAAACGGTAAAACTATAAACTGAAAACGGATTACAGTTATTTGAGTTACAGTTATCTTTGGTGGACATTAACTATCTCGTGTCAGCACTACTTTTGGTCTTATCCACCTAGTGTCATCACAAAAAGTTCAAAAACATAAACCAGCCAAAATTATAAGAATAGTTTCACCAATAGATCCAACTACTCTAACCAACAATGTAAATAATGTGACAAAAGACTTTGAACACTTGCCAATTCGTGCAACAGCATACACTTGAAAATAACAAAAAGAATACTAGCCCAAGGTCACAATTAAATGTACATAATATCAGTGTCAGCGCTACTTTGGGACTTACCCTAATAGTGTCACACACATAAGCTTCAATATCAGAAAATGTCAAGCCATAAACTTCAATGGCAGAAACCACCAATATGATGAACTAGTGTCACACCAAATGTCCTACTGATTACTATAATTTGAATAGAAATCAGAAAGAAATGTGATCAAGGACAAATTTCATTCATAAAATGTATTTTAGGTTACATCAGTACCATACAAAATTACATACTACACTTATATCAAATACAACTAGAATTCTGCTCGGCAAAGAGGACAGTTGTTTTGAACTAAAAGCCAAGATCGTAAACAATTTGGATGAAAGTGATGTTGGCATGGCGTTTGAAGAACAGGATCTGACTCCAACATTGGAAGCAGGCATATTGTACATTCTTCATCATCAAGATCAAGGTGATATATCTCCCTTAATCCGTCAACATCCATAGGCTCTGGAGGTGCTGGAGGATCTGCTTGGTCAACCTCCATATGAATGTCATCGTTTATGTCGGACTCATAGCTTGAATCAGACGAAGAGTCATCATAAAAATGTACATTGATGGTGATGTTGGGGCAAAGGCCATACTCAACAAGATCAGCATCGGCATCAAACCAACTTCTAGTGTAATCCATTAGAAGCCGATTGGCTACCTGGGTTCTAACCTCAACAGTTACTCCTGCATCCTGTAGCACTTCGTTGTAGCGGGCTAGACTCAAAGGCAAACCATTCCAAGTAGACGTGTGATAGAATGTTAATGGAATGCTGTCAGAGTGGATAGACACAACAAGTAGACCCGGTCCATACCAGTATGACTCAGATGCTGATATTTCAACTTCATAAGTACCAACAATGTAGTCGTAGTCTAGTTCAGTATAGGTTGGGAATGCCATTGAAGGAGAGAAAACCTACACAGACAAAATCAAAATATACTCATACATTAGACATTGACTTAAAAATAAAACATTACATCGATATTAATAAGAAATAAACATTTGAGAAAGACAAAAGAGAAAAAATGCCTGAAAAACTGGAAAAACCCTAACTGATGACTTTTAATGACAGTAAGAATCACATAACACCCACGGAATATAATGCAATAGGAAATAAGCAAGACAAACACCAATATATGAACATTAATAGACTAAAAAGCAAGGGGAAGTTCAACGAAAATCGGAGAATACAACAATAAAAAATTTGCTGAAGCAGTACATCAAAATAACAGATAACGTTTTTTTTTAAAGGAAGAAAACAGAAAGGAGTACATACCACAACCGGAATCTCACCTTGAAAGCAAGAAATCTTGATGAGAACGAGAGAGGATGAAGATGAACAAGAAGAAGAAGATGAAATGACTTGCAGACAATCTGAACAACGTTTAAGCACAGTATAAATAAGCGGGAAATGGGCCGGGCATCTCTAAACGAAGCCCAACAGTTATGTTGAAGGCAATATCAACAATTTAAACATTTGTGCAAAATTAATGTGTTGATAAGCAAAAATAAGATCATGTTTAGCAAATTTCCACCAATAGCCGATGTTGTGAAATTTTAATCTGATGATGAGCAAAAATAATAACATGATGCAAAAAATAAAATTATTGGAAAATTTTAAAATTATATTGACAAAAAATATAATCATTATGATAATATTTCAACTATAAACTACTGTTGTGCAACTATAAACTACTGTTGAGCAAAAATAAGTTGATGTTGAGCAAAATTACACCAATCACCCCCACACATTGTGCAACTTTATTCTATCATTGAAAAAAGTAAGACCACGTTGTGTAACACTCTATTAAGAAACTATAAAATTAGATTGACAAGTAAAATTGAATCATAATGGACAAAATTTCACAAGTCTCAATTGTGGTGCAAAAATAATCTATTGTTGAGCAAGTTTAACTTACACAACATACACTCGCAAAACCATATAATAGAAGACTGGTATCACCACTAGTTGTAACTAATACAAGTCTGGTGTCAATACTATGTGTATTAAACACTCCTGGCAACCACATACACTTTGAAATAAAAATATACAAGTGTAGTGTTACCACTATTTGTAACTAGTATCAGTGTCAGCACTACTTTGGGTCTAAAACACCTAGTGTCACCACATGAAATTCAAATATCAAAAAACGATCAAACTGGTGACACCACAAATTCAAACTAATATAACCCACAATGTCAACAATAATATGGTCATTAAACACCTCTTTCACCCCGTACACTTAAGAATAAAAAAATACAACACTCGTGTCATCACTACTTGTAATATAATATGAGTGACACCAATACTTTGCATCTGAAACACATAGTGCCCATCACATACACTATAAAATGAAAAAAATACAAATACATACACTTCAAAAATCATAGAATACAAGACTTGAATATCAGGGGGGGATGGGGGGAAACCAGTGTCACCACTAATTGTAACTGATATCACTGTCAGCACTACTTGGGACACCAAACACCTAGTGTCACCACACACAATGCAAAATCAAAAAATACAACTATGGTGTCGGCATTACTTTAAACTAATCAGACAATAAATGTTAATAATACTTTGGGCATGAAAAACCTCTTTACAAAATATACACTTCAACAACAACAAAAACTAGGCCACCGTCACCACCCATAATATATAAGCATATTCATCAAAGATCAGGTGGGCTTTCTTCCTCAAATAAAACACAGTATCATACACAAACAAATTTAACAGTGCACGAATTTCATTAATATTATACATTTCCAAACACCAGTTAGGACAAATAGTTACAAAATACATTGGTATGATTAGAATGGAAATCATATACAAAAAGGTGCCAGATACCAACTTCCATTCATACCATACATTCCATTAGCTTAACTACCACAAAATAGATGCACCTACAATGTCTTCTCCAAGCAAATATACATTACAAATAAGCCTAAAAGGGTGATCGACATAGTGGACAAATGGGTTCATACGACAACCACTCTAGAATACACCCTGTGTGGAAGGTATGATCACACAGTGACCGAAGGGTCGGCGTTGATGGCAGCATCGGATCAAGACATATAGAGCACTGGTCCACATCCTCTGGAGAAGCTGGGGGATCCACATTCTCTTCAGAATCGATGCTCATCTCAGATTAAGAGCTTGAATCAGAGCTCATGTCATCTTCAGATTCTTCAATGAAATGTACATCGATAATGAGATCAGGGCAGAGACCATATTCAACGAACTCAACATCGCCCAAAAACCACCTGTGAGTATAATCCATTAACATCAGGTTGGCTACTTGAGTTCGAACCACAGCAGTGACCCCTGCTTCATGTAACAACTGATCACACTGTTCATAAGTCATCGGCAACCCATTCCACTCAGTGAAATGGTCCAGGAACAGCTCAGGGATCCTTTCATAATTGATAGCCACGTGCAAGATGCTAGGTCCATAAACAGGCGTCCTCCTTGGTGTGATTACCACTTCAAAAGACCCAACAGTGTAATGGTAACCAATTTGAACTTTAATTGGAAGGGCCATCTAAGGATACAAAACATACACAACACAAAATAAATATACACTCATATAAATTGCTGAAATCAAAACCCTAACCGACTGAAAGATGATGAAAAAACTCATCTAAAAATCAGGAAAAAACAAAATAAAACTTGCTGGAAAAATGTAAAAAGTCTAACCGATTTTATAAAGTTTACAGGAGATCGAAAGGGAGAGAAATAGATGAGAAAGGGCGCACCTTGGGAAGAAGACTCCGGAAAGAGGAAGAGCTTGTGGAGGACGACGAAAAGACTTGGAGAGAGTGTAAGGATGAAGAGAGTGGAAAGGGTTTGAATGACGTTGGACTCTTGAAGAAAGAAGGAAGAACACCGCTTTAAGTAAAGTTACCGACTTGGGCCAACTTCTTTCATCAGTTAATGGGCCACGGTCTCATGTCTTGAGGTTTAAAATAAACCAACCACCAATTTCGTCCAAATCCTATTGTTGTGCAAAATTTAACCTATTGTTCAGCAAAAATAATATCATGTTGAGCAAATTTCCACAAATCGACCATGGTGTGCAATTTCATTCTAATTATGGCCAAATAAAGGACAACATGATGAGATAAATATATTTGAAAATTCAAGAATTATATTAAGGAAAAATAATATCATATTGGGAACAAATTCACATAGATCAATTGTTGTGCAAAATTTAACCTGTTGTTCAGCAGAAATATGATCATGTTGAGCAAATTTTCACCAATCGACCATGGTATGAAATTTAATTCGAACGATGACCAAAAACAAGACAGCAGCGTAAGAAAATATATATTTAAAAAGTAGAAAATTATATTAACGAAAAATAGGATCATAATGAGCAAAAATTCACAAAGATCAATTTTTGTGCAAAATTTAACCTAGTGTTCAGCAAAATACAACAACAGTCTCAACGCTGCGTGAAACTAACATCAGTGTCACCACTATTTTCGTACTTAGGCAGCTGGTGTCAGCCCATAATGTTCTCTTATCTATCTTGAGCACTTAATTTGTCAGATTACATCCAAACTTCCCCACTTACACACCAACAACCTATCTAACTACTGGTTCTAAAATTTAAAACTCCAATTTTCTTTGATCAGATCTGCACACATGAGTTCTCTTAAACGAAAGATCTTTTCGTTGTTGAAATTTTTAACATCTCCCCCAAATACAGAAGCTTCAATCGCTTTTAATGTAAACACACCGCATGAAGCCCTGTAGACAAAGAAAGAAACAATGTAATGTAAGAACATAAATAACAAGTATCTAAACGTAACCAAAGAACAAAACAAGACAACAAATACATACCTAGTAGAATCATGCATTAACCCAGGAACCATGTATAGCTGGAAAGGAGAGGAATCGAAGTTTTCAAATAGCCCAGCCTTTGCTAAATGAATTGGGAGCCAAATAGCAAACGGTTGCAATTGTTCTTCAAGAACACCTTCCCTAACAGCAGGAAAATTTGCAATCGAACACATGGATTACCCTATCCTCAATTTTAATCTCCAACGCCACCCAGTGCTTGTTTATAACGTTGAAAATTGTGTAAATTTTCTTTACCGATGCCCATGGCTTCCCATAATCAGCAGGGCACGTACCGACAAAATAATCCTCAGTGCTGGATTCAAGATCTATGTCTTCCCCATAACATGAAGCATAGTCGGGAAGGTACTTCAGATAAAATAGCCAATCAAGAACAAGAACATCTCGATACTTGACAGGGTCCTCATGAATGCGCTTCCTAATGTGAATCAAACCTGCTTCTAGATGCTAAACAAAGTAATAAAAAAGTGAATTCAACAATCAAATAATACAATTAAAAGTAATCCACAAATATATATATATATATATATATATATATATATATATATATATATATATATATATATATATATATATAATGTAGAAATACAACCAGTTATTACCTGACAATCAAACCACATATTCTTCAATAAAATCCGCTGGAAAAACTTTCTATCAACCCTTGAGATTGGACCAGCAACGGAAAAATTCCTGCCAAAGAGTACAGAAAGCAAAATATATATATATATATATATATATATATATATATATATATATATATATAGCATAAGATGCTGTAACTAATACAATAACAACAACATTTCATACAAAATACTAAACATAAAAATAAACCGTACCTTTGCTTTTTTACGAGTCCATAAATAAATTCATGATCTTTCGAGCTGATCAGTGATTTCTTAGGGGCATGCTTTGGCATCCTCACTTTCTTCACTTCCACAACTGGACCATACAAGAATGTACTGTTTGATGGGATAATATTGGAAGCCTTTAGTTTGTCAACTTCGATTTGGATTGCAGGATCCTTGGCGAACGAATCCCAATCAACGCCTGCACCCTTGTCATCATCATTGTCAGACAGACAAATGTACTTTTCCAGGGATGGGTCAACCGTAACTCCAGCAACTTTACCACCAGCGCCTTCGCCTTCACACTTTGAAGATTGAGGCACTTCAGCTGAAGTTGCTGGAATCCCAACCTCATCTCCAAAAACATTAAAATCAGTGTTAACAACAACAGGTGGAGACTCCTTACCCACTCCTGGAACCTCAGTACTTAATGAAGGCAAAGACACGGGCACAACTTCACCAGAAGCGGGAGATGATTTGAACATTAACTCCTCATCAGGGAAAGACTGCTGAAGATCAGACACAACATCATTCAAAATTTTGTTCACATCTTCAACAACAGCCTTCATAGGTGTGGCCTGGGGTTCACCACCACTGACACGTTCATCATCGCCTCTCACAAGAGCGCCGTTGGGCTTGCCAGGAACGTACTTATCATCAGCCTTCACGGGTGTGTCCTAGGGCTTACCACACCTGACATGTTCACCATCAACTATAGCAGGAGAGCTCGCAGACTTACCAGCAATGTGCTTATCATCAGCCTTCACAGGTGTGCCCTGGCACTTACCACCACTGGTGCTTTCATCATGAAATACCGCAGGAGAGCTCGCAGTCTTACCAACAATGTGCTTATCACGAGCCTTCACAGGTGTGTCCTGACACTTAGCACCACTAACACTTTCGTCATCAACTTTTGCAAAAGTGTCCTTAACATCAGGCTTGACAGGGTTTGACTGCAACCTCTCAAACAAAGCTTCATAATTAGCAACCCTAACCTCAAGCTCATCGTACCTCTTCGCCATTTCACCAAACACTTGAAGGCTCCCATTCAACTCAACAATCTTTGTTTCAATTGCATCTACCCTTGCAGACAACAGATGCATAATTTTAGGGACGTCTTCAAGCTTCGCAATCCTCCTATAAATCTCCTTCACCCAGTCAGGATGAGATGGGAGAGAAGAAGCAAAAGCATCACCATGCGATTTGGGAGGCAACTCACAAGTTGGGTCATCGTTAGCATCCATTTGAGGAGAAACATCTTCAATATCTTCCACTTTCTCTGATGACACTGCTATTTTGTCAGCTTCATCACTTGAAATGCGAACATATTCATTTTCACAAGCAGCAGATGTTTGCCCCAACACAGACTGCCCACCAACAAAATCATGTGCTTCAACACTCCCCAGAGGTAACCTCTGAACAGAAGGGGTCGGCACATCACCCTCTCCATCACTGTCAGCAGAAGGTGTCTCAACTCCTTCAACGGTGTCACCACAATCAATGCCATCTGCAAGGTCGGCCAAAACATATAGCCTCGCAGTTTGACAAGCATCCAATTTATCGGATTTAGGGGAATGGGTGTCAGCGTACAAAACATCAACCTTGTCATCGCAAACAGGAACTTCACCACAAGATTTGGAAGTATGGGTGTCAGCAGTAAAATCTTCACCCTTGTCATCACCAACACTGACTTCACACCCAGGTGTAGAGACCGCAACATGAATATCTACAGGCTTCACTACATGTGCACCCTCAGTATCAACAACAGGAACTGAAGGAATAATAAAAGACTTGTCAACAATACTATCATATAATGGCCTACCACTACTTACACCACCGTTCTTCTTCATCTTATACATCCGCTGAAAGACAATATTCAGCGGGACATCATCTTCTAAAAGGTCACATGAATCAGTACCCAACCGACATCGCTTGGAAGGTGAAGCAACCACATCAACCTCCTTATGCAATTCTGTGTCAGCAGTAACTCTCTTCACCTCCTTAGAAGGAATAACTCTACCACCTGTCCTCAGTGCTGAAGCCTTCTGTCGAGGCTTCTTTACATCACTCTTGACAGATTTTTTACGGTCTAGAGCAATGTATGGATTGAATAGAACACGACTTGCAGAACGACCCCTCCTCAGGAGAACCCGTTCCTCAGAGGTATCGCTGGACTCCACCTTCTGTTTCTTTTTACCACCCATCACTCCAGTGGAAGATTTCCTCTTCTTTGAGGGCCCTACATCTTCTTTATCCCCCTCTGGGAAAACTTCAAAAGCATTTTCAAAGGACTTACCATCCTGTTTCTTTCTAGCAGCCTTGCCTCTCTTCGCAGGTGTCTTCTTCTTTGAGGTCTCGCCTTCATCATGTTTCTGCAACACATTAGCTTCTTCCTCCTCAACCTGGAGAGCCCTATTTGAAAACTTAGCTTCATATGCCCTTCTACGAACACGACGACTCTCATACAAAGTCGCATCAACAGGTCCAGAAACTATTTCTTCAACTGATGCAACAACTACTGCATCAACTACAGCATCAGCTTTTTCACCAGCAAATGCCATTCTTTCGGTGCGTGCAAACTCCCCATAAATAGGGAACAACGGAGTCTGGACAAAATGCATGTATCAGAATAAAAACCCAAAAATGCATGAAATAAAAATGTTATTTCAGAGAGAAAATATAAAAATATTATCAAATCGCCATGAAAGAACTTCTCAGCTTCAGCGTATACTTGGCTATAATCACATTGCCAGTGCAACGAGTATGGATCTAGTTCAGGCATCTTAAAATTACAGTCAAAATTAACGGATATAGCTGGGAAAGCTTCTAATATCCAAGCCTGTTACAAAAGAAAACTCATTATGACACTACATAACAATATTTAAATAATGCTCACATAAGCATTATTGTTGTGCTGACACAGACAAAAAAATGATGACATAAGACAAGCAATAACTAAAGCACAATACCTGGAATGCAAGGCAATACCCATACATTTGATAAGAACCCCTAACCCCATTCCGATCAGCAACAGAAGAACTCTTCAATGACTTCAACAAACGGGTATATGACTCTCTACCCCAAGGATATAGTTCAAACTCCTTCTCATTGCACGCAAGAGATAAGAATTGTGCACTTACAACTTCTGACCTCCTATAAACAATTAACCTCTCAATCAGCAACAACTTTTCCATAATCAACTTCTTCTTAGACATCTTTTTCTCAGATATGAAACGATCAAGTAACTCATCATGAGTCATTTTCTTCTGCCCAAAAAATTCAAATATTGACACTTTCTTTGGGATATTACAAACACGGTCTTCACAAGGAAGGCATGTAATAACATGAAACTCAGCAATTGAAAAACGTGCAAGATGTCCACCAACTCTAAACCACAGCTCATTCTCTTTTTGTGTTTGTACTTGACGGAGCACCATTTGATGCATAAGCTGAAAATTCATAACCATTTTGGTGCCTTGCGTCAGCACCCATCCAACGCAACTTTTTTGCAGAGTATTGTAGTGAGAAGGACACAAATGCTCCTTGATCAGATCACAGGCAGAAGGATGTGAATATATGTTGGATCTAGAATGAAATCGCTCAGAAACAGGAATGCAATATTCCAAACCCTGATCAATAACAGAAAATTAAGCAAAAAAACAACCATCAGATTAAGAAAAAACTACAACTTGCTCATCAAAATAAAAAATAACTTACATCAGACCCACGATAAGAGGTGGATGAATCAGAAGATTGAGTTCCTGCAAGCAACAACATACAGAAAAATGTAAATAGACAATAACAGAAAATTTGATGACACAAACAACAACAAACAATAACAATATAATGTTACACAGACATAGTAAAATAACATAAACATCACAAAACACAACACAAAATACCAAATCCAAACACATACATTGTTGGAACTACAACAAACTAACACAAAAAAAGACAGTGTCAGCCCCATACACTTGAACATAGAAGCAGATAAGTACAGTATCATCGACACAAACAATCAAAAGCATGGAAAACAGGTCCACATACACGAAGAACACTAAAAATGCACTTACAAAGTGCCACACCGCAAATTTGACGAAAAGAAACAGTTCAAAAACCCGAATTTACATATGCAACTTCCAAAAACGACGGAAAGTACTAAAAACCGCACATAAGAATGCATATAAAGCATCGATTTCCAATAGATTGTCAATAGTATAATGAACAAACAATAAAATCAACATAAACGAACATATTCCAAAACCCTAGCACGACAAATTTAGCAAAAATCCCCCAAATTTATACCTGAGGTACTGGATGACGACATTGAAGTAAACGATGCAAACTCCGAGCTTTACAGAAGCAAGGAAGAACAATCGAGTCGAAAAAAGCACCAAACCGGAGATGGAGAGCCGGAAACGCAAGATGAAAATTTTCGAGCAAAGAGAGAGTTGGAATGAGGAAGAAATCGATTTTCTGGAAACACGAAAAAATGTCCGTACAGAAACTAAATTAGGTATATATAGGGGCCATTTTGCAAAATTGTCCAAACACGCGTCTATTTCGCAAAAACGTCCAATTAATGTGCCTATTTCGCAAATTTTTTCTATATTTATTACGTTAGTTTACTAAAATATGTATGCAGATATAGATTGTGTTATATTGATATAGCCTTTTCCTTATATAATATTTACTCTTTTTATAAGATTCTATCCAATTATATGAGTTAATGGTAAAATAAAATAATTATTTAATCATTTTTAATTATATAGATTAGAACTATCGAATTAGCTTTATTAGATTTCTTTTTTGACGAGAGAAAACTTTGCGAGATGCACTTACGCGTCGTCACGTATGCAGATGCACTCATGCACCGTCACGTAGGCAACAATTCATGAGTTTTAGTATATGTATATAGATAGATTAATGCTTTGGTGAGAAGTAATTAGCAAATTTCATCTACATCCCTCTAAATCTCTAATCCAAACAGACCATTAGAGATCCTTACTGTTGATTATATAAACCGTAACTGCACAGGGATTTGGACATTTCGTTATTTACAGTGTAAATAATCCCGTAACGTGAGCACCATGAAAAATGGGGCCCTGTTGATAGCCGATTATTGATGGACGGGACGGGACTGCATAAGACGTGGGTCTATAAATAGTACGGGCTATATAAATAGTCGTATAAAGAGTTACGGGAGTCCTGCCTTCAATTCATCATTGTGTTTTCTTATTTTTTTTAAAATTAAAATCATTGTCCGTTACTTATTTGGATTTGTTTCCCCTTCTAGGCTTCTACTCTTTCATCATGAAATGAATTATGTAGGGGTGGACACAAATCCCGCAAATCTCGTCCCGCATCCCGTCCCGATCCAGATGGGATTTGGAATAGAAAATTTCAATTTCGTCCCGTAAAAATTACGCGGGACGGGACGCGGGACGGAGAGTTCGTATCCCACAAATCTCGTCCCGTCCCGCATATATATATATATATATATATATATATATATATATATATATATATATATATATATAGGGTTTACTTCAAATGTAAAAAGTCCTTAAAGGGTAAAATATGCTTATTGTGTAAAATTTGCTAATGGGCCTAATTTAATTACTATTGGGCCTAATTTAATTACTAATGGGCCTAATTTTATTAGTAGAATATCTGCTCCCCACTTGCCCATGCGTGCGCCCCCCTTGCCCCCCTTCTCGGACCCGATTTTTTTTTTTTTTTTTTTTTTTTGCCCAGAATTTTTTTTTCGTGGTAACACTTTCTGCTGTGCAAGTATAACTTGCTTTTGTGCACATATAACATCTTATTGTGCAAATATAAGTTTATTTTGTGCAGACAAATAATTCATTATGGGGTAAATAGGTAAATGTGTCTATTTCAATTATAAAAATTTATAATTGAAATATGTTTAATTTATGCGTAAATTGGTAAATATGTCTAATTTTATGGGTACATGCACTTTTTCCCGTTTTCGATACCTTTTGTGCAACTGTGAAGTGCATTTGTGGAACTGTGGAGTGCATTTGTGCAACTGTGAAGTGCATTTGTGCAACTGTAAAGTGCATTTGTGCAACTTTAATTGTGCAATTGTGCAAATTTAAAGTAGGATACAATTGTGCAAATTTAAACTACAATTGTGCAAAATTAAGATACAATTGTGCAGATTAAGAATACAATTGTGCAAATGTAAGATCATAATGTGCATTAATAAGACAAAAGATGTGCTTTTGAAATCGATGTTTTAATTTTGTTTTTTTTTTTACTTTTGAGAGTTTGGGTTCACCTCTCGGCTAATTTAGGTTGATAGATGTAAATTTGAAATCGATTTTTTTACGTATAAGCTTTTAAAATTAAAGTGCATAAATAAGATTAAAATGTGCATAATTAAGGTTAAAAAGTGCATAACTTAGATTATAATGTGCATGATTAACAATTTGCGATTGTTGCGCTCTTGTCTATTATGTAACCTATGTGGGATTTGAACCCACATCTTTTGTGCAAACGCACATTGCTCTACCAATTGAGCTAATAGGCTAAATTATGATTTTTATGCTAAAATAGAAGAACCTAATCGACCTAAAGCATATTGGAATAAAATTTTAAAATTCAATTAGCTCATGATTCACAAACAATTTGACAATGCTATAAACATGAAATTAGCTCCAAATCAACCCAACAACACAACCATAGCATCAATTTCAGTCAATTTGGCCGTTGGCAAAAAACCCCAAATTCTAAAGCAAATCGCAATATAAAATTCCAAACTTCAATTAGATCATGATCCATAAACAATTTGACAATGCTATGAACATGAAATTAGCTCCAAATCAACCCAACAACACAACCATATCACCAATTTAAGTCAATTTTGCTTTTGGCAAAAAGCCCCAAATGCTAGAACATATCGCAATATAAAATTCTAAAATTCAATTAGCTCGTGATCCATAAACAATTTGACAATGATATGAACATGAAATTAGCTCAAAATCAACCCAAAAACACAACCATATCATCAATTTCAATCAATTTGGCTTTTGGAAAAAAGCCCCAAATTCTAAAACATATCGCAACCTAAAATTCTAAAATTCAATTAGCTCATGATCCATAAATAATTTGACAATGATATGAACATGAAATTAGCTCAAAATCAACCCAACAACACAACCATATCATCAATTTCAATCAATTTGGCTTTTATCAAAAAGCCCCAAATTCCGCTCCTAAATCAAACCCTAGGTTTTAAATCTCAACCTAAATCATTCAAACAATCCAAATAACTGTAATAAACAAGTTTAGAGTTAGAAATCATACCAAATTCGAGTGGAAACAAGGAGAAAAATCGGGATTTCGAAGGTTTTCCGAGCCAAAAAGAACCGATTAGCGCTGTTGGGGAAGATGGCTCGGTGTGGGCTCGGCTGGGCACGAACCAAGGGGGTTCCGGGCTCGGGGGGTGCGCCTGAGGGAGGGGGTTCGAGCTGGCCGGGGCTGGTGGCCGGAGGTGGCTCGTGGGTGGCGTGGGAGGCCGACAACCGAAGCCACTGGTGGCTCGACGGTGCTGCGAGAGGTGGGCGCGTCTGGGCGCGTCTGGGCCCGAACCAGGCCAGTCCAGGGCTCAGGGGTTGCGCACCGGGGTGGGCTCGAGGGCGGCTGGTCGCTGGTGGCCGGAGGTGGCTCGAGGTGGGTGCGGGTGCGGGAGTCCGAGGGCTCGGGGTTGCGCGCGTATGTTTGTGTTGATTTGAAAATTTTATACGTTAAGCAAATTTTACACGTTAAGGATATTTTACATTTTAAAGCTTCCCTATATATATATATATATATATATATATATATATATATATATATATATATATATAGAGAGAGAGAGAGAGAGAGAGAGAGAGAGAGAGAGAGAGAGAGAGAGAGAGAGAGAGAGAGAGAGAGAGAATGGGTAACTTGAGAGAGAGAGAGAGAGAGAGAATGGGTAACTTGTACACAAGGCTTAGAATGTGCATTGTGCACAAAATATTATTCGGTGAAATGTGAAACATTATTCAGTGAAATTTGAAGCATTATTCGGTGAAATGTGAGTATTGTTTAGGGGAATGTGAAACATTATTTGGTGAAATTTGAGGCATTTCATATAAATTGTAACTATTGTTTAGGGAATTGAGGTTTCTTTTATTTGAAATGGATAAATAAAAAAACTAAACATTATTCGGTAGAATGTTATAAATTATTCAGTGGAATTGGGACGTTTTCATCTGAACTGAACGGAAAAAAAAACATAACAGTATTCGGTAGAATGTTTCACATTTCACCGAATAATGCTTCAAATTTCACCGAATAATGTTTCACATTTCACCGAATAATATTTGTGCACAATGCACACCCTAAGGGGTGTGCACACCCGAACCACTTATATATATATATATATATATGTATATAATTAAAATTAATAAAAACATATAAGAATATATTCATTTTTTTTTTTGAAATAGGAAAGCATTTAGAAAGAGTAACCCGGCGACAAGCCGTGACTCATCCTAGAGTGTTCTTATGGACGAGAACCCGCAGTTCTTGATCATTCTCTAAATTTCCGTCGGCAGGGATAATGTAAGTCAGGTGTGCAATCCTATCATCCACAGTATTAGTTTCCCTAAAAATATGATGAATGGAAACATTAGAGAAAGAATTTAAAATCGACCTAGTATCTGATTGAATCAACTCAATGCTCCACGGGCAAGACCAGTCCCCCAGTAACGCCTTGACAACTCGTAGGTTGTTGCCCTTGATAAGGATATTATCTAATCCCAGGTCTCTAGCCCCAATAATTCCCTGTCGGAGTGCCACCGCTTCTGTGTAGAGGGCCGAGCTGCAATCGCAAGGCCCCCAACCGGCGCGAACAATGTCCGCCTTATCATTCCGAATAACAAACCCGTAGCTACCAGACCCCGAAGCGCAGTGTGATCCATCAAAATTAAGTTTTTAAAAACCAGTTGGTGGTTTAACCCATTTCGCGTCGGTGCGTTTCTGCATCTGATTTTTGGCGTTTGTTGCTAGTTTCTGCCTAGAGGCCCCCACCTCATCCGTGGGATCGTCTTGAAGCTTATTCGACATGGTCCAAGACTGCCTACTTGTTTCGATAAAGACGTTCACCCCTTGTGCCGATGTATTATTGTTTTGGTCAAAAATATTTTAGTTCCTGAAAAACCAGCATCTCCACCAAGAGAAGGCAATTACCGCCATTTTGGACGGACCTACAAAGTTTTTTATGTTGTTTAGTTATTGGTCGTTGTTCATACCATTAAATAGGTTTGGTCCCAGTGCTTTCAAACAAATATTTCTTTTTGCGAGTACTTGCTTGGTGAGTCCACAGTCAATGAGGAAGTGGAACGTGGACTCCGATTGACAGTCACAGAACGCACACGCCATCGGAACATGAATATTAGATTTCTTTAGGCGTTCCTTCGAGGCAAGGCCATCTTTCGTCAGTTTTCACAAGAAGTGGGGGACTTTCGGAGGTACATCGAGTTTCCATATCCAGTTACATTGGAATTTTGTATTATTGTTCCCATTCGGGATTAACGTTGTGGCTGAATTGTTTGTAAACCACTCAGTCAGACTACTTTGTGGAAGGATAATCGAACGTAAATGGTCAATGTCAGCATTGCTTAGCACACCAACCAACTCCGTTTGCAGCCGAAGATCATCCCAAGTATTGTTGTTGTGGATGAATCTGTCCACGTTCCAGGTTTTGTTAATTATGCATCCTTCATTAATCAACCGAATTTTCAATGATTCCCATTCCAGGTTTCGTTAATTAGTATGTCCATTGCCGAAAGACCAGCGTAAACCAATTTATCAAAAAAAATAATCTAAAACTAAACTAATTTATCAAATCTAAAATGACTAACCTTAGTTTAATGTCGTTAGTTTGACATTATGGTCCACCTTTAAGATCTACTCAGACATCGCTAATGCCCTCACCAACTTGTCAAATTCCTGAGCACATATTCCACACAAGTATATATAATATATCGATAAATTGAAAGTAAATAATATTGCAGACAAGAACCGTTTCATCTATCGAACAAACAAGCATGACTCTCTATAGAGGGTATGTAATACCGCCAATTCAGTTCCATTGGTGTCAGTTCCATTGGTGGCTTCTCAACATATTCGCTCCTCTTTGGCCTTCTCTTAGCTCTTTGTCCGTTTACACCCTCATTAAATTCAAACAACAAAATCCTCTTTGTCAAATTTTCCTCATCTTGCTCATCTATACAATCTTCTAAGATCTCCTCGCCACAAGAGATGATAGCGCAGTCGTCACTGACAACCACATCAGTCTGCATAGGAAAAATCTCAAAAATAATTGGAATTATAATTTGGTGAGCCATTTAGATCCGCCTCATCTCGTTATTGAAATCAGTTTGGATCATTATAAGTTGGGACTCCATTACAACAAAGTGCTCTTCCATACGGGGCAACATGGACGATTCTTGTGATGATTGTGGAGCCAGACATGGAGGCTCTAGTTGTCCGATTTGGAGCTCTAATTGTGCAATCTCATGTATGATATCCATCTCACGAGAAAGTTGAGTTTTGCACAAATTGTATACTTCCTTAACCTTTCCGATAGAAACCCTAAAAACCGGACAATCTTTAAATATATGATTAGAAACTCCGCAAAAATCACAATATAAACCATGAGTCATCTTTAGAGGCACACACCTAGACACACGAACAAAAATAGTTAGTAGCACGGGTGTTCTGAACCGTAAGATAGGCTCACAATAAAATTAGTTATATACAATAATCGACAAACACACAGAACAAAGAAATAAATTTTGATTCCCCGGCAACGGCGCCAATTTGATGAACGGTTTTTAGTCGCGTAAACCGTATCAAAATAAATTCGAACCTACCTAACTAATGTAGTGTGGTAAGCACGAGTTGATCCCACAGAGAATCAATTTATTCCTAAGTTAAGTTTATTTACCAATTAGTATGAAACGGGGGGTTTTTGAGTGATTGAAATAAGAAAGAAAACATAATAAACCATAAACAAATTAATGGAGATAACGATTAATAAAATAGTTTCACCTACAATTATCCACTTTATTTGGTTGAATTGATATTGTAACTTCCTCTTGTCCTTTTAGGTTTCCTATGAATACCCTTGTCCCGACCTAATATAGTTACTAGTCCAACCAGTCCTAGAAACCCTTATCAATCGAACAGTCCCTAAAGAAGGATTTAACCCAATTAATAGCTTTAAGTTCAGAGATTAACCAAGGTATTTGGAGTCCCTAAAGAGGGATTTAACAACACATCCAACTTCCTACTCATTCAATTAGTTCAACCAGCCCTAAAGGAACAAGTTTGCCATTTGGGTTAAGGTTCGCAATCAGGAATCTACAAAACCCTAGCAATTGAATTGATTCTACCAAGTTGATCAGACAAGACAGAATAAAACAATCAAACATTCAAGCATAGAGAATTCGAAACATTCAATGTAAGAAATAAGGAACAAGAATTAGAAACTCACAATCAATCCAAACAAAGCTTCCAATTGTAGACGAAACGGGAGAGTTTAGGTCTCCATACAAATAAAACAAAAGACAATTAGGGTAAAACAAAGTGACGGCCGGCTCCTCACATTCGGCCTCCCTTTTCCCGTATGAATGTATGACTGTATATATATTAGAGTATGTTCCAACCGTATAACTAATAACCCAATATAAAATATATAATATCCTAAATCTAATTCTATCTAACTAATTCTATCTAATCTACAGACTATATCCTAATTTATATATATATATATATATAGCAATAGCAGCACAATCACGTTCGGCCTCCTCACGTTGAACGATCAGTTCCTCGTCTCCACAATTGAGCTTCGATTGCAATAACTTGAAAGTGTTTGACTTAGCAGCTTTCCGCCTCCTTCCTTCGTGCACATTCGATCCGAGTTGCCCATCATTCCTTTTAATTTGCAAAATAATCCCACAATTTATTATCAACCTCCAAATTCATACGATCCAGCTTAAAGATACCTAAAATATATAAAAACACTAAAAACATGACTAAAATAATATAAATTTAGCTGTAAAATATGTAAGAATGATCTAAACTAATATGCAATTCCACACTAAAAACATGACTAAAATATACTCTATATCACTTAGAAGACGCAACTTTATGGTAATAGCCAGAGTTAGTGTCTCCATGTTTACAGTGTTTGAGTTTCGCCCACTGGGCCCAAGCCTCCCATGATATATTAGGAAACGACTTACCAAGCCTCTGGGAGTAACCTTCAAGCCTAGTCGAGAAGGCATCCTGGTGGTTAGGGGGGCATACACAATTAGGATTGTGATCGAGCAGTTTTTATTAACATTAAAGTAGTCAATGTGTATAAATTTGTGATGAATCGAAACGAGTAGGGGTGGGCACAAATCCCGCAAATCCCGGTTCCGTCCCGGGCCCGTCCCGCAAAAATTATGCGGGACGGGACGCGGGACGAGAATTTCGTATCCCGCAAATCCCGTCCCGTCCCGCATATTATATATATAATTTAATATAATATATTTATTCACTATATATTCTACAAATATATGTACCTACAGTGTATATATACACACATAAACTCACAGTATGTAATGTGTATACATATATATATATATATATATATATATATATATATATATATATATATATATATATATATATATTGGTGTATTATGTATACATATACTCACGTTATACAACTCACTGTGCATATATATGTTATAATATATACTCACTGTATATATACTCTAAATTATATTAGTATGTGTCTATATATATTGTGTAATTATATATATAATACTATAATGTATCAAATGTGTATATATGACAAATATCGTAAGATATAAAAATATTATATATATGTGTTACGCATTTGAAAACCGTAAAATATATACTAATTTTAGATTTTTTTTTAAATATTTATTATTTGAGGGACAAGGCCCGTCCCGTCCCGGTCCCGTCTCGGGCCCGCTCCATCCCGCAAAAATTACGCGGGACGGGATGCGGGACGACCCCCATCCCGTCCCGTCCCGTCCCGCGCCCACCCCTAGAAACGAGATCAATCCTTCTGATGGAGGTTGGAATATCCTTCCAAAGAAGGCAGATTCCTCCTGCAAAACCAAATGTAGGGTCGAACGCTATGTTTGTGAAACCACACTTTTTCCATTGTTTTTCGTCCGGACAATCTGAAGTTTTCGTTTCAATCAGTGCGATGATGTTAATAAAATTATTTTTACAGAACGTATCAATCGACGTCCATAAGTTGCGTTTGCGCAACCCTTGACAATTCCAGGTGCATATATTCATGGAAACTGGTTTTTAGTCAGACATTGTGAACAAATTCGGTACACGAATGAATCAATCGATGGATAGATTGTTATCCCTTGAGATGAATTCCCCAGACCATGGCGGGAGATTAACAACCCGTAATGGTTGAGAGTTTCGCTATAGCTTATGGGAATAGACACCCCAATAGATCATTTAGTTGATCCATGAGAACCTTGAAAGAAAGAAATAAATGAATCCATGAAGGTCCAACATGATGCGGATCAAGATGACCTTCTGTGGGTCCAACAACGATCTTGATCCAGGCGAGATCTCAAGACCGATTCGAGGGTCATTGATGGCAAAGAGTCTTGTCCTCAAGAGGAAGAAGAAGGCGCCACCATGGAATAAGATTCAAGATGCATGTCGAGTGGGCCTTGGCCCATGCCGAGTGCTCTTGAGGCCCATGTCGAGTAGCTTAGATGTGTGGGCTGATTTCCCCTATGTTATTTAGATATGTTTAATTTATTGAATGTAGAAATAATGTGGAAGATTATATCTCTTCTAGATAAGTCTTGTCCACCAAGTTTTAAAATTATATCTTCTTTGGTTTACTTTTATCTTTAAGTTATTTTAATTTATCTTTATCAACCTAAATTCTATCTTGCATGATTAGAATTGGTTGTTAGTTTTCTGTTTAAACAATGTAGTTTCCTTTGAATTAAATCAGATTGAATATAGAATTGAGGAACCCCTTTATGGATTACAGGGTTCTTTAATATCAATCCCAAAACCTTTGTTTCCTTACCTTTTTCGATCTCCAATCCAAAAGTTTCAAACTCTCTTATGTTGTATTGCATTCGACACTTTCAAATCCAAACACATTCAATCGGCAATCCCACAAACCAACCTAGAATTCTATCGCTGAAAGTTCCACAAACGTCGCAACAGCAAGGAAGGGCATCGTAGGCGCGGACTCGGCCTCACAGGCGCTTGCGCCTGGCGCTCGGCGTCCCCGCGTGTCCGCGCGCATGGGCTTCCGCGTATCCTCGCAACCCTCGCTACCCTTCTCTTCTCTTTCTGTTGCTAAATCTATGTTCTTTAATTGTTGGAATTTCTCTCAAGTATATTCTGCCGCTAAAATCAGATTCACTCACTTGTCTTATTTGTTCCAAAATCAGGAGATATCAAAGAGCATTGCAAGATCGGGCAAATCTACGGTATGGTTCTTGATCTTGAGCCCACAAGTGAAGGATCGGGTATCCCAAAAGTATCAAGTGGTATCGGATTTCAAGTTTATGCCAGCTCTTTACTCTTTTTATTCTTTAATTGAGTGATTTATTTTCGTGCCTTATTTACAACACAAGTCGCTTTTTGCGAGGAAATTTTTCCTCGCCTAAAAGTGATATTTCATCGCTAAAGCTATTTAGCGAGGAAATATGCTTCCTTTTTATGTGGTCACTGAAAGCTCATCACAAAAGAATCTATTGTGGAAAAATGAAATCGTCGCAACACGATCTTCCTTTCTTTTGTTACTCTTCACATATTCTCTTTTGTTGGAGAAGAGAACTCAAAATTTGTCTCCTAATTAGACTTTATAGAAGCCTTTCGTGGATAGAAGTCCAAATTCTTATGTCTACTTTAAATGAATGTATCTTGTCAAAGTCAATATCAAAGGAAAAATCCACATCCTTGAGAAGAATTAGTTTCATCATCTGTTAAACCATAATAACCAAGAAAACCAAAGCAAGTGTACCATATAAAGCTAAATTCACGTAGATATTTAGGAACGCTTGAATTTAGAGCAAAGTTGAACTCAATTGCGTGTTTCATTCGAGTAATGTTTCTCTGTGATTAAATGTAATAAGCAATCAAAATGCCTAGGAACCTACATCAGAATTATGAGATTACTAAAGGTTTTAATACTTTTAGTAATGCAGAAAGTAGTTCTACCATCTCTTATTTATGTTGTAAACTAAAAGGATAACAAATACCCACAAACACAATAATCAAAGCATCAAAAGCAGAGCACAACATGAACTGATATAATAAATATGTGCAGGGAATCTAGTAGGCTTTTCAAGATCTTACAATTGGTCAAAGTTGAATTCGTTCTTCTTTCCTTTGACAACCGGTTCAAATTTGAAGTCCATTAAGCTATCATCCGAACTAAGGATCATGCATTAGAAACCAAAAAATCCTTTGAGGAGCCATCATCTGTTTTGAGTTCAATAGGAAACAATAAGTGGCAAGCATTCAATACATATTGGCATAATTTCGCAACTCTGATCCATTAGAGACAACAAAATTGAATATCATACACACCTATTTCTAAGATTTTCTCTTTTGCCACTAAAGTTGCAGTTCCCTCGGAGGAAGATCTCCTTCCATAGCTTCTGCACAAGTTAAGAGAAGAAATGGCCTCTATATAAAATATAATAAACATATAAAATGTCCCCGCAAAATACTAGTCTAAACAATATTGCCTGCAATGCAACAAAGGAGTGTTGTTTGAATAAGGTGCAACAATGACTCCAAAGAGCAACTTGCTCTTCCGGTACATCCCAAAGAAATCCCTACCACTCTTCTACCATGGATTCAGCCTGAACATACCAAGAATAAAACAAAAAGACTGGAATTTTGCTTAATCAAGGAAAAACAAAAATGACATGTAACATCAATTTTGAGACTCGTTGACCAAAAAATATTGTATAGTGTTTATCAGAAGTAACTAGTATTTGAGACTGCAATTCTATTATAATCATATGTAAGGTTCAAACCAGACTTCAATTATGAGGTTGTAATTCTAAATAATATTTGAGATTACAATTCTAAAAAAACCATATGTTGCATTAGACGTTGATGCAGCAATTCTGCTTTTTCATTTTTTTTACCGAAGTTTAAGGCACATGATGAGCAGTAGCTTTCCAATGTTGACCACTGTCCTCCAGCTCTTGAGTCCATGTATGAGCTTGCTCTCAATACCCTTTAATGAACATAAACTTGTTATAATCACAGAGAAAAGGTTAATATGTACCACAAAGAAACCCTAAAATCATTGACCTTCAAAGAATCGAAAATCAAAATCGCTAACCTCAAAAGAATCAAACCATTAATCCTAAAACACTAAACTCCAATTGACAAGCAATTTCATCTAGGTATAATGAATCGAAACTAGTTCACTGACCTCCAAAGAAACCCTAAATCTTTAATATTGAAAATTCAAAGGAGGGAAAGTCAAATAGGTGAGACATGTAGTGCTGAGAGAGGCAGCGAGGGGGGCGGGTGCCGAGAGAGGCGATCGTTGGTGAGGGATGAAGTCTCTACGTCGAGTGTGAGCGAGAGAGAAATTGGAGAAAAGCGGGGTGACTCACGGTTCACCACTCATCGTCGGCGAATAATGGAGGAGCGAGAAAAGGACATACCTGGAGATGGGAGAAAGAAGCCGAAGATGAGAGCCGGCCACCAGTGATGTTAGGGTTCCTCAACTTCCATTGACGGGAAGAGTGAACAAGGTCGGGGTCAGGAATCAATCTGAGCGTATGAAGAAAGATTGAAAGAGTCGAGTTGTAAAGGGAATTAATCTCAACACTTGGGAAAAAAATTAAAATGTAAATATCCTTTTTACCCAAGCAAATAACGACGAACATGGAATTTCCTCGTTGATTAATACATTTAGCGACGAATTATTTTCTCGGAAAACACATACTTTTAGCGAGAAATTACATTTTTTGTTGCTAATACAGTTAGCGGATTTTACATAATTCTTACCTTACATATAGCGACAAAAATGTGAATTCCTCGACAAATGTATTTTTAGTGATGAATTTATTCCTCGCTAAAAGTTCCAAATTCGTCAATGTTTTCCTTATAGTTTAGGCGACCATATCATGATAACAATTAACGACAAGCCGAAAATTTTGTCATTGAATATCACTTTTCGTGAGGAATATAGATTTCTCTCTAAAGTTCACGTCCGTTTTTATGAGGGACTTGTATGTTCGTCGTCAAAGGTCACATTTACCGAGGAAAATATTTTGACACTAAAACTTTGGTCGCCAATAATCATTTTTGTTGTAGTAATTTTCACCATTTCCGCTGCATAAAATTTAAATCTTTATCATTCACCCTAAAATTTGGTACTTTATTTTAGTTCTTTCTTGTTTGGATCTTTAATTTGGAAGATATTGAGTTCTTGATTGCAAGTTTTGATCTTTTATTCCTTGTTGCTACATATCATGCCTATGACTGTGATTCTTGGATTTAAGCATTATATGAACTTGCACCACTAAAGAACCCTAATTTTTTTAGATTTCTAGCCTATTTCCCTTGTTTCTTTATTTTTGCTTACATTTAGATCATCGTAGCTTACTTTTAGATCATCGTAGCTTAGTTTTATTTTTTTTATTTTCGTCTTTTTCTTGCTGTTTTTGTCGCAATTCCAGCAACAATTTCGTAGTAAAAAAAAAGAAGAGAAAATCCGATACCAATTAAAAAAAATAGCATGTCTTCCCTTTTGTTGAGTTAGTAACTCTTTGCTTATTATTCTTCTTTAATTGCTACATGTTAGATGATCTGATTGGTTTCAAGCTTTACAAAAGAACCCTACTTTGTGTGATTTTGTGTCGTGCCGACACAAAAGCCTTGGTCACACCCCTCTTTTTCTGAACCGTGTTGCAACCGTCAGATAATAGTGACGGAGTGTGTGCCCTTGCTTACCCTTGTGATTGCTTCATGTCTATTGCTACATATTCATATATTTCGAGCATCAGATTGTATATTTTATTCTATACACATTAGCCGCTTATTTATACTTGCTATCTTTGGTATTCGACTTGTGGCTGATTTAATTTACAATTTTGATCTTTACTTGTTGTTTTCAATATTGCAAAATTCAGTGTCCAGGGCAATTGCTTGAATATAGTGCATTGTTTTGCTCGCCTCTTAGATTTCTAAAACTGAATCACTCTTAGAATCAATAGGGCTTGCATTACTTGGTTTCTTGTCTTTGCTTCGTTTACTTGTTGCTCTTCTAATATTGTAGGAACATGTCTAACGACAGCGACCCCAACCCTTCCCCTACCCCTCCCGCGCCACTTACTATCGCCGACGTTCGGTCCCTCTTTCAAACTGAAATAGCCCAATGGACCAATCGCTTAGCCATTGAAAGGGCCCAAAAACATTTCACTGCCCAGATCAACAAAGCCAAACGACGTGTACTACCATTTCAGGAAGCGCTGACGGCTGATCAAATGCAGCACACCTTTCACACCAAATGTGTGGTCCAAGACTCCACACTCTCGGTCATCGTCGATGAACGGAGCTCTTGTAACTTGATCAACGAAAAGGTGGTCGAGTACCTCCATCTAGCAACTGCGCCTCGACTGCAACACGATGGTTATAACGGTATCATGGACGGTAACTCTCACCCTCTTGTTACTAGACAATGTTTGGTTTCGTTTCAAATGGGTAATTATTGTGATCAAGTGTTGTGTGATGTCGTTAAAATGGATTGTTTTCATATTTTTTTAGGCCAACCTTGGTTAAATGATCGGCAAGTTAGTTATGATGGTAGCTTAAATACCTTTGTGTTTAACTTTAATGGGAGGAGATTTTGCCTCCTACCCTTATCTCCTCAAGCTGTTTTGAAGAAGCAGACACGACAGCGCCAATACAAAGCCGAGAAGGAGGCGGCTGCAAGACGGGAAGCGCACTGCGGCACAGACACCAATCAGGCTGCACCCGCGGCCATACCATCCGGCACCCCTGATTCAGTCGCGCCCGCAGCCCAGGATGAGATCAAAATCGTAGCCCCAGATTCAGCACAGCGCGTCGAACGTGTTTCGCAGATTCCCGTTGACTCCGACCTCGGAATTGAGTAACCTCAGTCTTGTTGCGAAGCTGACTCGACGATCCTTCCAAAGGTGGGTCACACGCTGCAGGACTCCTCTGTTAAGGCACCCGAAACTGCTCTTCAAGTGGACTGCAGTGCTGCGCATGATGTGTTGGGTGCTTTTGACGACAACGATGAGGACCTTGGGGACACTTCTCTTGAGTTAGCTATTGTACCTCTTGAGAATGTTTCTAATGTTGAGAACTCTAGAGTTCATAGGGTTATTGAGCATTTTGATTTTGTTCCATTTGATTGCTCGATGATCCCTATGACAGGTGTTGTTTTTGAGGTTCCTTTGCCTCAAATTCTGCACGCACCATCTCAAGTTGATTTTCAAGGAAGTTACTTTCTCGTGGTTGCTCCTTCCCTACTACTCTTCAATGACTAGATTCGAGGACGAATCGAAGATAAGAAGGGGAGAATAATGCGGATCAAGATGACCTTCTGTGGGTCCAACAACCATCTTGATCCAGGCGAGCTCTCAAGACCGATTCGAAGGCCATTGATGGCAAAGAGTCTTGTCCTCAAGAGGAAGAAGAAGGCGCCACCTTGGAAGAAGATTCAAGATGCATGTCGAGTGGGCCTTGGCCCATGCCGAGTGCTCTTGAGGCCCATGTCGAGTAGCTTGGATGTGTGGGCTGATTTCCCCTATGTTATTTTGATATATTTCATTTATTGAATGTAGAAATAATGTGGAAGATTATATCTCTTCTAGATAAGTCTTGTCCACCATGTTTTAAAATTATATCTTCTTAGGTTTACTTTTATCTTTAGGTTATTTTAATTTATCTTTATCAACCTAAATTCTATCTTGCATGATTAGAATTGGTTGTTATTTTTCTATTTAACCAATGTAGTTCCCTTTGAATTAAATCAGATTGAATATAGAATTGAGGAACCCCTTTAAGGATTACAGGGTTCTTCGATATCAATCCCAAAACCATTGCTTCCTTACCTTTTTCGATCTCCAATCCAAAGGTTTCAAACTCTCTTATGTTATATTGCATTCGACACTTTCAAATCCAAACACATTCAATCGGCAATCCCACAAACCAACCTAGAATTCTGTCGCTGAAAGATCCAGAAACGTCGCAACAGCAAGGAAGGGCATCGTAGGCGCGCACTCGGCCTCGCAGGCGCTTGCGCTTGGCGCTCGGCGTCCGCGTGTGTCCGCGCACATGGGCTTCCGCGCATCCTCGCAGCCCTCGCTACCCTTCTCTTCTCTTTCTGTCTCTAAATATGAGTTCTTTATTTGCTGGAATTTCTCTTAAGTATATTCTGCCGCTAAAATCAGATTCACTCACTTGTCTTCTTTGTTCAAAAAACAGGAGATATCAAAGAGCATTGCAAGATCGAGCAAATCTACGACGTAGTTCTTGATCTTGAGCCCACAGGCGAATGATCGGGTATCCCTAACGTATCAAGTGGTATCGGATTTCAGGTGTATGCAAGCTATTTACTGTTTTGATTCTTTCATTGAGTGATTTATTTTCGTGCCTTATTTTTCACCATTTCGGCTGCATAAAATTTAAATCTTTATCATTCACCTTGAAATTTGGTACTTTATTTTAGTTCTTTCTTCTTTGGATCTTTAATTTGGAAGATATTCAGTTCTTGAATGCAAGTTTTGATCTTTTATTCCTTGTTTCTACATATCATGCCTATGAATGTGATTCTTGGATTTAAGCGTTATATGAACTTGCACCACTAAAGACCCTAATTTTCCCAGATTTCTAGACTATTTCCGTTATTTCTTTATTTTGGTTTACTTTTAGATCACCGTAGCTTACTTTTATTTTATTTTTTTCGTCTTTTTCTTGCTGTTTTTGTTGCAATTCCAGCACCAATTTCGTAGTAAAAAAAAAAAGAGAAAAGTCGAGAGCAATTAAAAAAAAAGTATATATTCCCTTTTATTGAGTTAGTAACTCTTTGCTTATTATTCTTCTTTAATTGCTACATGTTAGGATATCTGATTGGTTTCAAGCTTTACAAAAGAACCCTACTTTGTGTGATTTTGTGCCGTGCCGACACAGTAGCCTTGGTCACACCCCTCTTTTTCTGAACCGTGTTGCAACCGTCAGATAATAGTTGACGGAGTGTGTGCCCTTGCTTACCCTTGTGATTGCTTCATGTCAATTGCTACATATTCATATATTTCGAGCATCACATTGTATATTTTATTCTATACACATTAGCCGCTTGTTTATACTTGCTATCTTTGATATCCGACTTGTGGCTGATTTAATTTGCAATTTTGATCTTTTCTTGATGTTTTCAATATTGCAAAATTCTGTATCCGGGGGAATTGCTTGAATATAGTGCCTTGTTTTTCTCGCCTCTTTGATTTCTAAAACTGAATCACTCTTAGAATCAATAGGGCTTGGATTACTTGGTTTCTTGTCTTTGGTTCGTTTACTTGTAGCTCTTCTGATATTGTAGGAAAATGTCTAACGACAGCGACCCCAACCCTTCCCCTACCCCTCCTGCGCCACTTACTATCGCCGACGTTCGGTCCCTCTTTCAAACTGAAATAGCCCAATGGACCAATCGCTTAGCAATTGAAAGGGCGCAAGAACGTGCTGATTTCACTGCCCAAATCAACAAAGCCTAACGACGTGTACTACCATTTCAGGAAGCACTGACGACTGATCAAATGCAGCACACCTTTCACACCATGTGTGTGGTCCAAGACTCCACACTCTCGGTCATCGTCGATGAACGGAGCTCTTGTAACTTGATCAACGAAGAGGTGAGTACCTAGATCTAGCAACTGCGCCTCGACTGCAACACGATGGTTATAACGGTATCACGGACAGTAACTCTCACCCTCTTTTTACTAGACAATGCTTGGTTTCGTTTCAAATGGGTAATTATTGTGATCAAGTGTTGTGTGATGTCGTTAAAATGGATTGTTGTCATATTTTTTTAGGCCAAACTTGGTTAAATGATCGGCAAGTTAGTTATGATGGTAGCTTAATTACCTTTGTGTTTAACTTTAATGGGAGGAGATTTCGCCTCCTACCTTTATCTCCTCAAGCTGTTTTGAAGGAACAGGCACGACAACGCTAATAAAAAGCCTAGAAGGAGGCGGCTGCAAGACGGGAAGCGCACTACGGCACAGACACCAATCAAGCTGCACCCGCAGCCATACCATCTGGATCCCCTTATTCAGTTGTGCCCACATCCCAGGATGAGATCAAAATCGTAGCCCCGGATTCAGCACAACGCACCGAACTTGTTTCACAGATTCCTGTTGACTCCGACCTCGGAATTGAGTCAACTCAGTCTTGTTGGGAAGATGACTCGACGAGAATTCCAACGGTTGGTCACACGCTGTAGGACTCCTCCGTTAAGGCACCCGAAACTGCTCTGCAATTGGACTGCAGTGCTGCGCATGATGTGTTGGGTGCTTTTGACGACAACGATGAGGAGGTTGGGGACACGTCTCTAGAGTTAGCTATTGCACCTCTTGAGAATGTTTCTAATGTTGAGAATTCTGGAGTTCATAGGGTTATTGAGCCTTTTGAGTTTTTTCCTTTTGATTGCTCGCTGATCCCTATGACCGGTGTTGTTTTTGAGGTTCCTTTGCCTGAAATTCTGCTTGCACCATCTCAAGTTGATTGTCAAGGAAGTTACTTTTTCGTGGTTGCTCTTTCCCTACTACTCTTCAATGACTCGATTCGAGGACGAATCGAAGATAAGAAGGGGAGAATGATACGGATCAAGATGACCTTCTGTGGGTCCAACAACGATCTTGATCCAGTCAAGATCTCAAGACCGATTCGAGGGCCATTGATGGCAAAGAGGAAGAAGAAGGCGCCACCATGAAAGAGGATTCAAGATGCATGTCGAGTGGGCCTTGGCCCATGCCGAGTGCTCTTGAGGCCCATGTCGAGTTGCTTGGATGTGTGGGCTGATTTACCCTATGTTATTTAGATATATTTAATTTAATAAATGTAGAAATAATGTGGAAGATTATATCTCTTCTAGATAAGTCTTGTCCACCAAGTTTTAAAATTATATCTTCATAGGTTTACTTTTATCTTCAGGTTATTTTGATCCATCTTTATCAACCTAAATTCTATCTTGCATGATTAGAATTGGTTGTTATATTTCTATTTAAACAATGTAGTTCCCTTTGAATTAAATCAGATTGAATATAGAATTGAGGAACCCCTCTATGGATTAAAGGGTTCTTTGATATCAATCCCAAAACCTTTGTTTCCTTACCTTTTTCGATCTCCAATCCAAAAGTTTCAAACTCTCTTATGTTATATTGCATTCGGCACTTTCAATTCCAAACACATTCAATCGGCAATCCCACAAACCAACCTAGAATTCCGTCGCTGAAAGTTCCAGAAACGTCGCAACAGCAAGAAGGGCATCGTAGGCGCGCACTCGGCCTCGCAGGCACTTGCGCCTGGCGCTCGGCGTCCCCGCGTGTCCGCGTGCATAGGCTTCCACGCATCCTCGCAGCCCTCGCTACCCTTCTCTTCTTTTTCTGTCGCTAAATCTGAGTTCTTTAATTGCTGGAATTTCTCTGAAGTATATTCTGCCGCTAAAATCAGATTCACTCACTTATCTTATTTGTTCTGAAATCAAGAGATATCAAAAAGCATTGCAAGATCGGGCAAATCTACGGCGTAGTTCTTGATCTTGAGCCCGCAGGCGAATGTTCGGGTATCCCAAACGTATCATGGGGTATCGGATTTCAGGTGTATGCAAGCTCTTTACTCTTTTGATTCTTTAACTGAGTGATTTATTTTCGTGCCTTATTTTTCACCATTTCCGCTGCATAAAATTTAAATCTTTATCATTCACCCTAAAATTTGGTACTTTATTTTAGTACTTTCTTGTTTGGATCTTTAATTTGGAAGATATTGAGTTCTTGATTGCAAGTTTTGATCTTTTATTCCTTGTTGCTACATATCATGCCTATGAATGTGATTCTTGGATTTAAGCATTATATGAACTTGCACCACTAAAGAACCCTAATTTTTCCAGATTTCTAGCCTATCTTGGTAGCCGACTTGTGGCTGATTTAATATGCAATTTTGATCTTTACTTGTTGTTTTCAATGTTGCAAAATTCTGTGTGCCGGGGAATTGCTTGAATATAGTGCCTTGTTTTTCTCGCCTCTTTGGTTTCTAAAACTGAATCACTCTTAGAATCAATAGGGCTTGCATTACTTGGTTTCTTGTCTTTGCTTCGTTTACTTGTTGCTCTTCTGATATTGTACGAACATGTCTAATGACAGCGACCCCAACCCTTCCCCTACCCCTCCTGCGCCACTTACTATCGCCGACGTTCGGGCCCTCTTTCAAACTGAAATAGCCAAATCGACCAATCGCTTAGCCATTGAAAGGGTGCAAGAACGTGCTGATGTCACTGCCCAAATCAACAAAGCCAAATGCCGTGTACTACCATTTCAGGAAGCGCTGACGGTTGGTCAAATGGAGCACACCTTTCACACCAAGTGTGTGGTCCAAGACTCCACACTCTCGGTCATCGTCGATGAACGGAGCTCTTGTAACTTGATCAACGAAAAGGTGGTCGAGTACCTCCAACTAGCAACTGCGCCTCGACTGCAACACGATGTTTATAACGGTATTACGGACGGTAACTCTCACCCTCTTGTTACTAGACAATGCTTGGTTTCGTTTCAAATGGGTAATTATTATGATCAAGTGTTGTGTGATGCCTTAAAATGGACTGTTGTCATATTTTCTTAGGCCAACATTGGTTAAATGATCGGCAAGTTAGTTACAATGGTAGCTTAAATACCTTTGTGTTTCACTTTAATGGGAGGAGATATCGCCTCCTACCCTTATCTCCTCAAGGTGTTTTGAAGGAACAGGCACGACAGCACCAATACAAAGCCTAGAAGGAGGCGGCTGCAGGACGGGAAGTACACTGCGGCACATACACCAATCAGGCTGCACCCGCGGCCATACCATCCGGCACCCCTGATTCAGTCGCGCCCGCATTCCAGGATGAGATCAAAATCGTAGCCCCAGATTCAGCACAGCGCGCCGAACTTTTTTCGCAGATTTCCGTTGACTCCGACCTCGGAATGGAGTCAACTCAGTCTTGTTACGAAGCTGACTCGACGAGCCTTCTAACGATGGGTCACACGCTGCAGGACTCCTCCGTTAAGGCACCCGAAACGGCTCTGCAATTGGACTGCAGTGCTGTGCATGATGTGTAGGGTGCTTTTGACGACAACGATGAGGAGGTTGGGGACACTTCTCTTGAGTTAGCTATTGTACCTCTTGAGAATGTTTCTAATGTTGAGAATTCTGGAGTTCATAAGGTTATTGAGCCTTTTGATTTTGTTCCTTTTGATTGCTCGATGATCCCTATGACAGGTGTTGTTTTTGAGGTTCCTTTGCCTCAAATTCTGCTGGCACCATTGTTGTGAGCTGAATCTGCCATGTTTTACAGTAACTTTTATATTGATTTCTGCATACATTGCATTCATTTGGGCTTAGATAGTACAGAACCTATGTAGTTTATGTTTATTTGTCAAATTATGGAATCTACACCAGTTTCTGTTTAATTCGCAGAAATCGAGGCATTTTACAGCAATTCTACAGAAGGTCAGAAAAGCTCGGAAAACGGCTACAGAAGTCCAAGGTCAAGGAAGCAGCGGAACCAGTCTGAGAGTCAAGGTTACTCGATCTCGAGTAGACCTTACTCGACCTAGACGAGCATGTCCGAGCAACCTTGGTCGACAGTGCCTGATCGAGAAAGCCAGACCAACCCGGCTCCGGACCCAACTCGATCTCGACAAGACCTGGTCGAGATCGACGAAGCCCAGACACCACACCCGGGGTCGACGAGGAGAGAAGCCGAGGACGAGAAGCCGAGCGCACCCTACTCGATCTCGACTACGCCTTGTCGAGATCGACGAGCCGACCAGAGGTTGTCCGAGTCCATGCCGAGGAGCTCTAGTCGACACCACCAGAGAGCCATCTTCGACGAACCCTACTCGATCTCGACTACGCCTTGTCGAGATCGACGAGCTTATGAGTCCAGATCCGGAGTCCATCGAGCAGAGTCACTCGAGAAGACCTAGTCGGCAAGCCAGTCTACTCAAGGTCGACTAGGGCTACTCGAGGTCGACAAGCATCAGGAACCAAGTCCGAGCCACATCGAGCACCAGTTAGCCGGGAAGTCCAGTCGACGATCAACCCTACTCGAGGTCGACGAGCCGTGGTCGAGGTCGAGTAGACAATTTATTTATCTTTTGAGCTTTAGATATAATTTTAGATATAGATAGATATCTTCTTTCCTAGAATAGCTAGGGAATGAAGGCTATAAATAAAGCCCTAGGGGCTCAGTTTTCAAAAATTCCAATTCAATCTCAGAGACAATTAGTTAGTTACAAAGACGAGTTTAGGAGTTCTAAGGTTTTTAGGGTTTTGGCTTTCTGCGAAAGTTGATTGCCAGGATTGTAAAGGCTTTGAATTTAGTTTTAATGCAAGTTTCTTTTCATCAATCAATGTCTGCGATTGCGATGAGGCGTGAGTAGTCCACCCACTTCTGGGGCTGGGGTGAGCCCGACGGTGGCCATGTGAGGCGACGCGATAAAGGTCAGATCTTTTTGTGCAATTCATCTTCTATCCCTATAAGCATGATTCTTTTGCGAGAGTTGAAGGTGATCCTTGTTTGTGTTATTGAAGCGAAAGTGATCTTAATGCAACTTGGATTAATTATGTGAAAAGGGTTAGTAACAATTAGGGTTTATGCGAAAGCCTCTATATGCCTATTTGTTAATGACGAAAGTTATTTGATGGAAAGCATGATCTTTTGTGCCTTTATGTGTCACTTTGCATGGTTATCGTTGTGGTGTTGAAACCCTAGTCTTGGAAGTCTTTTATTATATTGAATTTATTTCTGCCAAAGATCTGAGTTTTGGTTTCGAAAATTTGCAATTTAAATTTCTGAGTTTTCTGCATTCTTGTCGACATAGAGGAGATCTTGTCGATCTCGAGTTGGTTGTACTCGATCTCGAGTACGCTTCGTCTAGGTCGAGTTGAGTTCTGTTCTGTTGTCGATTTCTGAAGTTTCTGTCTTTGCATACCCTTGTCGATCTCGAGTAGTGTTTGTCGAGATCAAGTTGCCCTTGCCGGGTTTGCTTGTCTGCTGTGATTTCTGTTCTCTGTTGTCGACTGCTGTGGTCGATCTCGAGGACCTGTTTGTCGAGATCGACGAGCCCTTTGCTTTGTTTTTATTTGTTGCTTTGCTTTGTCTTTTCTGTTTTGCTTTGTTCTTTGCTTTTGTTATTTTCTGCTTTTATTTCTGTTTCGTTCCTTGTTTCTGTCTTTCTGCTGCTTTGCCTGTGAGAATTTACAGCTACCTGAGAACTGCTGATGTGCTTCCTCGTGGATTCGATCCTGACTTTTCTCTTACTACAACGGGAGGAAGTCTTGTATTTATTTGCTGAGACAGGGAAGTCGGTCTGATCTATATTTCATATTTATTTCATACTTGACCATCCTCCTGTAACAACAAATTGGCGCCGTTGCCGGGGAAGCTATCAATCGTGCCTTAGGTAGTCAGCTCTCACTGTTTCTTTGAGTTACTTTGCAGGTGTATGCGTCGTTCTGGTCAAACACCTGAGTTTGACGCCTTAGACGAACCGGAACGCCTCTTTCACATCAGAGCTAAACTACAAAGAGCCATGGCAGCTGCGGAAACACAGGAACAGCTAATCGCTAGGCTTACCAGGGAATTGGCCGCTAAAGATGCTGCTATCGCCGCTGAGAAAGAAGCAAGGGAACAAGCACAAGCTGAGCTTGCCCAATATCCAACCACGGCAGAGGACTACATGCACCCAACTCTCGTCGTGCCTGAATCGGCGATTCTTATCCCTGAAAACTCTTTTGAAATTCGCACTCAATTTCTTATAGAGCTTAAAAATAATGCCTTTTATGGTAGATTTAATGAGTGTCCTCTTGAACATATTACAAACTTTGCTGACTTGTGCCGTACTCTTGCTGAAGGTACAACTTTGGAATATGTCAAGATGAAATCTTTTCGCTGGTCTCTCGCTGGACCTGCATTGAAATGGCTGGAAGGGCTGCAACCAAGATCACTCACAACCTGGGCCCAAGTAGAGCAAGAGTTCCTGAACAAATTCTTCCCACCTGCCAAAACAGCACATCTCCGCCAAAAAATCACCGCCTTCGGACAGAAGCAAGGGGAACCGCTGGCAAAGGCATGGGAGTGCTACAAGGAACTTCTGCGATCTTGCCCTACTCATGGACAGCCACCCTACGTCATTCAGGAGATCTTCTTCAACTCTCTTGATCAAGGCACTAAGGACAGAATCAACCATTATACTCGCTATGAGTATCTGACAATGCCGCCACGTGACGCATGGGGTGTGCTAGAGACGCTCACTACCTACGACAACAAGTATGGGTCTACTGCAACCTATGAAAAGAACCCATACGCCAGGCCAGCACCATCCATGCCCCTATATGATCCCCCTATGGAGATCGATCTAGACGTTAGGGAGCAATACTACAGAGACCAGAATAAGAAGCTCCTCAAGCAAGTCAAATATCTCTCTGTCAACCAGCCTTGTATTGAATGCGGATCGCAGAGGCACACCACTCCTGAGTGCCCACACACAGAGCAAGTCAGGATGGCAGAGCATCATGAGGAGGCGGCTTACGTAGGGGGTCCCAATCGCTACATGGGGGACCAAAGGTTTCAGCAACCACAATGGAACCAAGGTATCCCTAGGAACCCCCCGCCCTACAGAGCTCCAGGACATCCGGAAAGGGAGCAGAAAAAGGATGATATACAGACAGTCCTGGAGGAAATACGGAGGAACCACTCAGAAACTAGACAATCTTTCAACTCCGTCTATACTCAGATGCAAGGTGTCAACTCTAGGCTTGGGGAAATCGATATCTGGCGGAAATCAGTTGATACACAGATTGGTCAGCTGGCAGCGGGAATCCCTAGACAGTCAGGTGCGCTCCCTGGATCTTCAGAACCAAATCCTAAGGGAAAGACTGGACATATCGCTGCTATAAAACTCAGAAGCGGCCATCAACTACAAGAGCCAGAGGTCGGAAAGCAACAGAACGACGAGGAACAGCAAGTCGATCTCGACAAAGTAGTGGTCGATCTCGAGGAGGGTCTCGTCGACCTCGAGGAGAACCTGCAAAAATCTTCGTCTGCACCACACAGCAACTCGACTACGCCCAACCTGGTCGATGTCGACAAGAACCTAGTCGATGTCGAGGAGCCCCTGGTCGACATAGAGCAGCCTGCAGCATCTCCGACGTCTGTTCTGGCTCCGACTCAGAAAAAAAAGCTGTCTTTCCCCACAAAATCTCTAAAGGACCCGGCGGAAAAGAAATTCCAGCGCTTCATCAAGATGCTTCAGAAACTCAACGTCACCATTCCCTTCACAGAAGCTCTCAATGAAATGCCATCTTATGTCAAGTTCTTGAAGGAGATTATGAGCAAAAAGCGATCGATGGCTGAAATCACAGAGGAGTGCAACCATCTGGACATATTGGAGAAGAGGCCGGATCCAGGTAAGTTTGCTATAACTATTGGATTTGGTCCATATAAAATTAATGCCTTATGTGATCTTGGAGCTAGTGTGAGTATAATGCCTTTAACAATTTGGTCCAAGATTAAGATAGGTGCCCTAGAGCCTGTGGATGCTAGACTTTACATGGCCAACAACACTGTGGTCATCCCAACAGGCATGGTGGATAATGTCCCAGTACAAGTAGGTAAATTCTTTGTCCCTGCTGATTTTCTAGTTGTTGATATGCAAGAAGATCCTGCTTGTCCAATTATTCTAGGAAGACCATTCTTGGCAACGGTGGATGCCAACATAAGCATAAGGAAAGGAGTGCTCACCTTCAACATCAGCGATGAGGTAATAGAGTATTCCTTTAATAAAACTGAAAGGCATACAGGTCCAATGGAAGAGGTCAAATCTATCTCAGCTGGCTACATCACCTGCGGGGAACCCAAGGTCAGAAATATGACCCCTGAGGAGATAGAAAAGAGGGACATGGAGGCCCAGGTGGAGGAGATCATGGCAATCCTCAAGGAGAACACAGAGAATCCAATCGACACGGACCAAGGTAAGTCGTTGTGGATTAATTATTTTTCGGATGCCTTGACAGGAGCTAAGTATGGGGTCAAGATCGACCAGGGCTCCTCGACATCGAGTAGAACCCTAGTCGATCTCGACCAGACCAAGGAGACTCCACCAGAGCCAGCTTCGTCGAGCAGCAAACCGGAGGAGCCACCCTACTAGACCTCGAGTAAACTTGTCGAGGTCGACCACCAGTGCCCTACTCGGCCTTCTTCAACGCTGAGACCACCAGAGCCAGGACCAGCCTCGTCGATCTCGACCACGTTTGTCGAGGTCGACCACCAATCGGGGAGCCCAGATCCTTCTTCCTCGATGACGAAGCCACCAGGAGGAGAAGGCTACTCGAGATCGAGTAGCCTTGTCGAGATCGACAAGCCCACATCTTCCTCGACGGCACCTTCCTCGACACTGCAGACACCAGGAGCAGAACCCTTGTCGAGGTCGACCAGACTTGTCGATGTCGACCAGCCCCTGCCTTCATCGACTTCTGAATCTTCGAACCGACCACCACCAGAACCTGTAGTCTTGTCGAGATCGACCAAACACAGTGGTCCCCGATTCCGTCTCTGCGAAGGTAAGCCAAGGTATGGATCTTTCTTCTCCTATTTCCATTAAAGATTTATCTATACATGGGAGAGGTTTGCCTTGGTATGTGCGATTGTGCAGGATTTCCAATGATGAGCCTAAGGAGTATGAAGTTGGAGACAAGCTCTATGTCTCTAAATCAAAGGATCATTGGTTTCCCAACAAATTCAACAAGAAGCGGATGGGACCTTTCGTGGTGAACAAAATCCATTCTGGAGGATTGCAGCTGAGGGACAAGAATGGAGTTCTATTTGAGGCCCAAGCTACATGGGCCCTGCAGATGCCACCTTGAGCATAAATGGAAAGTCGGCCTAGCGACTATAAAATCTAGAGCTTGTAAATAGACTTTTTAGGACGTTTTGAGACTTTGTTGCTTTGTGTTTTGGTTTTGAACACTTTTAGTTTGCTATTATGGGTATATGTCTTCTACACTTTTCAGGACCATGGATAGAACCAAGAAAGTCATACTCGGCCAGGAGGTGCTCCATTCGATATTTAGAGAAATTTGCACATCTGTCTTGTGAGTTTCTTTCTTTACCCTTACCTTGTTTTTATACAGTGAGGACACTGTAATGTTTAAGTATGGGGTGGGGGAAGGGCTTACATTATGCATATTTTCTATATTGTGACATTATGTGTGCATTATTTCTTTGAATTGCTACATGGCTATTTTGGAATGCATTATTGATTTATGTGCTTATATGCATGATTTCCAAAGTTTGAGAAAAATGACCCCCATTGAAAATTTTGAATAATGTCATGGAAGCTTATATTGAACTCGACGATGCAAAATTGGATTCATTAGAGATATAGCATGAAATTGCCTAGTAAAGGGAAGTCACAATGAAATGCATTATTTTCTTGAAAACCATGAAAGGAGGTAAAATTTGAAATTGCTTTTGACATATTGCATGATAAGATGATGGAGGACTTTATATTTCCATATAATGCTCATTGTTTATAATCCTAGCCTTACCTATGCTTATGCATCACAAAAGCCATATTATGCCTTATTTCAAAATAATTGCTCCACATGATCTAAATATTGCCATTCGTTACCTTATCCGGGGATTATGTTGAGAATGATGTTACATTATGGAGATTGTTATATGGTGTTTGTGTGATTGTTATCATTATTGAAGTTTGGCGGAATTATTTGAAATATATGGAAAATTTAATGAGTGAAAGAAAATCCGATCAAAGATCGACCCTGCTCGCTGAGATAATAGTTTGGCGAGATGGGACACTAGGTGAGGAGTCCAAAGCACTAAGTATCCAGGGCCATTCATGACACCCATGTTTGCGACTCGCGAGAAGGCAGTGCTGAGGTCAGAGAGGTAAAAGCATTATTATTGAAAAAAGCATTATGAAAGGTGATGAATCAAAGAAAAGGAATGTGGAAATTCAGTTTGAAAATACTCCATTTCCCCGGATCATTAGCACCACATTGCCAAAAATTGCCCACCTTTAGCCTTTTACCAATCTACTCCTTATTGAGCTTAAATTAAAGTCCTCTTGATTATTGTTGCTTTGTCACATAAAAATTATTTGTGCATAAACCTCCTTTTGTGAGTAGATGTTGCTCTTATATATTTGCACATGCATGGATCTGTGACACTAGTACCTTTTTGAGGATGGTAATTGATTGCAGGGACATATAAAGAATGAATCTAAGATGTTGAGAGTTTTTGATTTCTTCCCCTGAATGACAATTAAAAGTATTGCTTGAGGACAAGCAAGCTTAAGTATGGGGTGTTTGTTGTGAGCTGAATCTGCCATGTTTTACAGTAACTTTTATATTGATTTCTGCATACATTGCATTCATTTGGGCTTAGATAGTACAGAACCTATGTAGTTTATGTTTATTTGCCAAATTATGGAATCTACACCAGTTTCTGTTTAATTCGCAGAAATCGAGGCATTTTACAGCAATTCTACAGAAGGTCAAAAAAGCTCGGAAAACGGCTACAGAAGTCCAAGGTCAAGGAAGCAGCGGAACCAGTCTGAGAGTCAAGGTTACTCGATCTCGAGTAGACCTTACTCGACCTAGACGAGCATGTCCGAGCAACCTTGGTCGACAGTGCCTGATCGAGAAAGCCAGACCAACCCGGCTCCGGACCCAACTCGATCTCGACAAGACCTGGTCGAGATCGACGAAGCCCAGACACCACACCCGGGGTCGACGAGGAGAGAAGCCGAGGACGAGAAGCCGAGCGCACCCTACTTGATCTCGACTACGCCTTGTCGAGATCGACGAGCCGACCAGAGGTTGTCCGAGTCCATGCCGAGGAGCTCTAGTCGACACCACCAGAGAGCCATCTTCGACGAACCCTACTCGATCTCGACTACGCCTTGTCGAGATCGACGAGCTTATGAGTCCAGATCCGGAGTCCATCGAGCAGAGTCACTCGAGAAGACCTAGTCGGCAAGCCAGTCTACTCGAGGTCGACTAGGGCTACTCGAGGTCGACAAGCATCAGGAACCAAGTCCGAGCCACATCGAGCACCAGTTAGCCGGGAAGTCCAGTCGACGATCAACCCTACTCGAGGTCGACGAGCCGTGGTCGAGGTCGAGTAGACCCGAGTCCAAAAACGTGTCGAGTTGATCAGTCCTAGTCGAATTGGAGTTGCTTGGGCGTGAAGGAACTCGAGATGGCCGGGATCTATCCAAATACATCAAATTCTATCCAAGGAGACAAGATCTATCAACATTACGAAGACTTACCCTATTTAGTTTTATCTCTTCCTTATAGATTTATTTCCTTAAAACAATTTATTTATCTTTTGAGCTTTAGATATAATTTTAGATATAGATAGATATCTTCTTTCCTAGAATAGCTAGGGAATGAAGGCTATAAATAAAGCCCTAGGGGCTCAGTTTTCAAAAATTCCAATTCAATCTCAGAGACAATTAGTTAGTTACAAAGACGAGTTTAGGAGTTCTAAGGTTTTTAGGGTTTTGGCTTTCTGCGAAAGTTGATTGCCAGGATTGTAAAAGCTTTGAATTTAGTTTTAATGCAAGTTTCTTTTCATCAATCAATGTCTGCGATTGCGATGAGGCGTGAGTAGTCCACCCACTTCTGGGGCTTGGGTGAGCCCGACGGTGGCCATGTGAGGCGACGCGATAAAGGTCAGATCTTTTTGTGCAATTCATCTTCTATCCCTGTAAGCATGATTCTTTTGCGAGAGTTGAAGGTGATCCTTGTTTGTGTTATTGAAGCGAAAGTGATCTTAATGCAACTTGGATTAATTATGTGAAAAGGGTTAGTAACAATTAGGGTTTATGCGAAAGCCTCTATATGCCTATTTGTTAATGACGAAAGTTATTTGATGGAAAGCATGATCTTTTGTGCCTTTATGTGTCACTTTGCATGGTTATCGTTGTGGTGTTGAAACCCTAGTCTTGGAAGTCTTTTATTATATTGAATTTATTTCTGTCAAAGATCTGAGTTTTGGTTTCGAAAATTTGCAATTTAAATTTCTGAGTTTTCTGCATTCTTGTCGACATAGAGGAGATCTTGTCGATCTCGAGTTGGTTGTACTCGATCTCGAGTACGCTTCGTCTAGGTCGAGTTGAGTTCTGTTCTGTTGTCGATTTCTGAAGTTTCTGTCTTTGCATACCCTTGTCGATCTCGAGTAGTGTTTGTCGAGATCAAGTTGCCCTTGCCGGGTTTGCTTGTCTGCTGTGATTTCTGTTCTCTGTTGTCGACTGCTGTGGTCGATCTCGAGGACCTGTTTGTCGAGATCGACGAGCCCTTTGCTTTGTTTTTATTTGTTGCTTTGCTTTGTCTTTTCTGTTTTGCTTTGTTCTTTGCTTTTGTTATTTTCTGCTTTTATTTCTGTTTCGTTCCTTGTTTCTGTCTTTCTGCTGCTTTGCCTGTGAGAATTTACAGCTACCTGAGAACTGCTGACGTGCTTCCTCATGGATTCGATCCTGACTTTTCTCTTACTACAACGGGAGGAAGTCTTGTATTTATTTGCTGAGACAGGGAAGTCGGTCTGATCTATATTTCATATTTATTTCATACTTGACCATCCTCCTGCAACAACAACCATCTCAAGTTGATTGTCAAGGAAATTACTTTTTCATGGTTGCTCCTTCCCTACTACTCTTCAATGACTAGATTCGAGGACGAATCGAAGATAAGAAGGGGAGAATGATGCGGATCAAGATGACTTTCTATGGGTCCAACAACGATCTTGATCCAGGCGAGATCTCAAGACCGATTCGAGGGCCATTGATGGCAAAGAGTCTTGTCCTCAAGAGGGAGAAGAAGGCGCCACCATGGAAGAAGATTCAAGATGCATGTCGAGTGGGCCTTAGCCCATGCCGAGTGCTCTTGAGGACAATGTCGAGTAGCTTGGATGTGTGGGCTGATTTCCCCTATGTTATTTAGATATTTTTTATTTATTGAATGTAGAAATAATGTGGAAGATTATATCTCTTCTAGATAATTCTTGTCCACCATGTTTTAAAATTATATCTTCTTAGGTTTACTTTTATCTTTAGGTTATTTTAATTTATCTTTATCAACCTAAATTCTATCTTGCATGATTAGAATTGGTTGTTAGTTTTCTATTTAAACAATGTAGTTCCCTTTGAATTAAATCAGATTGAATATAGAATTGAGGAACCCCTTTATGCATTAAAGGGTTCTTCGATATCAATCCCAAAACCTTTGCTTCCTTACCTTTTTCGATCTCCAATCCAAAAGTTTCAAACTCTCTTATGTTATATTGCATTCGACACTTTCAAATCCAAACACATTCCATCGGCAATCCCACAAACCAACCAAGAATTCCGTCGCTGAAAGTTCCAGAAACATTGCAACAGCAAGGAAGGGCATCATAGGTGCGCACTCGGCCTCGCAGGCGCTTGCGCCTGGCGCTCGGCATCCCCGCGTGTCCGCGCGCATGGGCTTCCGTGCATCCTCGCAGCCCTTGCTACCCTTCTGTTCTCTTTCTGTTGCTAAATCTGTGTTCTTTATTTGCTGGAATTTCTCAAGTATATTCTGCCGCTAAAATCAAATTCACTCACTTGTCTTATTTGTTCCAAAATCAGGAGATATCAAAGAGCATTGCAAGATCGGGCAAATCTACGGTGTGGTTCTTCATCTTGAGCCCACAAGTGAAGGATCGGGTATTCCAAACGTATCAAGTGGTATCGGATTTCAGGTGTATGCAAGCTCTTTACTCTTTTGATTCTTTAATTGAGTGATTTATTTTCGTGCCTTATTTACAACACAAGTCGCTTTTTGTGAGGAATTTTTTCCTCGCCTAAAAATGATATTTCATCGCTAAAGCTATTTAGCGAGGAAATATGCTTCCTTTTTATGTGGTCACTGAAAGCTCGTCACAAAAGAATCTAACGTGGTAAAATGAAATCGTCGCAAAAAAAATTAGCGATGAAATAATATCTGTCGTTGTAAGTTTTTAGCGACTATTAAATTCATCGTAAAAGGTAATTATATTTGTCGCCAAATAACCTAAACGATTCCATATTAGTCGTTGAATGCACATGGCGACAAACTTTAATTCCTCACAAAAGTATATATTTTCTCGTTAATGATGATATGAAGTTAGACCAATATGGATTTGTGACTTATATTTTCGTCACAAAAAAGAATAATTTGATCGGCAAAAATGACAAAGGAATCGTGAATAGTCGCTAAACGTATTTAGCAATAACATAAAATTCATTGCTAATTTATTAGTTTCTTCATGAGCAATGATTACAATTACGAAATTCAACATGAAAAATAATTTCATATGATTCATTACATCCTACCAAATTCTTCTTTGAATTAATTACGTTCTCAAACATTGTCATGTCTTTTACAATATCAGCATCTCTAGCTTCATAATTTTGAGTTGTGGTGCTAAAGCTTATCAATAGAGTAAATCATGACCACTCTATTTCTATCATCCTTCTTCAATCAATTCCTTCGTTCTTGTTGGCAAGATTTCATCCAAGTCAAACTTGTGTAACCTGAAACCAAATATTTTGTTTCCAAATGAGAAGTTTATAAGGATATAATTTTAGCATCAGTAATACATTAAGAATTTACAAGTGCAAAAGTGATCCATATATTTTATTTTACTTGTTAAAATCAAAGGAAAAGGCAACACGATCTTCCTTTCTTTTGTTACTCTTCACATATTCTCTTTTGGTGGAGAAGAGAACTCAAAATTTGTCTCCTAATTAGACTTTATAGAAGTCTTTCGTGGATAGAAGTCCAAATTTTTATGTCTACTTTAAATGAATGTATCTTGTCAAAGTCAATATCAAAGGAAAAATCCACATCCTTGAGAAGAATTAGTTTCATCATCTGTTAAACCATAATAACCAAGAAAACCAAAGCAAGTGTACCATATAAAGCTAAATTCACGTAGATATGTAGGAACGCCTGAATTTAGAGCAAAGTTGAACTTAATTGTGTGTTTCATTCGTGTAATGTTTCTCTGTGATTAAATGCAATAAGCAACCAAAATGCCTAGGAACCTACATCAGAAATATGAGATTACTAAAAGATTTAATACTTTTAGTAATGTAGAAAGTAGTTCTACCATCTCTTATTTACGTTGTAAACTAAAAGGATAACAAATACCCACAAACACAATAATCAAAGCATCAAAAGCAGAGCACAACATGAACTGATATAATAAATATGTGCAGGGAATCTAGTAGGCTTTTCAAGATCTTACAGTTCGTCAAAGTTGAATTCGTTCTTCTTTCCTTTGACAACCGGTTCAAATTTGAAGTCCATTAAGCTATCATCCGAACTAAGGATCATGCATTTGGAACCAAAAAATCCTTTGAGGAGCCATCATCTGTTTTGAGTTCAATAGGAAACAATAAGTGGCGAGCATTCAATACATATTGCCATAAGTTCGCAACTCTGATCCATTAGAGACAACAAAATTGAATAGCATACACACCTATTTCTAAGATTTTCTGTTTTGCCACTAAAGTTGCAGTTCCCTCAGAGGAAGATCTCCTTCCATAGCTTCTGCACGTGTTAAGAGAAAAAATGGCCTCTATATAAAATATAATAAACATATAAAATGTCCCCGCAAAATACTAGTCTAAACAATATTTCCTGCAATGCAACAAAGGAGTGTTGTTTGAATAAGGTGCAACAATGACTCCAAAGAGCATATAGTGTCTATCAGAAGTAACTAGTATTTGAGACTGCAATTCTATCAGAATCATATGTAAGGTTCAAACCAGACTTCAATTATGAGATTGTAATTCTAAATAATATTTGAGATTAAAATTCTAACATAACCATATATTGCATTAGACATTGATGCAACAATTCTGCTTTTTCATTTTTTTTACCGAAGTTTTAGGCACATGATGAGCAGTAGCTTTCCAATGTTGACCACTGTCCTCCAGCTGTTGAGTCCATGTATGAGCTTGCTCTCAATACCCTTTAATGAACATAAACATGTTATAATCTCAGAGAAAAGGTTTATATGTACCACAAAGAAACCCTAAAATCATTAACCTTCAAAGAATCGAAAATCAAAATCGCTAACCTCATAAGAATCAAACCTTTAATCCTAAAACACTAAACTCAAATTGACAAGCAATTTCATCTAGGTATAATGAATGGAAACTAGTTCACTGACCTTCAAAGAAACCCTAAATCTTTAATATGTAAAATTTAAAGGAGGGAAAGTCAAATTGTGAGACATGTAGTGCTGAGAGAGGCAGCGAGGGGGGCGGGTGCTGAGAGAGGCGATCGTTGGTGAGGGAGGAAGTCTCTGCGTCGAGTGTGAGCGAGAGTGAAATTGGATAAAAGCGGGGTGACTGACGGTTCACCACTCACCGTCGGCAAATAATGGAGGAGCGAGAAAAGGACATACCTGGAGATGGGAGAAAGAAGCCGAAGATGAGAGACGGCCACCAGTGATGTTAGGGTTCCTCAACTTCCATTGACGGGAAGAGTGAAGAAGGTCGGGGTCAGGAATCAATCTGGCGTATGAAGAAAGATTGAAAGAGTCGAGTTGTAAAGGGCATTAATCTCAACACTTAGGAAAAAAATTGAAATGTAAATATCCTTTTTACCCAAGCAAATAACGACGAACATGGAATTTCCTCGTTGATTAATACATTTAGCGACGAATTATTTTCTCGGAAAACACATACTTTTAGCGAGAAATTACATTTTTTGTTGCTAATACAGTTAGCGGATTTTACATAATTCTTACCTTACATATAGCGACAAAAATGTGAATTCCTCAACAAATGTATTTTTAGTGATGAATTTATTCCTCGCTAAAAGTTCCAAATTCGTCGACGTTTTCCTTATAGTTTAGGCGACCATATCATGATAACAATTAACGACAAGCCGAAAATTTTGTCGTTGAATATCACTTTTCGCAAGGAATATAGATTTCTCTCTAAAGTTCACGTCCCTTTTATGAGGGACTTGTATGTTCGTCGTCAAAGGTCACATTTACCGAGGAAAAATATTTTGACACTAAAACTTTGGTCGCTAATAATCATTTTTGTTGTAGTAATTTTCACCATTTCCGCTGCATAAAATTTAAACTTTATCATTCACCCTAAAATTTGGTACTTTATTTTAGTTCCTTCTTGTTTGGATCTTTAATTTGGAAGATATTGAGTTCTTGATTGCAAGTTTTGATCTTTTATTCCTTGTTGCCACATATCATGCCTATGAATGTGATTCTTGGATTTAAGCATTATATGAACTTGCACCACTAAAGAACCCTAATTTTTCCAGATTTCTAGCATATTTCTCTTGTTTCTTTATTTTTGCTTACTTTTAGATCATCGTAGCTTAATTTTAGATCATCGTAGCTTAGTTTTATTTTTTTTATTTTCGTCTTTTTCTTGCTATTTTTATCGCAATTCCAGCAACAATTTCGTAGTCAAAAAAAAAAAGAAGAGAAAAGCCAAGACCAATTCAAAAAAAAAATAGCATGTCTTCCCTTTTGTTGAGTTAGTAACTCTTTGCTTATTATTCTTCTTTAATTGCTACATGTTAGATGATCTGATTGGTTTCAAGCTTTACAAAAGAACCCTACTTTGTGTGATTTTGTGTCGTGCCGACACAGGAGCCTTGGTCACACCCCTCTTTTTCTGAACCGTGTCGAAACCGTCAGATAATAGTTGACGGAGTGTGTGCCCTTGCTTACCCTTGTGATTGCTTCATGTCTATTGCTACATATTCATATATTTCGAGAATCACATTGTATATTTTATTTTATACACATTAGCCGCTTGTTTATACTTGCTATCTTTGGTATCCGACTTGTGGCTGATTTAATTTGCAATTTTGATCTTTACTTGCTGTTTTCAATGTTGCAAAATTCTGTGTCTAGGGGAATTGCTTGAATATAGTGCCTTGTTTTTCTCGCCTCTTATATTTTTAAACTGAATCACTCTTAGAATCAATAGGGCTTGCATTACTTCGTTTCTTGTCTTTGCTTCGTTTACTTGTTGCTCTTCTGATATTGTAGGAACATGTCTAACAACAGTGACCCCAACCCTTCCCCTACCCCTCCCGCGCCACTTACTATCGCCGACGTTCGGTCCCTCTTTCAAACTGAAATAGCCCAATGGACCAATCGCTTAGCCATTGAAAGGGCGCAAAAACATGCTGATTTCACTGCCCAGATCAACAAAGCCAAACGTCGTGTACTACCATTTCAGGAAGCGCTGATGGCTGATCAAATGCAACACACCTTTCACACCAAGTGTGTGGTCCAAGACTCCACACTCTCGGTTATCGTCGATGAACGGAGCTCTTGTAACTTGATCAACGAAAAGCTGGTCGAGTACCTCCATCTAGCAACTGTGCCTTGAATACAACGCGATGGTTATAACGGTATCACTGACGGTAACTCTCACTCTCTTGTTACTAGACAATGCTTGGTTTCGTTTCAAATGGATAATTATTGTGATCAAGTGTTGTGTGATGTCGTTAAAATGGATTGTTGTCATATGTTTTTAGGCCAACCTTGGTTAAATGATCGTCAAGTTAGTTATGATGGTAGCTTAAATACCTTTGTGTTTAACTTTAATGGGAGGAGATTTCGCCTCCTACCCTTATCTCCTCAAGCTGTTTTGAAGGAACAGGCACGACAGCGTCAATACAAAGCCGAGAAGGAGGTGGCTGCAAGATGGGAAGCGCACTGCGGCACGGACACCAATCAGGCTGCACCCGCGGCCATACCATCCGGCACCACTGATTCAGTCGCGCCCGCAGCACAGGATGAGATCAAAATCGTAGCCCCAGATTCAGCACAGCGCGCCGAACTTGTTTCGCATATTCCCGTTAACTCAGACCTCAGAATTGAGTCAACTCAGTCTTGTTGCAAAGCTGACTCGACGATCCTTCCAACGGTGGGTCACATGCTGCAAGACTTCTCTGTTAAGGCACCCAAAACTGCTCTGCAAGTGGACTGCACTGCTGCGCACTCGACGATCCTTGCAAATCTGACTCGACGATCCTTCCAACGTTGGGTGCTTTTGACGAAAACGATGATGATGTTCAGGACACTTCTCCTGAATTAGCTATTGTAACTCTTGAGAATGTTTCTAATGTTGAGAACTCTGGAGTTCATAGGGTTATTGAGCCTTTTGATTTTGTTCCTTTTGATTGCTCGATGATCCCTATGACAGGTGTTGTTTTTGAGGTTCCTTTGCCTCAAATTCTGCTGGCACCATCTTAAGTTGATTGTCAAAGAAGTTACATTTTCGTGGTTGCTCCTTCCCTCTACTCTTCAATGACTCGATTCGAGGACGAATCGAAGATAAGAAGGGGAGAATGATTTGGATCAAGATGACCTTCTGTGGGTCCAACAACGATCTTGATCCAGGCGAGCTCTCAAGAATGATTCGAGGGCCATTGATGGCAAAGAGTCTTGTCCTCAAGAGGTAGAAGAAGGCGCCACCATGGAAGAAGATTCAAGATGCATGTCGAGTGGGCCCTGGCCCATGCCGAGTGCTCTTGAGGCCCATGTCGAGTAGCCTTAATGTGTGGGCTGATTTCCCTTATGTTATTTAGATATATTTAATTTATTGAATGTAAAAATAATGTGGAAGATTATATCTCTTCTAGATAAGTCTTGTCCACCATGTTTTAAATAATCTATCTTTATCAACCTAAAATCTATCTTGCATGATTAGAATTGGTTGTTAGTTTTCTATTTAAATAATTTAGTTCCCTTTGAATTAAATCAGATTGAATATAGAATTGAGGAACCCCTTTATGGATTAAAGGGTTCTTCGATATCAATCCCAAAACCTTTGCTTCCTTACCTTTTTCGATCTCCAATCCAAAAGTTTCAAACTCTCTTATGTTATATTGCATTCGACATTTTCAAATCCAGACACATTCAATCGGCCATCCCACAAACCAACCTAGAATTCCGTCGCTGAAAGTTCCAGAAACGTCGCAACAGCAAGGGGCTTCCGCGTGCATGGGCTTCCGCGCATCCTCGCAGCCCTCGCTACCCTTCTCTTCTCTTTCTGTTGCTAAATCTGAGTTCTTTAATTGCTGGAATTTCTCTTAAGTATATTCTGCCGCTGAAATCAGATTCACTTGTCTTATTTGTTCCAAAATTAGGAGATATCAAAGAGAAGATCGCGCAAATCTACAGCGTGGTTCTTGATCTTGAGCCCACAAGCGAAGGATCGGGTATCCCAAACGTATTAAGTGGTATCAGATTTCAGGTGTATGCAAGCTCTTTACTCTTTTGATTCTTTAATTGAGTGATTTATTTTTGTGCATTATTTTTCACCATTTCCGTTGCATAAAATTTAAATCTTTATTATTCACCCTAAAATTTGGTACTTGATTTTAGCTCTTTAATGTTTGAACCTTAAATCAGATTTTAGTTTTCACCATTTCCGTGGACCAATCAGTCGAGTAAGCTGTAAACAGAAAGCAACAAAAACGCAGAACAAAGCAAAAGTACTCGACTTCGACCAGGGTGTACTGGACTTCGAGTAGGTGGTGCTCACCGTCGACTAGAGTTGGTCGAATTCGAGTAAGAACAGAAACTAAAATCGTAAATTTCGAAATAAACAACTGTATAGATGAAAGAGAACTTCCAAGATTGGGGTTTGCAACAACGATTACGATGAAGGCGGAATATAAATCATAAAAGGCGGTGACTTTATCGATAAAGAAGAAGGCTTTCACCTAATTCGAAAAGTAGGAATATATATCTCGCGATAAATAACCCTAATTGTTTCTATTCCTTTTCATAATTAGAATTTATAATCTTTCGAATAGAAATCCTAATTACTACCCAAGTTTCGCAACATGAGTTCTTCAATTTCTCAGTCAAAGATGAAGCACATAGAATAGATTAAGATAACGATAAAGATACCTCCTTTTGAAATCGCTAATCCACCAACATGGCTCTCGTTGGGCTCACCCCAACCCCAGAAGTAGGTGGACTACTCGCGCCTCATCGCAATCGCAGACATTGATTGAAAAGAAATAACTTGCATAAACTATATTCAAAGTCTTTACAATCTCGGCACACCAACTTTCGTTTAATGCCAAAACCCTAAAACCTTTGAACTCTTAAACGTCTCTGTGGAACTACTTCTCTAGCTTATGAATTGAATGAATGAAAAACTAGCCCCATAGGCTTTATTTATAATGCTAAATCCTTGCTAATCAAGGTAAGAAATTCTATCTAAAACTAAAGATAAAACTTAGATATAAAGGGAACATTTATCTAAAAGGAAATAAGTAAATATCTTCTTCTTGTGGATAAATCCTCTTCTACTTAGATAGATCTTGATAAAACTGGATGAAATCAGCCTTACTTCGTGCCCAAGTAGTCAACTCATGCTCAGATTTGCCCAATGGGCTCTCGGCCCAAAACACTGTAGTCGACTTCGAGTAGGGTCTTAGTCGACTTCGAGTAAGTTGCTCGATCTCGGCTCTCTTTCACTTCTCCTCGAGTAGTCTTCTTCTCATCGAACTCGAATGGTGTTTAGCAGTGGTCGACGTCGAGTACGATACTCGACGTCGAGTAATTATCGAACTCGAGCCAGCTTGTGTCTGCTTTCCTAGGTCGTCCTGGCCTACAGCTGTGGTCGACGTCGAATAAGGCTACTCGACGTCGAGTAGAATCCTGCTTTCGTATGCTCCGTTTGGTTTTGTCCCGGAATTGCTCCAAATTCTGCAAAATAAACCCAAAACTTGTGTAGACCTCTATTTCTGATAAATTAGCTTATACTGCACAAATTCAACATATTCCCAACCCAAAATATGCAAAATATATAGAATAAGGAGCTAAAATGTGCATAAAACATGGCTATTTTAGTGGACATCAAATCACCCCATACTTAAGCTTGCTGGTCCCCAAGCAATAACTTGGATTGTCATTCAGGGGAAACCTGCAAAGACTCTCAACATAATGGATTCATTGTGTTATATTACCCAACACTCAATTGCCATCCTTGAAAAGGTACTTGGTGCCAACAAATTAGTGCCTGTGAATGAAAAGATATTTCTGCACATAAAAGGAGGTTTATACTAAAACAATTTTATGTGACAAAGCAACAATAATCAAGAGAATTTTATTTCAGCTCAAAAAGGAGTAGATAGGTAAAAGGGTAAAGGTGGGCAATTTTTGGCCATGTGGTGTAAAATCCGGGGAAATGCATTGTTCCAAACTTTTTCAACCACCTTCCTTCTTCATACGATTCATCACCTTTCATAATGCTTTTTTTTTTCAATAATAATGCCTTTACCTCTCTAACCTCACCACTGCCTTCTCGCGAGTCGCAAACATGGGTGTCATGAATGGCCCCGGATACTTAGTGCTTTGGACTCCTCACCTGGTGTCCCATCTCGCCGAACTATTATCTCAGCGAGCAGGGTCGATCTTTGATCGGATTTTCTTTCACTCATTAAATTTTCCATAAGACTGAATCTTTCTCGCCAAACTCCAATAATGACATAACAACACAACAAACCATATAATGTCTCCATAAAATGATTTCCATTTTCAACATAATCCCCGGATAGGGTATAAGGTAAAAATGGGCAATATAAGGCATATGTGGAGCAATAATAATAAATAGGCAAATAAGGCTTATAATATGGCTTTTGTGATGCAATTGGGTAAAGGTATGGCTAGAAGTATAAAAATGAGCATATATGGAATTTTAAAATCCTCCATCCTCTTATTGTGCATAATGTCAAGACTCCCTCCCGATGTAGCAAAAGGAAGTCAGGTTCGATCCTCGAGGAAGCTGGTCAGCGGATCCTAGGCAGCGGAGGAATCTCAATGCAGAAGTCGACCACAGAGAGTACTCGACGTCGACTAGGGTTAGTCGATGTCGACCACTCAGTCGAGTAAGCTATAAACAGAAAGCAACAGAAACGCATAACAAAGCAAAAGTACTCGACTTCGACCAGGGCGTACTCGACTTCGAGTAGGTGGTGCTTGCCGTCGACTAGAGTTGGTCGAATTCGAGTAAGAACAGAAACTAAAATCGCAAATTTCGAAATAAACAACTGTATGGATGAAAGAGAACTTCCAAGATTGGAGTTTGCAACAACGATTACGATGAAGGCGGAATATAAATCATAAAAGGCGGTGACTTTATCGATAAAGGAGAAGGCTTTCACCTAATCCGACAAGTAGGAATATAAATTTTTGCGATAAATAACCCTAATTATTTCTATTCCTTTTCATAATTAGAATTTATAATCTTTCGAATAGAAATCTTAATTACTACCCAAGTTTCGCAACATGAGTTCTTCAATTTCTCAGTCAAAGATGAAGCACATAGAATAGATTAAGATAACGATAAAGATACCTCCTTTTGCAATTGCTAATCCACCAACATGGCTCTCGTTAGGCTCACCCCAACCCCAAAAGTAGGTGGACTACTCGCGGCTCATCGCAATCGCAGACATTGATTGAAAAGAAATAACTTGCATAAACTATATTCAAAGTCTTTACAATCTCGGCACTCCAGCTTTCGTTGAATGCCAAAACCCTAACACCTTTGAACTCTTAAACATCTCTGTGGAACTACTTTTCTAGCTTCTGAATTGAATGAATGAAAAACTAGCCCCATAGGCTTTATTTATAATGCTAAATCCTTGTTAATCAAGGTAAGAAATTCTAACTAAAACTAAAGATAAAACTTAGATATAAAGGGAACATTTATCTAAAAGAAAATAAATAAATATCTTCTTTTTGTGGATAAATCATCTTTTACTTAGATAGATCTTGATAAAACTGGATGAAATCAGCCTTGCTTTGAGCCCAAGTAGTCCACTCATGCTCGGATTAGCCCAATGGGATCTCGGCCCAAAACATTGTAGTCGACTTCGAGTAGGGTCTTAGTCGACTTCGAGTAAGTTGCTCGATCTCGGCTCCCTTTCACTTCTCCTCGAGTAGTCTTCTTCTCATCAAACTCGAACGGTGTTTAGTAGTGGTCGAAGTCGAGTACAATACTCGACGTCGAGTAATTATCGAACTCGAGCCAGCTTGTGTCTGCTTTCCTAGGTCGTCCTGGCCTACAGCTGTGGTCGACGTCGAATAAGGCTACTCGACGTCGAGTAGAATCCTGCTTTCGTATGCTCCGTTTGGTTTTGTCCCGGAATTGCTCCAAATTCTGCAAAATGAACCCAAAACTTGTGTAGACCTCTATTTCTAATAAATAAGCTTATACTGCACAAATTCAACATATTTCCAACCCAAAATATGCAAAATATATAGAATAAGGAGCTAAAATGTGCATAAAACATGGCTATTTTAGTGGACATCAAATCACCCCATACTTATGCTTCCTTGTCCCCAAGCAATAACTTGGATGGTCATTCAGGGGAAACCTGCAAAGACTCTCAACATAATGGATTCATTGTGTTATATTACCCAACACTCAATTGCCATCCTTGAAAAGGTACTTGGTGCCTACAAATTTGTGCCTGTGAATGAAAAGCAATTTCTGCACACAAAAGGAGGTTTATACTAAAACAATTTTATGTGACAAAGCAACAATAATCAAGAGGATTTTATTTCAGCTAAAAAAGGAGTAGATAGGTAAAAGGCTAAAGGTGGGCAATTTTTGGCCATGTGGTGTTAAATCCGGGGAAATGCATTATTTCCAAACTTTCTCAACCACCTTCTTTCTTCATAAGATTCATCACCTTTCATAATGCTGTTTTTTTTTCAATAATAATGCTTTTACCTCTCTAACCTCAGCACTGCCTTCTCGCGAGTCGCAAACATGGGTGTCATGAATGGCCGCGGATACTTATTGCTTTGGACTCCTCACCCGGTGTCCCATCTCGCCGAACTATTATCTCAACGAGCAGGGTCGATCTTTGACCGGATTTTCTTTCACTCATTAAATTTTCCATAAGACTGAATCTTTCTCGCCAAACTCCAATAATGACATAACAACAAAACAAACCATATAATGTCTCCATAAAATGATTTCCATTTTCAACACAATCCCCGGATAGGGTATAAGGTAAAAATGGGCAATATAAGGCATATGTGGAGCAATAATAATAAATAGGGAAATAAGGCTTATAATATGGCTTTTGTGATGCAATTGGGTAAAGGTATGGCTAGAAGTATAAAAATGAGCATATATGGAATTTTAAAATCCTCCATCCTCTTATTGTGCATAATGTCAAGACTCCCTCCTGATGTAGCAAAAGGAAGTCAGGTTCGATCCTCGAGGAAGCTGGTCAGCGGATCCTAGGCAGCGGAGGAATCTCACGGCAGAAGTCGGCCATAGAGAGTACTCGACGTCGACTAGGGTTAGTCGATGTCGACCACTCAGTCGAGTAAGCTATAAACAGAAAGCAACAGAAACGCAGAACAAAGCAAAAGTACTCGACTTCGACCAGGGCGTACTCGACTTCGAGTAGGTGGTGCTCGCCGTCGACTAGAGTTGGTCGAATTCGAGTAAGAACAGAAACTAAAATTGCAAATTTCGAAATAAACAACTGTATGGATGAAAGAGAACTTCCAAGATTGGGGTTTGCAACAACGATTACGATGAAGGCGGAATATAAATCATAAAAGGCGGTGACTTTATCGATAAAGGAGAAGGCTTTCACCTAATCCGACAAGTAGGAATATAAATTTTTGCGATAAATAACCCTAATTGTTTCTATTCCTTTTCATAATTAGAATTTATAATCTTTCGAATAGAAATCTTAATTACTACCCAAGTTTCGCAACATGAGTTCTTCAATTTCTCAGTCAAAGATGAAGCACATAGAATAGATTAAGATAACGATAAAGATACCTCCTTTTGCAATCGCTAATCCACCAACATGGCTCTCGTTAGGCTCACCCCAACCCCAGAAGTAGGTGGACTACTCGCGCCTCATCGCAATCACAGACATTGATTGAAAAGAAATAACTTGCATAAACTATATTCAAAATCTTTACAATCTCGGCACTCCAACTTTCGTTGAATGCCAAAACCCTAAAACCTTTGAACTCTTAAACGTCTCTGTTGAACTACTTCTCTAGCTTTTGAATTGAATGAATGAAAAACTAGCCCCATAGGCTTTATTTATAATGCCAAATCTTTGCTAATCAAGGTAAGAAATTCTATCTAAAACTAAAGATAAAACATAGATATAAAGGGAACATTTATCTAAAAGGAAATAAATAAATATCTTCTTCTTGTGGATAAATCCTCTTCTACTTAGATAGATCTTGATAAAACTGGATGAAATCAGCCTTACTTCGTGCCCAAGTAGTCAACTCATGCTTGGATTAGCCCAATGGGCTCTCGGCCCAAAACACTGTAGTCGACTTCGAGTAGGGTCTTAGTCGACTTCGAGTAAGTTACTCGATCTCAGGTCCCTTTCACTTCTCCTAGAGTAGTCTTCTTCTCATCGAACTCGAATGGTGTTTAGTATTGGTCGAAGTCGAGTACGATACTCGACGTCGAGTAATTATCGAACTCGAGCCAGCTTGTGTCTGCTTTTCTAGGTCGTCCTGGCCTACAGCCGTGGTCGACGTCGAGTAGAATCCTGCTTTCGTATGCTCCTTTTGGTTTTGTCCCGGAATTGCTCCAAATTCTGCAAAATGAACCCAAAACTTGTGTAGACCTCTATTTCTGATAAATAAGCTTATACAGCACAAATTCAACATATTCCCAACCCAAAATATGCAAAATATATAGAATAAGGAGCTAAAATGTGCATAAAACATGGCTATTTTAGTGGACATCAAATCACCCAATACTTAAGCTTGCTTGTCCCAAAGCAATAACTTGGATGGTCATTCAGGGGAAACCTGCAAAGACTCTCAACATAATGGATTCATTGTGTTATATTACCCAACACTCAATTGCCATCCTTGAAAAGGTACTTGGTGCCTACAAATTTGTGCCTGTGAATGAAAAGCAATTTCTGCACACAAAAGGAGGTTTATACTAAAACAATTTTATGTGACAAAGCAACAATAATCAAGAGGATTTTATTTCAGCTCAAAAAGGAGTAGATAGGTAAAAGGCTAAAGGTGGGCAATTTTTGGCCATGTGGTGTTAAATCCAGGGAAATGCATTATTTCCAAACTTTCTCAACCACCTTCTTTCTTCATAAGATTCACCACCTTTCATAATGCTTTTTTTTCAATAATAATGCTTTTACCTCTCTAACCTCAGCATTGCCTTCTCGCGAGTCGCAAACATGGGTGTCATGAATGGCCCCGGATACTTATTGCTTTGGACTCCTCACCCGGTGTCCCATCTCGCCGAACTATTATCTCAACGAGCAGGGTCGATCTTTGACCGGATTTTCTTTCACTCATTAAATTTTCCATAAGACTGAATCTTTCTCGCCAAACTCCAATAATGACATAACAACAAAACAAACCATATAATGTCTCCATAAAATGATTTCCATTTTCAACACAATCCCCGAATAGGGTATAAGGTAAAAATGGGCAATATAAGGCATATGTGGACCAATAATAATAAATAGGGAAATAAGGCTTATAATATGGCTTTTGTGATGCAATTGGGTAAAGGTATGGCTAGAAGTATAAAAATGAGCATATATGGAATTTTAAAATCCTCCATCCTCTTATTGTGCATAATGTCAAGACTCCCTCCCGATGTAGCAAAAGGAAGTCAGGTTCGATCCTCGAGGAAGCTGGTCAGCGGACCTAGGCAGCGGAGGAATCTCACGGCATAAGTCGGCCATAGAGAGTACTCGACGTCGACTAGGGTTAGTCGATGTCGACCACTCAGTCGAGTAAGCTGTAAACAAAAAGCAACAGAAACGCAGAACAAAGCAAAAGTACTCGACTTCGACCAGGGCGTACTCGACTTCGAGTAGGTGGTGCTCGCCGTCGACTAGAGTTGGTCGAATTCGAGTAAGAACAGAAACTAAAATTGCAAATTTCGAAATAAACAACTGTATGGATGAAAGAGAACTTCCAAGATTGGGGTTTGCAACAACGATTACGATGAAGGCGGAATATAAATCATAAAAGGCGGTGACTTTATCGATAAAGGAGAAGGCTTTCACCTAATCCGACAAGTAGGAATATAAATTTTTGCGATAAATAACCCTAATTATTTCTATTCCTTTTCATAATTAGAATTTATAATCTTTCGAATAGAAATCTTAATTACTACCCAAGTTTCGCAACATGAGTTCTTCAATTTCTCAGTCAAAGATGAAGCACATAGAATAGATTAAGATAACGATAAAGATACCTCCTTTTGCAATCGCTAATCCACCAACATGGCTCTCGTTGGGCTCACCCCAACCCCAGAAGTAGGTGAACTACTCGCGCCTCATCGCAATCGCAGACATTGATTAAAAAGAAATAACTTGCATAAACTATATTCAAAGTCTTTACAATCCCGGCACTCCAACTTTCGTTGAATGCCAAAACCCTAAAACCTTTGAACTCTTAAACGTCTCTGTGGAACTACTTCTCTAGCTTCTGAATTGAATGAATGAAAAACTAAGCCCCATAGGCTTCATTTATAATGCTAAATCCTTGCTAATCAAGGTAAGAAATTCTATCTAAAACTAAAGATAAAACTTAGATATAAAGGGAACATTTATCCAAAAGAAAATAAATAAATATCTTCTTCTTTTGGATAAATCATCTTCTACTTAGATAGATCTTGATAAAACTGGATGAAATCAGCCTTGCTTCGTGCACAAGTAGTCAACTCATGCTCGGATTGGCCCAATGGGCTCTCGGCCCAAAACAATGTAGTCGAATTCGAGTAGGGTCTTAGTCGACTTCGAGTAAGTTGCTCGATCTCGGCTCCCTTTCACTTCTCCTCGAGTAGTCTTCTTCTCATCGAACTCGAATGATGTTTAGTAGTGGTCGACGTCGAGTACGATACTCGACGTTGAGTAATTATCAAACTCGAGCCAGCTTGTGTCTGCTTTCCTAGGTCGTCCTGGCCTACAGCCGTGGTCGACGTCGAGTAGAATCCTGCTTTCGTATGCTCCTTTTGGTTTTGTCCCGGAATTGCTCCAAATTCTACAAAATGAACCCAAAACTTGTGTAGACCTCTATTTCTGATAAATAAGCTTATACTGCACAAATTCAACATATTCCCAACCCAAAATATGCAAAATATATAGAATAAGGAGCTAAAATGTGCATAAAACATGGCTATTTTAGTGGACATCATAGATCATCGTAGCTTTCTTTTTTTTGTTTTTTTTTTTCGTCTTTTTCTTGCTGCTTTTGTCGCAATTCTAGCAGCAATTTCGTAGTCAAAAAAAAAAGAGATAAGCCGAGAGCAATTCAAAAAAAAAAAGCATATCTTCGCTTTTGTTGAGTTAGTAACTCTTTGCTTATTATTCTTCTTTAATTGCTACCTTTTAGATGATCTGATTGGTTTCAAGCTTTACAAAAGAACCCTACTTTGTGTGATTTTGTGTTGTGCCACGGCGACACAGTAGCCTTGGTCACACCCCTCTTTTTCTGAACCATTTTGCCACCGTCAGATAATAGTTGACGGAGTGTGTGCCCTTGCTTGCCCTTGTGATTGCTTCATGTCAATTGCTACATATTCATATATTTCGATCATCACATTGTATATTTTATTCTATACACATTAGTTGCTTATTTATACTTGCTATCTTTGATATCCGACTTGTGGCTGATTTAATTTGCAATTTTGATCTTTGCTTGCTGTTTTCAATATTGCAAAATTCTGTGTCCGGGGGAATTGCTTGAATATAGTGCCTCGTTTTTCTCGCCTCTTTGATTTCTAAAACTGAATCACTCTTAGAATCAATAGGGCTTGCATTACTTAGTTTCTTGTCTTTGCTTTGTTTACTTATTGCTCTTCTGATATTGTAGGAACATGTCTAAAGACAGCGACCCCAACTGATACGTACTCGACTCGGGTTGAGAGAGTACAACTCCCAATCGTCCGGTGTCAAGGTAAATCAATCGATCAACCCTGCTCTCTAATATAACTCGATTTCGAAACGAGTTGAATCTCCAAATAATTCCATACTCGAGTTGACTTCCGGCTCCAATTGAAAATGATCGACGGTAATGCTCGCGGCTCGGCGTTGACTTCAATTGAGATCGATGAAACGCAGCGGCAACAATTACAACTTTGATCAATTAATTAGCAAGCACTAATTAATTATATATTTCCATTCATGTATATATATCGATAGAGCATAGGAGCTTCTTCCAGCCTAAGCACAAGCGACGGTGATCGTGGATCTCGATCGGTAATGGACAGTGGTGCAGCGGTGGTGCGATGGTGATCGGAGCAAGGTGAACCTCTTCCAAACGAGGATGAGACTCCGATCTTCAATCAATTCAAGCGAGAACCTTTGATTGAAGATCCAATTGAATTCAGCAGTAGCAATCAATCAAGTAACAAAGAGAACGATAGGGCTTGTGACGTCAGGGAGGAAAAGGGGGAGTTTCAACTCAACGCTCTTCAATTCCTCTAAATTTGACGTAAAGATGAAAATTAACCCTAATAGAGTATTTATAGGAAAATACAAATAACCCTAATTAATTAACTAATGAACCTAATTAACTAACGGGCTGGACTTACTATGTAAAGTAAGTCCACACCATTATTAATAAATAATGCTAAAAATAGAAATGAGTCTTAATAATAAATAGTTTATGTGAACGACGTCGGAAAGGTATCCGACGGAGGCTAAGACGCATCACACGGAGTGTCGGCAACAGATACTAATAAGCTCAATGATGGTGGTTGCTCCGGTTTAGAAGCGAAGCCTCGAGTGATAATGGACGCGGTAGCTCTTGCGATCGCCTTGGCTCTCGCTCTAGTCATTGGTCCGTTAGAACGGACACTCATGGCTTCCTCCTCTTCTTGTACGGTCAATGAGGGAGGTTGGGACATATCATCCTCTCCCCCTTGAGAGGGAAGCGTCCCTGCTTCCTCATCTAAGTACTCAGGATCCTCATATGGCGACAAGTCGGAGACGTTGAAGGTAGCATGGACTTCGTAAGAATCTGGCAACTCCAACTTGTAGGCATTGTCACCAATGGCCTGAATAACTCTAAAGGGGTCGTCGCCTCTGTTGGACAGCTTCGACTTCCTCTTCGATGGGAAACGATCCTTCCTCAAGTGTAACCACACAAGATCACCAGGCTTGAACAGCATCTTCCTGCGGCCTTTACTCCGCTGAGTCTCAATCTGTGTAGCACGGCATTCCAGCTGCAGCCGTGTCCTCTCATGGAGTTCCTTGATCATCTGAGCGCGATTTCCAGCTTGCAAGTGGTCATTCTTCAATGGCTTAGGCGTCAAGTCCAATGGTGTCAATGGATTCCTACCGTAGACGACCTCAAAAGGAGACAAATTGGTCGCTGAATGCCTGCACCTGTTATAACAAAACTCCACGGTAGAAAGTAAGTCCTCCCAACGCCTGGGGTTGGCGTTGAGCATGGTCCGAAGTAATGCTCCCAATGTCCTATTGGTCACTTCTGTTTGGCCATCTGTTTGGGGATGATAGCTGGTTGAAAACAAGAGTTTTGTACCAAGCTTTCCCCATAGAGTCCTCCAAAATTGTCCAACAAATTTAGAGTCTCTATCAGAGACGATGGTATGCGGTATCCCATGGAGACGAACGACATTGTCAAAGAATAGAGTTGCAATCTCAGAGGCACTATTTGTGGTCTTACAAGCCACAAAGTGGGCCATCTTTGAAAACCTATCAACAATGACAAATATGGCATCTCGTCCCCTACGAGACATCGGCAAACCAACGACAAAGTCCATAGACAAGTCCTCCCACGGGCCTGATGGAATAGGCAATGGCTGGTAAAGGCCATGTGGCTGAGAACTTGCCTTGGCACGGTGACAGGTGACGCAAGCTCGAACGTAGCGCGTTACCTGCCGTGCCATATGGGGCCAAAAGAAGTGCTCACGTAGAACACCAAGAGTCTTGGAAACACCAAAATGACCTCGGCCATCATGTGCTTCACGGACCAAGAGTAAGCGAATAGAACATGATGGAATGCATAACTTACCAGCCTTAAACAGAAAACCATCATGCAAATAGAAACTAGCATGCTCCCTATTACTTAAACAAATGTCTAGGATGGGCTTAAAGAATTCATCAGAAGCATATAAATCACGAATTAAGCCAAATCCTAACACACGAGACTGAACAGAAGTAATGAGAACATACCTCCTAGACAACGCATCAGCAACAACGTTGTCTTTACCTTTCTTGTGCTGGACGACATAAGGAAAGGTCTCTAGAAATTCCACCCAACGAGCATGTCTCTTACTCAGCAGCGCCTGACTCTTCAGGCAACGTAAGGCGGCATGGTCGTTGTAGATCACAAACTCACGTGGCCAGAGGTAGTGTTGCCACGTTTTCAGCACTCGGATCAGGGCATACAACTCCTTGTCATATGTGGAGTAATTCAGCTGTGCACTTGTCAACTTCTCAGAAAAATATGCAATAGGTTGTCGGCCTTGGTGTAAAACACCTCCAATGCCTATGTTAGAAGCATCAACCTCTATCTCAAAAGTCCTAGAAAAATCAGGCAATTGCAGCAAAGGTGCATTACACAAAGCATCTTTCAACCTATTAAAAGCAGCATTTAATTTTGGGTTCCATTCAACAACAGCATTACGTTTTGTTAAAGCATGCAAAGGGGCTGCAATAGTAGAGAAATCCTTAACAAAACGCCTATAAAACCAGCTAACCCAAGGAAAGATCTAACCTGTGTGGCCGTAGTAGGCTGAGGCCACTCACGAATAGCAGCAACCTTCGACTGGTCCATGTGTAAACCCTCTTTGGAGACTACAAACCCCAAGAAGATGGTGGACGGAGCACAGAAGCTACATTTGGCCAGATTGCCATATAGCTGCTCTTGTCGAAGTCTCTCTAACACCAGCCTGAGGTGCTCAGTATGATCTGCAAGATTGGGTGAGTATACAAGAATATCATCAAAATAAACCACAAGAAACTTACCCAAATAGTCTCTGAAGACGTGATTCATCAGTCTCATAAAGGTCGAGGGGGCATTGGTGAGATCAAATGGCATGACAAGCCACTCATAGAGCCCATACTTGGTCTTGACTGCCGTCTTCCACTCGTCACCTTCCTGCATCCTGATCTGATGGTATCCGCTTCGCAGATCTATCTTAGTGAAGACGCATGCACCATATAGCTCATCCAACATGTCATCTAATCTCGGAATGGGATGCCTGTACTTCACTGTAATCTGATTGATCGCTCGACAGTCGACGCACAGGCGCCAAGAACCATCCTTCTTAGGCACCAGGATGACTGGGACTGCGCAAGGGCTTAGGGATTCCCTCACATAGCCACGATCCAGTAAATCATGAACCTATCGCTGAAGCTCCTTAGTTTCCTCTGGACCAGCCTTGTAAGCAGGGCGATTAGGCAAGCTAGCTCCAGGCACCAAATCAATTTGATGCTCTATCCCTCGAAGTGGTGGTAGTCCAGAAGGGAGCTCATCAGGGAAGACATCAGCATAGTCTTCTAGCAGCTTTGCAATAGCCGGTGGCAAAGCAGTATCCCCGGCATTGCTCTCCTGAAGCGGCTGTGGAATCAGCAAGAAACAAGGCGCCTTTCCCCATAAAGGTGCCGTGATAGTGGAGGGTCTGGCAAGCATCAGACGTGGTTCCACTTTTCCTTGAAGTCCTGCAGGCGGCGGTGGTGTAGGGGGGTGACTAGATGCCGCTGTAACTCTATCTCGCTCTACCTGGTCTTGTAAAATCTCACTCGGGGAAAGTGGTAAGAGCTTGACGTGCTTCCCGTGGTAATTGAACACATAAGTGTTCAGAAAACCATCGTGAAGAACACGTCTGTCGAACTGCCATGGACGTCCTAACAACAAGTGGGTGGCGTCCATAACGGCGACATCACAAACAACAGTGTCCTTGTAAGGACCAATAGCAAAAGAAATAGAACACTGTTTAGCAATAGGGGTACCTTGTTGAGATGATAACCATTGAAGACCATATGGCTGAGGCTGCTTAGCTGTAGGGATCTTCAAGTGATCAACAACTTTTCTGCTGATAAGGTTGCTGCAACTACCACTATCAATAATCACAGACAGCGCTAGAGACTCAACCAAGCATCTCGTGTGGAATAAGTTTTCCCTTTGAGATTCAGGATTGGCCTCTTTCACTGTAAGCACCTTTCGATTTACCAATGACAGCATGGTGCCTTCATGAGTAGCTGGAGCATAACAAGCTTCTTCTTCCTCAACATGATCTTGGCTATCATCCGCAACGAGCTCAGGCTGCTCGTCGTCATCCAAAGAAGCATAACCCACCTGGTCTATAAACATTACCCTTTTTGCATTAGGGCAATCTCTCTTCCAGTGTCCCTTGCTTCCACATCTGAAGCATTCCGCATCTTTAGACCTATCAAACGCGGAGGGAGCTGTGTTCTTGGCTAATGGCTGGCGAGGAACAGCTACACTAGCTTTCTGAGGAGTCGATCTAGTGTTGGAACCTATTCCTGCACTCGACTGACGCACATTAGAACTAATAAATTGACCAGAGCTAGAAGCATACCTGGCAGCAGTTGCTGCTTTTCGTTTCACCTGGTTGTAAATCTGCATGGCTGTGTGGGTTAAGGTATTCATGTCGTGAATTGGAAGGATTTCCAATGGATCACGAATATTAGCATTTAACCTAGTCAAGAACCTCGTTCTCAAGGTAGAAGGACTCACTAAAATGTTAGCTTTGTAATACATATCCTCAAGCTTAGAAAAGAACTCTAAAGGAGTAAGGTTACCTTGAGAAGCCGTAGCTATCTGAAATCTCATCTGGTCTCTGTAGTTCTGAGGAACATACTTCCGCGTCATCACATAAGCTAGCTGATTCCATGCCGTAACTGGTGGCTTGTTCCTCCGTAAGCGGTCATCAACAAAGCGATGCCACCATACTCTCGCTGCTCCTCTAAAGTGCAAAGTAGCAGCTTGCACTTTCTCATTGTCAGGTATCCGACAGTAGCGAAGAGTGTACTCTGTAGCCTGTAACCACTCTAGAAAAACAGCAGGATCATATTCACCCAAAAATTCATCAATTTTAACCTTTACCTCATGGCGAGCGCGAGGTGCTTCGCCTACATGATGGCGATGCCCTCCGAAATTGGGTGATGGAGAACGCTGGTGTGGTACACGATGTCGATGCCGCGGGGGACGACGATGTTGGCGGTGAGGAGTCGTGGCATCATGCATAGGCCGGCGACGATCGTCCCTGTGGTTAGGACGATGGTCCCTGGGGTGATGGTCAACTCCGTGGCCATGGAAGCGATCATCAACATCAAATGGTTCCGCATTCGGTATCCAATCAGCTGGGTTGTGCTGCAACTCATAAGGGTCACCTAAAGGAGGAAATTGATGAGGATTAATCATACCTTGGTGAGGGAGCTCCTCGGCGTCATACTCCTCAAAGTCATCATAGTGGGGTGTCTGGGAGTAGTAACCAGCTTGGCCTGGCCTTGGAGTACGAGATAATGGATGATCTCGGTGTGTATCATACTCCGAAGGCAGGTCGTCATAGTGAGCAGGGCGCCTGGTACGGCGATGGCGAGCATCTCTAGGCGAGGAATGACGGTTTTGGCCACCAGTGTGTGGCGTCCGTGGCTCATAGCGATCCGAGAAATGGATGGGACGCTGCTGACGTCGTCCTGAGTCATACTCATCGTCATCGGATGGATCATCAAAGACAGGATTGTCTCTGTGAGTGTAACCAGGAGTAGCTGAATGCAGAATCTGGTGACTCTCAATGGTGTTGTGCATGCGTTGAAACTGAGCCTTGGCTGTCGAAGGAGGAACTGTACCCTTACCCTTGTCAATGACAAGGTTAGTGCCACCCTGTCCACCTAGTTGCTGAGAAGTGTCATGAGAGGCATCTAATTTGGCTTGCAACTCAGTGACAAGCTGTCGCAGGGTCTGAATCTCACTTTGCTCTTGGGTCAACTGAGTCTCCTGAGGTGTGTCATCGGTGACTCTAGGGAGAACAGTGGTGTTCCCCTGTCTATTGTCACCTACATTACCATCTCCCGTCACTGGGGTGTTGATATCAGCTATGACAATGCTGGACATGGCGAGTAAAATGCACAAAAGAAAGCAACAAGCACAGATATGCCAACGAACTTAATTGTTCAACACCAAAAATCGGCTATTAGGCTATGCCGTGAGGGCGGCTTAAGGCTGTAGGCGAAGATGGTGTTTATAGCAACTAGTCCGCAAACACTAACAAGAGCAAATCCCAAATCAAGCACAAATAGTGGCAATGAGAAGATGAAATGTGAAGTAGAGATGAGAGACAACAGAAGTGAACACGGTCCTGGGTTACCTTATTTTGGCTATGCCGAACCAAAGGTCCTGGGTTACCTTATTTTGGCTATGCCGAACCAAAAAGGTGAACGATTACCTTATTTTGGCTATGCGTCACTAAAATGCAATATTTTTTTTTTTTGAAGGTGTTCTTCGAATCACCAAATATGAGAGTTTTTTTTTTCAATGAGGTGTTCTTCGAATCACCAAACTTAGCACTGCAAGAAAGCGAATGATGCAAAAGAACTAATAAAAAGCAATGGTGTATAGAAAAGATTCAATGCACGTTCAGAACAAGCAACAAGCTAATGCAACGAAACTAATCACTTCACACCACACAAATCGCAGGGTAAAAAAAAAAAATCGGCCAAGTTGATGAACTTGTAAAAACCGATTAAGGACAATTTTTGCAAAACAAATAAGGAATAAGGGGATGAACAATTGAATATCGAAGGACTTACAAAACCGGCTTAGCTCTGATGCCAGTTGATACGTACTTGACTCGGGTTGAGAGAGTACAACTCCCAATCGTCCGGTGTCAAGGTAAATCAATCGATCAACCCTGCTCTCTAATATAACTCGATTTCGAAACGACTTGAATCTCCAAATCATTCCATACTCGAGTTGACTTCCGGCTCCAATTGAAAATGATCGACGCTAATGCTCGTGGCTCGGCGTTGACTTCAATTGAGATCGATGAAACGCAGCGGCAACAATCACAACTTTGATCAATTAATTAGCAAGCACTAATTAATTATATATTTCTATTCATGTATATATATCGATAGAGCATAGGAGCTTCTTCCAGCCCAAGCACAAGCGACGGTGATCGTGGGTCTCGATCGGTGATGGACAGTGGTGCAGCGGTGGTGCGATGGTGATCAGAGCGAGGTGAACCTCTTCCAAACGAGGATGAGACTCCGATCTTCAATCAATTCAAGCGAGAACCTTTGATTGAAGATCCAATTGAATTCAGCAGTAGCAATCAATCAAGTAACAAAGAGAACGATAGGGCTTGTGACGTCAGGGAGGAAAAGGGGGAGTTTCAACTCAACGCTCTTCAATTCCTCTAAATTTGACGTAAAGATGAAAATTAACCCTAATAGAGTATTTATAGGAAAATACTAATAACCCTAATTAATTAACTAATGAACCTAATTAACTAACGGGCTGGACTTACTATGTAAAGTAAGTCCACACCATTATTAATAAATAATGCTAAAAATAGAAATGAGTCTTAATAATAAATAGTTTATATGAACGACGTCGGAAAGGTATCCGACGGAGGCTAAGACGCATCACACGGAGTGTCGGCAACAGATACTAATAAGCTCAATGATGGTGGTTGCTCCGGTTTAGAAGCGAAGCCTCGAGTGATAATGGACGCGGTAGCTCTTGCGATCGCCTTGGCTCTCGCTCTAGTCATTGGTCCGTCAGAACGGACACTCATGGCTTCCTCCTCTTCTTGTACGGTCAATGAGGGAGGTTGGGACATATCACCAACCCTTCCCCTACCCCTCCCGTGCCACTTACTATCGCCGACGTTCGGTCCCTCTTTCAAACTGAAATTGCCCAATGGACCAATCGCTTAGCCATTGAAAGGGCGCAAAAACATGCTGATTTCACTGCCCAGATGAACAAAGCCAAATGACGTGTACTACCATTTCAGGAAGCGCTGACGGCTGATCAAATGCAGCACACCTTTCACACCAAGTGTGTGGTCCAAGACTCCACACTCTAAGTCATCGTCGATGAACGGAGCTCTTGTAACTTGATCAACGAAAAGGTGGTCGAGTACCTCCATCTAGAAACTGTGCCTCGACTGCAACACGATGGTTATAACGGTATCACGGACGGTAACTCTCATCCTCTTGTTACTAGACAATGCTTGGTTTCGTTTCAAATGGGTAATTATTGTGATCAAGTGTTGTGTGATATCGTTAAAATGGATTTTTTTCATATTTTTTTAGGTCAACCGTGGTTAAATGATCGGCAAGTTAGTTATGATGGTAGCTTAAATACCTTTGTGTTTAACTTTAATGGGAGGAAATTTCGCCTCCTACCCTTATCTCCTCAAGCTGTTTTGAAGGAACAGGCACGACAACGCCAATACAAAGCCGAGAAGGAGGCGGCTGCAGGACAGGAAGCGCACTGCGGCACAGACACCAATCAGGCTGCACCCGCGGCCATACCATCCAGCACCCCTGATTCAGTCGCGCCCACAGCCTAGGATGAGATCAAAATCGTAGCCCCAGATTCAGCACAACGCGCCGAACTTGTTTCGCAGATTCCCGTTGACTCCGACCTCAAAATTGAGTCAACTCAGTCTTGTTGCGAAGCTAACTCGACGAGCCTTCCAACGGTGGGTCACACACTGTAGGAATCCTCCGTTAAGGCACCCGAAACTGATCTGCAAGTGGAGTGCAGTGCTGCACTTGATGTGTTGGGTGCTTCGGACGACAACGATGAGGACGTTGGGGACACTTCTCTTGAGTTAGCTGTTGTACCCCTTGAAAATATTTCTAATGTTGAGAAATCTGGAGTTCATAGGGTTATTGAGCCTTTTGATTTTGTTCCTTTTATTTGCTTGATGATACCTATGACAGGTGTTGTTTTTTAGGTTCCATTGCCTCAAATTCTGCTGGCACCATCTCAAGTTGATTGTCAAGGAAGTTACTTTTTCGTGGTTGCTCCTTCCTTACTACTCTTCAATGACTCGATTCGAGGACGAATTGAAGATATGAAGGGGAGAATGATGCGGATCAAGATGACCTTCTGTGGGTCCAACAACCATCTTGATCCAGACGAGATCTCAAGACCGATTCGAGGGCCATTGATGGCAAAGAGTCTTGTCCTCAAGAGGGAGAAGAAGGCGCCACCATGGAATAAGATTCAAGATGCATGTCGAGTGGGCCTAGGCCCATGCCGAGTGCTCTTGAGGCCCATGTCGAGTAGCTTGGATGTGGGGGCTGATTTCCCCTATGTTATTTAGATATGTTTAATTTATTGAATGTAGAAATGATGTGGAAGATTATATCTCTTCTAGATAAGTCTTGTCCATCAAGTTTTTAAAATTATATCTTCTTAGGTTTACTTTTATCTTTAGGTTATTTTAATTTATCTTTATCAACCTAAATTCTATCTTGCATGATTAGAATTGGTTGTTAGTTTTTTATTTAAACAATGTAGTTCCCTTTGAATTAAATCAGATTGAATATAGAACTGAGGAACCCCTTTATGGATTAAAGGCTTCTTCGATATCAATCCCAAAACCTTTGCTTCCTTACCTTCTTCGATCTCCAATCCAAAAGTTTTAAACTCTCTTATGTTATATTGCATTCGGCACTTTCAAATCCAAACACATTCAATTGGCAATCCAACAAACCAACCCAGAATTCCATCGTTGGAAGTTCCAGAAACATCGCAACAGCAAGGAAGGGCATCGTAGGCGCGCACTCGACCTCGCAGGCGCTTGCGCCTGGCGCTAGGCGTCCCCGCGTGTCCGCGCGCATGGGCTTCCGTGCATCCTCGCAGCCCTCGCTACCCTTCTCTTCTCTTTCTGTCGCTAAATCTGAGTTTTTTAATTGCTGGAATTTCTCTTAAGTATATTCTGTTGCTAGAATCAGAATCACTCACTTGTCTTATTTGTTCCAAAATCAGGAGATATTAAAGAGCATTGCAAGATCGGGCAAATCTACGGCGTGGTTCTTGATCTTTTGCCCATAGGCGAAGGATCGGGTATTCCAAACGTATCACAACATCAATAAACCAAGTCATTACAGTTGTGGCTCCAATGCATTGGCCAAAGCGCCAACAAACAAGACGTCTCATGTGTAACATACCAATCTGTTTCATTGTTGTTGTAGCAGTTTAGTTGTGTTGGGTAGCAATTGTGAACAGAGGGACCATTATTCGAATCCAGCGACCCCTTAATAAATCGATGAGCAACTAAACACGAACCCATGAGGGAATAGTTCATATTGTCGCGGCTATGGGAAACCGGATAGCTGATAATTAAAACTAAACATGTATACCATTTAGTCGGTCCAAGCAAACAATGTAGTGAAGCCGTAGAAGACTTTAGGCAAACCTTGTAATGTCTGCGCCAAAGCCAGACAGCAACGATGTTCTTTCCCTATTAGTGCAATAAAAGCCAAATTTCCTTTTCAATTACTTCATGTGGATATATGGTGACCATACCAAACATACACAAACAATGGGAATCGATTTTTTCTCATTGTGGTTGATGATTTTACTAGGACCACATGGACATATTTGCTCCCTCATAAAAGCAATGTTTTCACTGTTTTACAAGCTTTTGTTAATCTCATTGAGACCCAATTTCATGGTTATGTTCAGACCATTCGGTCAAATAATGGGTCTGAATTTTGTAGTAGAGAAGCCATTTTGTTCTATCAGATAAAGGGAATCATACATCAAACCTCTTGTGTCGAAACTTCTCAACAAAATGGAGTCGTTGAACGCAAACATAAGCACCTTCTCGAAACTGCTAGGGCCTTATTTTTTCAGTCGGGTGTGCCCATGGCATACTGGGGTGAGTGTATACTTCATGCCACTTTACTTATCAATCGTTTTCCCTTGTCCTCTGTACAGTTTAAAACCCCCTTTGAGATGTTATACCATCAATTTCCTTCTTATGATTAGCTTCGCCCTTTTGGTTGTTTGTGTTTTGCTGGAACAATTCGTGCTCATCGTCACAAATTTGACTCTCGCAGTGTTGACTGTGTGTTTCTTGGTTTTTCTCCTGGGGTGAAGGGGTAAAAATTGCTTGATTTACAATCCAAAAGAGTATTCATTTCCAGGGATGTGATTTTCAACGAACTGGTCTTTCCTTTTCATTCTATTCCGAGCACCAATCTATTCCCTCTTCCCTCCATTGTTCCTGAGATTCCTTCACCTCATACTTCATACCCCATTGTCAATCCTTCTCCTCCTGCATCTGAGAATACTGAGGTTCATAATCCTGCTCTTCTTCGACGCTCTACCAGAAGTCGTCACCTTCTAGCTTACTTCAATGATTATGTCCTGATGGCCACCCTTCTCCATGATCAGTTTCCCTTATCACCTAGATTTGTTCCATCCTTTTTTTGCGCCCATTCCTCCCCCAGTTCTTCATCCATTGTTGAAACTAAAACCTATTCTCAAGCTGTCAAGGATCCTCGATGGGTTATTGTCATGGATAAAGAGATAGATGCCTTGCGTGCTAATAATACTTGGGAAGAAGTATTGTAGGAGGAAATCGAGTATGCAAAATTAAATATAAATAATCACAGCAAACCAGATTTCGTCCCTTGCAAATAATTACAAGACTTCCTCCCGATGCAGTAGTGGGAAGTCAGGATCGATCCACGAGAAAGCATGTCAGTGGATCCTAGGCAGCGGTGAAATCTCACGGAAGAGGTCGACAATAGGGGTCCTAGATCTCGAGTACAGTTACTCGACAGAAGATCGGACAGTCGAACAGCGCAGCAGTCATAGGCGATTTTTGGTCGAGATCGAGTAACCTTTACTCGAGATCGAGTAAGATTGTCGACGTCGGGTTGGTTCTTGTCGATCACCTGCACACAGAAGCTACAGCGACCTGGGTCAAAGATCAGTAACTCGAGATTGAGGAGTGCCAGTCGATCTCGAGGAAGGCAGAAAACTAAAACGAAATAAAGTAAAACAAATGCTTTGGGATTTCGAACTAAACTGTATAAAAGACAACTTCCAAGATTGGGGTTTGCAACAACGATAACCAAGCATGCATAAGGCAGAAATTAAACAGATAATCGTGTAAATCGCATCAAAAGACTAAGCTTTTGCCTTTTCCAACAATTAGACAACTCTTTCAAGAAATCCTAATTGTCTCTGCCAATTTTATGTTTATAATCCAAATTGTTAGCATGGACCTCCATTAGATGGGTAATAAACACATAACAAGTAGTAGATGCTCAAAATATGATAAAAGTTGGATCTTTACCTCAGATACGCATGGCTATCGTCGGGCCCGCCCCAACCCTAGAAGTGGGTGGACTACTCGCGCTTCATTGCAACCTCAGACATTCATTGAAAAGAAATAACTACTTTCATTAAATCAAAACAGAGCTTACAACCAAAGGAAGCCAATCCCGCTCTCGCTTTACCAACTCCTCTTGGCCGCTCACTCTCTCTCTCTCTCTACTACTTCTCCTACTGAAATTGAATTCCTAGAAATCAGCCCCATGGGCTTTATTTATAGGCTTCTGATCCTTGCTATTCAAGGATAGAATATCTCTATCTATATCTAAAACTATATCTAAAACATTAAAGATAAATAAATGCAATAACATAATTAAATCTTAAAAAGGAAATTATATCTAAAAGTCTTCAAGTGGATAAATCTCTCTTCATGATGTAACTTGATAGAATCGGATAGAACTCGGCAATCTTCGGCTCCAAGGAGTCCCAATCCGAGTAGGATAGCTCAAAACGTGTTACGCGTCTCTGGAAGATTTCCTCGATCTCGAGTAAGTTTCCTCGATCTTGAGTAGAAGTGACGTCGACTTCAGTGGCTCGGCGTCTCGGGTTGCTGGTCCTCGACGGGGCTCGGATATGGCTCGTAGGGTGTCCTCGATCTCGAGGAATTCTTCTCGATCTCGAGTTGCGTGGCTCATCGACTAGGCCTTTTGGTGTTGTCGAGCAACTCTTCTCGACATGCTCGGACATGGGCTCTTGGCCTTTCGTCGACATCGAGGAATGTACTCGATCTAGAGTTGTGGTGTCCGGGTGCCTAGCCAGGTCGGGTAGTTTCTCCTCGGCATCCTCGGGTGGGCTTCTCCTCGACTCCGGACATGGTTCTCGGTGCTTTGTCGACATCGAGTTGGGTACTCGATCTCGAGGAAGGTCCTGGAGTCGGGTTCTTCGTCTCTCGGATTCTCGACATGTGCTCCTCGATTAGTTCAGTGCCTAGACATGGTTGTCGATATCGAGTAACATTTGTCGATATCGAGTTGGCTTAAGTTTCCGTCCTTGCTTCTTGGTTTTCTCCCAAAATGACTCCATATTCTGCAATATTAAACAGAAATTTATGTAGATCTCCATTTCCGACAAATAAGCATATACTACATAAATTCGACATATTCCCAACCCGAAATATGAAAAGTGTATAGAATATGGAACTAAAATATGCATAAAGACATGGCTACTTTAGTGACATCAAATCACCCCATACTTAGACTTGCTTGTTCTCAAGCAATAACCAAACAATAACCTAGACCTACAACACATCCTTCAAGTCTTCGCCCTTGTCAAAAGCAACATCTCAAGTAGTAGCAATGTAAGACAAGTGATTTTAACGTCATCACACATATATGAGCGATCCATAGGCATAGGCTTTATAAATCCAACCTCACAGGAATAATGTGTTTACACTCAACTCTCAATGTGTTTAGGCTATCTAGATCAACTCTCAACTCAATTCCATATACAATCTCATAAATATTGCAATTTAAATATGAATCCACTTTGTAACCAATTATGAAAATGCAACAAGAATTATCAGGAGGACTTCGCTCAATAGAAGTCTTCAAAGAAGATTCCATTCGGCGAGGTTGTAATGGGGCTTGGTAAGAAATATAAGGGTATGGAATTATTTGGCCGATGTCACTAAAGTAGCCATGTCTTTATGCATATTTTAGTTTCATATTCTATACACTTTGCATATTTCGAGTTGGGAATATGTCGAATTTATGTAGTATATGCTTATTTGTCGGAAATGGAGATCTACATAAATTTCTGTTTAATATTGCAGAATATGGAGTCATTTTGGGAAAAAACCAAGAAGCAAGGACGGAAGCTTAAGCCAACTCGATATCGACAAATGTTACTCGATATCGACAACCATGTCTAGGCACTGCACTGATCGAGGAGCACATGTCGAGAAGCCGAGAGACGAAGAACCCGACTCCAGGACCTTCCTCGAGATCGAGTACCCAACTCCATGTCGACAAAGCACCGAGGACCATGTCCGGGGTCGAGGAGAAGCCCACCCGAGGATGCCGAGGAGAAACTACCCGACCTGGTTAGGCACCCGGACACCACAACTCTAGATCGAGTACATTCCTCGATGTCGACGAAAGGCCAAGAGCCCATGTCCGAGCATGTCGAGAAGAGTTGCTCGACAACACCAGAAGGCCTAGTCGATGAGCCACGCAACTCGAGATCGAGAAGAATTCCTCGAGATCGAGGACACCCTAGGAGCCATATCCGAGCCCTGTCGAGGACCAGCAACCCGAGACGCCGAGCCACTGAAGTCGACGTCACTTCTACTCGAGATTGAGGAAACTTACTCGAGATCGAGGAAATCTTCCGGAGACGCGTAACGCGTTTTGAGCTATCCTACTCGGATTGGGATTCCTTGGAGCCGAAGATTGCCGAGTTCTATCCGATTCTATCAAGTTAGATCATGAAGAGAGATTTATCCACTTGAAGACTTTTAGATATAATTTCCTTTTTAAGATTTAATTATGTTGTTTCATTTATTTATCTTTAATGTTTTAGATATAGTTTTAGATATAGATAGAGATATTCTATCCTTGAATAGCAAGGATTAGAAGCCTATAAATAAAGCCCATGGGGCTGATTTCTAGGAATTCAATTTCAGTAGGAGAAGTAGTAGAGAGAGAGAGTGAGTGGCCAAGAGGAGTTGGTGAAGCGAGAGCGGAATTGGCTTCCTTTGGTTGTAAGCTCTGTTTTGATTTAATGCAAGTAGTTATTTCTTTTCAATCAATGTCTGAGGTTGCAATGAAGCGCGAGTAGTCCACCCACTTCTAGGGTTGGGGCGAGCCCGACGATAGCCATGCGTATCTGAGGTAAAGATCCAACTTTTATCATATTTTGAGCATCTACTACTTGTTATGTGTTTATTACCCATCTAATGGAGGTCCATGCTAACAACTTGGATTGTAAACATAAAATCAGTAGAGAAAATTAGGGTTTCTTGAAAGAGTTGTCTAATTATTGGAAAAGGCAAAAGCTTAGTCCTTTGATGCGATTTACATGATTATCTGTTTTATTTCTGCCTTATGCATGCTTGGTTATCGTTGTTGCAAACCCCAATCTTGGAAGTTGTCTTTTATACAGTTTAGTTCGAAATCCCAAAGCATTTGTTTTACTTTATTTCGTTTTAGTTTTCTGCCTTCCTCGAGATCGACTAGCACTCCTCGATCTCAAGTTACTGATCTTCGACCCAGGTCGCTGTAGCTTTTGTGTGCAGGTGATCGACAAGAACCAACCCAACGTCGACAACCTTACTCGATCTCGAGTAAAGGTTACTCGATCTCGACCAAAAATCGTTTGTGACTGCTGTGCTGTTCGACTGTCCGATCTTCTATCGAGTAACTGTACTCGAGATCTAGGACTCCTGTTTTCGACCTCTTCCGTGAGATTTCACCGCTGCATAGGATCCGCTGACCCGCTTCCTCGTGGATCGATCCTGACTTCCCACTACTGCATCGGGAGGAAGTCTAGTAATTAGTTGCAAGGGACGAAATCTGGTTTGCTGTGATTATTTATATTTAATTTTGCATACTCGATTTCCTCCTACAATAAATTGGCGCCGTTGCCGGGGAAGCTATCATTCGCGCCTTAGGTAGTTAAATCTCACGTCTACTTTGAGTTACTTTACAGGTGTATGCGCCGTTCTGGTCAACCACCTGAGTTTGACGGCTTAGACGAACCGGAACGTCTTTTACACATCAGAGCTAAACTACAAAGAGCCATGGCGGCCGCAGAAACACAAGAACAGCTTATTGAAAGGCTTACAAGAGAACTAACCGCAAGGGATGTTACTATCGCTGCTGAGAGAGCTGGAAGGGAACAAGAAGCTGAGCACGCAAGGCAAGCAAAAGCTGAGCTTGCCCAATTCCCAACCACTGCAGAGGATTATATGCATCCAACTCTCGTCGTGCCTGAATCGGCGATTCTAATCCCTGAAAACTCTTTTGAAATTCGTACTCAATTTCTTATAGAGCTTAAAAATAATGCTTTTTATGACAAATTTAATGAGTCCCATATTACCAATTTTTCTGACATGTGCCGTACTCTTGCTGAAGGTACAACTCTGGAATATGTCAAGATGAAGGCTTTTCGCTGGTCTCTCGCTGGACCTGCGCTGAAGTGGCTAGAAGGACTAAAACCAAGATCCCTCACAACATGGGCACAAGTAGAGCAAGAGTTTCTGAACAAATTCTTCCCTCCTGCAAAGACAACACTCCTCCGCCAGAAGATCACAACCTTCAAACAGAAGCCTGGAGAGCCGCTAGCAAAGGCATGGGAACGCTACAAAGAACTGCTGCGATCTTGCCCTACTCATGGACAACCACCCTTCGTCATTCAGGAGATCTTCTTCAACTCTCTTGACCAATTCACCAAGGACAGAATCAACCAGTATACTCGCTATGAGTATCAGACAATGCCACCAAATGACGCATGGGGTGTGCTCGACAAGCTCACTAACTATGAAAACAAATATGGGTCTACTGCAAACTATGAGGAGAACTCCTACGCCAGGCCAACACCATCTATGCCACTCTATGAGCCAGGAAAGGAGATTGACCCGAATATCAGGGAGCAAGTCAAATATCTGTCTGTCAATCAGCCTTGCATCGAATGCGGATCACAGCGGCACACCACTACTGAGTGCCCACACACAGAGCAAGTCAGGATGGCAGAGACATATGAGGAGGTAGCTTACGCAGGGGGTCCCAATCGCTATATGAGGGATCAAAGGTTCTATCAACCACAGTGGAACCAATGTCCTCCTAAGAACCCCCCACCCTACAGAGCTCCAAGACATCCAGAAAGGGATCAAAAGAAGGACGATCTGCAGCTGATCCTTGATGAGATGCGTCGAAATCATGCACAGAACCTGCAGGCTACAAACACCATCAACAATCAGCTCCAGAATTTCAACACAAAATTTGGAGAGCTAGACATCTGGAAAAGGGGAATAGAGACACAGATGGGTCAAATCGCTGTACAGATCCTACGACCGTCCGGACAGCTCCCTGGGCAAACAGAACCAAATCCTAAGGGAAAGACCAGACACGTCGCAACTGTCAAACTCAGAAGTGGGCATCAATTACATGAGCCAGAGGTCGGGAAACATCAGGACAAGGCAGAGCAGCAACTCGACACAGAACAGCAGCAACTCGATCTCGAGGAGCCTGTACTCGAGATCGACAACAACCTCCTCGACCAAGCCCAGAAACCCAGCTCGGACTCCACTGCGCAGCCCGACAAATCGAGGTCGACAAGCCAACTCGAGATCGAGGACCCTCTTGTCGAGATCGAGGAAAATCTGGCTGACGTCGACGACTCTGCAACACCTCCGACATCTGATCTGGCTTCGAAGCAGAAAAAGCCACTGCCTTCCCTTCTAAAGCACAGAAAGATCCCATTGCAGGTAGGTTTAATCGTTTTGTTAATATGCTGCAAGAACTGAATGTCTCTATTCCTCTTACAGAAGCCCTGCAAGAGATGCCTGGATATGTCAAATTTCTGAAGGAAATCCTGAGCAAGAAGCGATCCATCTCAGAGATCGCAGGCGAGTGCAAAGTACTCCACTTTCCTGAAAAGAGACCTGACCCTGGTAAGTTTTCTGTTACTATGGGTTTTGGACAATATAAATATGAGTCTCTGTGTGATTTAGGAGCAAGTGTGAGCATCATACCTTTATCAATCTGGCGGAAGGTAAAGATAGGATGCATAGAGCATGTGGATGCCAAACTATACATGGCAAACAATACAGTGGTCATCCCTACATGTATAGTTGAGAATGTCCCCGTCCAGGTTGGTAAATTCTTTGTTCCAGCAGATTTCCTTATTATAGACTGTACTGAAGATCCTACTAGCCCTATTATTCTTGGTAGACCATTCTTAGCTACTGTAGATGCCAAGATTAGTGTTAAGCAGCGATCGCTCACCTTCACCATAGGCGATGAGGTTTTAGATTTCTCTTTTGGCCCTGCAAAAGAGGAAATTTCATGGCTAGAGGTGAAAAGCATCAGCAACCATGGGACCAAGCAATCAACGGAGGAAACCACCCTAAGCCAACTCGAGATCGACCAACACTCCTCGATCTCGACTACGGTGCTACTCGATCTCGACAAGCCTTTGTTGATATCGACTTCCTCTGCTGAGCCACAGACTTGCCCAGAGCCTAAGTATGGGGTCCCTGTACTCGATGTCGACCAGCCGTTCTCGACATCGACTAACCCCAAGCCCGAAGATTTCTGTTTTGGGTCCGAAAAGGTAAGTTCAGGTATGAATTCTACTCCCCCTTAGTCCATAAAGAAAATTTTCAATAATTTAAGGGGAGGTAAGGCCCCGTGGCGAGAGAATCTGCGGAAACTAAAAGCTGGAAGGAAGAAGAAGAAAGAAAAGGAAGATTATGCAAGCAACCACCTGTCAGCTGAGCTTGCATACTACAATCAGGACCTAGATGATCCAGGAGAAGGGCCAAGCAAGAGAGGGCCCCACAGTAACGGTCCTTGAGCGCAAATGGAGAAGTCGGCCTAGCGACTCTAAAATCTAGAGCATGTATATAAAACTTTATGAATTTTGGGACTTTTGAACTTTTTGCTTTTGGTTTTAGTTTTTGTTTTTGGTTTTTTAGTTTAGAATACTTCATGTGGATAGTCTTGTTTTTGTGTGCAATCTAACACTTTTAGGTCGGCAAGCATAAGAAGATCGCGAAAAGTGGAATAAGAAGTCCCGGAAAAACAGTCAGAATCGACAAAGGCCAAGTCGACAACGACGAAGAGGAGCATCCCAGACACTCCTCGATATTACTACTCGAGATCGACAAAGATTAGTTACTCAACCTGCCCTGATCTGCCCTCCTCGATTTTAACCTTTCTTAAGTCGAGGAGCTTCTGGGCTTTGTCGATGTCGAGTTGGCCTACTCGATATCGAGGAGTGTCTGGGCTGCTCCTCTTCGTCGTTGTCGACTTGGCCTTCGTCGATTCTGACTGTTTTTCAGGGACTTCTTATTCCACTTTTCGCGATCCTCTTATGCTTGCCGACCTAAAAGTGTTAGATTGCACACAAAAACAAGACTATCCACATGAAGTATTCTAAACTAAAAAAACCAAAAACAAAAACTAAAACCAAAACCAAAAAGTTTAAAAGTCCCAAAATTCATAAAGTTTTATATACATGCTCTGGATTTTAGAGTCGCTAGGCCGACTTCTCCGTTTGCGCTCAAGGACCATTACTGTGGGGCCCGCTCTTGCTTGGCCCTTCTCCTGGATCATCTAGGTCCTAATTGTAGTATGCAAGCTCAGCTGACAGGTGGTTGCTTGCATAATCTTCCTTTTCTTTCTTCTTCTTCCTTCCAGCTTTTAGTTTCCGCAGATTCTCTCGCCACGGGGCCTTACCTCCCCTTAAATTATTGAAAATTTTCTTTATGGACTGAGGGGGAGTAGAATTCATACCTGACCTTACCTTTTCGGACCCAAAACAGAAATCTTCGAGCTTGGGGTTAGTCGATGTCGAGTACGGCTGGTCGACATCGAGTACAGGGACCTCATACTTAGGCTCTGGGCAAGTCTGTGGCTCAGCAGAGGAAGTCGACATCGACAAAGGCTTGTCGAGATCGAGTAGCACCGTAGTCAAGATCGAGGAGTGTTGGTCGATCTCGAGTTGGCTTAGGGTGGTTTCCTCCGTTGATTGCTTGGTCCCGTGGTTGCTGATGCTTTTCACCTCCAGCCATGAAATTTCCTCTTTTGCAGGGCCAAAAGAGAAATCTAAAACCTCATCGCCTATGGTGAAGGTGAGCGATCGCTGCTTAACACTAATCTTGGCATCTGCAGTAGCTAAGAATGGTCTACCAAGAATAATAGGGCTAGTAGGATCTTCAGCACAGTCTATAATAAGGAAATCTGCTAGAACAAATAATTTACCAACCTGGACGGGGACATTCTCAACTATACCTGTAGGGATGACAACTGTATTGTTTGCCATGTATAGTTTGGCATCCACGGGCTCTATGCATCCTATCTTTACCTTCCGCCAGATTGATAAAGGCATGATGCTCACACTTGCTCCTAAATAACATAGAGACCCATATTTATATTGTCCAAAACCCACAGTAACAGAAAACTTACCAGGGTCAGGTCTCTTTTCAGGGAAGTGGAGTACTTTGCACTCGCCTGTGATCTCTGAGATGGATCGCTTCTTGCTCAGGATTTCCTTCAGAAATTTGACATATCCAGCCATCTCTTGCAGGGCTTCTGTAAAAGGAATAGAGACATTCAGTTCTTGCAGCATATTAACAAAATGGTTAAACCTACCTGCAGTGGGATCTTTCTGTGCTTTAGAAGGGAAAGCCAGTGGCTTTTTCTGCATCGGAGCCTAATCAGATGTCGGAGGTGTTGCAGAGTCGTCGATGTCGGCCAGATTTTCCTCGATCTCGACAAGAGGGTCCTCGATCTCGAGTTGGCTTGTCGACCTCGATTTGCCGGGCTGCGCAGTGGAGTCCGAGCTGGGTTTCTAGGCTTGGTCGAGGAGGTTGTTGTCGATCTCGAGTACAGGCTCCTCGAGATCGAGTTGCTGCTGTTCTGTGTTGAGTTGCTGCTCTGCCTTGTCCTGATGTTTCCCGACCTCTGGCTCGTGTAATTGATGCCCACTTCTGAGTTTGATAGCTGCGACGTGTCCGGTCTTTCCCTTAGGATTTGGTTCTGTTTGCCAAGGGAGCTGTCCGGACGGTCGTGGGATCTGTACAGCGATTTGACCTATGTGGGTCTCTATTCCCCTTTTTCAGATGTCTAGCTCTCCAAATTTTGTGTTGAAATTCTAGAGCTGATTGTTGATGGTGTTTGTAACCTGCAGGTTCTGTGCATGATTTCGGCACATCTCAACAAGGATCAGCTGCAGATCGTCCTTCTTTTGATCCCTTTCTGGATGTCCTGGAGCTCTGTAGGGTGGGGGGTTCTTAGGAGGACCTTGGTTCCACTGTGGTTGATAGAACCTTTGATCCCCCATATAGAGATTGGGACCCCCTGCGTAAGCTACCTCCTCGTGTGTCTCTGCCATCCTGACTTGCTCTGTGTGTGGGCACTCAGTAGTGGTGCGCCGCTGTGATCCGCATTCGATGCAAGGCTGATTGACACACAGATATTTGACTTGCTTGAGGAGCTTGCGATTCTGGTCTCTGTAGAACTGCTCCCTGATATACGGGTCAATCTCCTTTGCTGGCTCATAGAGTGGCATAGATGGTGCTGGCCTGGCGTAAGAGTTCTCCTCATAGTTTGCAGTAGACCCATATTTGTTATCATAGTTAGTGAGCTTGTCGAGCACACCCCAGGCGTCATTTGGTGGCATTGTCAGATACTCATAGCGAGTATACTGGTTGATTCTGTCCTTGGTGACTTGGTCAAGAGAGTTGAAGAAGATCTCCTGAATGACGTAGGGTGGTTGTCCATGAGTAGGGCGAGATCGCAACAGTTCTTTGTAGCGTTCCCATGCCTTAGCTTGCGGCTCTCCAGGCTTCTGTTTGAAGGATGTGATCTTCTGGCGGAGGAGTGTTGTCTTTGCAGGAGGGAAGAATTTGTTCAGAAACTCTTGCTCTACTTGTGCCCATGTTGTGAGGGATCTTGGTTTTAGTCCTTCTAGCCACTTCAGTGCAAGTCCAGCGAGAGACCAGCGAAAAGCCTTCATCTTGACATATTCCAGAGTTGTACCTTTAGCAAGAGTACGGCACACGTCAGAAAAATTGGTAATATGTTCAAGAGGACACTCATTAAATTTTCCATAAAAAGCATTATTTTTAAGCTCTATAAGAAAGTGAGTGCAAATTTCAAAAGAGTTTTCAGGGATTAGAATCGCCGATTCAGGCACGACGAGAGTTGGATGCATATAATCTTCTGCAATGGTTGGGAATTGGGCAAGCTCAGCTTCTGCTTGCCTTGCGCGCTCAGCTTCTTGTTCCCTTCCAGCTCTCTCAGCAGCGATAGTAACATCCATTGCGGCTAGTTCTCTTGTAAGCCTTTCAATAGGCTGTTCTTGTGTTTTTGCGGCCGCCATGGCTCTTTGTAGTTTAGCTCTGATGTGTAAAAGGCATTCCGGTTCGTCTAAGCCGTCAAACTCAGGTGGTTGACCAGAACGGCGCATACACCTGTAAAATAACTCAAAGTAGACGTGAGATTTAACTACCTAAGGCGCGAATGATAGCTTCCCCGGCAACGGCGCCAATTTGTTGTAGGAGGAAATCGAGTATGCAAAATTAAATATAAATAATCACAGCAAACCAGATTTCGTCCCTTGCAAATAATTACAAGACTTCCTCCCGATGCAGTAGTGGAAGTCAGGATCGATCCACGAGAAAGCGTGTCAGCGGATCCTAGGCAGCGGTGAAATCTCACGGAAGAGGTCGACAACAGGGGTCCTAGATCTCGAGTACAGTTACTCGACAAAAGATCGGACAGTCGAACAGCGCAGCAGTCACAGGCGATTTTCGGTCGAGATCGAGTAACCTTTACTCGAGATCGAGTAAGGTTGTCGACGTCGGGTTGGTTCTTGTCGATCACTTGCACACAGAAGCTACAGCGACCTGCGTCGAAGATCAGTAACTCGAGATCGAGGAGTGCTAGTCGATCTCGAGGAAGGCAGAAAACTAAAACGAAATAAAGTAAAACAAATGCTTTGGGATTTCGAACTAAACTGTATAAAAGACAACTTCCAAGATTGGGGTTTGCAACAACGATAACCAAGCATGCATAAGGCAGAAATAAAACAGATAATCATGAAAATCGCATCAAAGGACTAAGCTTTCACCTTTTCCAACAATTAGACAACTCTTTCAAGAAACCCTAATTGTCTTTACCAATTTTATGTTTATAATCCAAGTTGTTAGCATGGACCTCCATTAGATGGGTAATAAACACATAACAAGTAGTAGATGCTCAAAATATGATAAAAGTTGGATCTTTACCTCAGATACGCATGGCTATCGTCGGGCTCGCCCCAACCCTAGAAGTGGGTGGACTACTCGCGCTTCATTGCAACCTCATACATTGATTGAAAAGAAATAACTACTTGTATTAAATCAAAACAGAGCTTACAACCAAAGGAAGCCAATTCCGCTCTCGCTTCACCAACTCCTCTTGGCCACTCACTCTCTCTCTCTCTCTCTACTACTTCTCCTATTGAAATTGAATTCCTAGAAATCATCCCCATGGGCTTTATTTATAGGCTTCTAATCCTTGCTATTCAAGGATAGAATATCTCTATCTATATCTAAAACTATATCTAAAACATTAAAGATAAATAAATGCAACAACATAATTAAATCTTAAAAAGGAAATTATATCTAAAAGTCTTCAAGTGGATAAATCTCTCTTCATGATGTAACTTGATAGAATCGGATAGAACTCGGCAATCTTCGGCTCCAAGGAATCCCAATCCGAGTAGGATAGCTCAAAACGCGTTACGCGTCTCCGGAAGATTTCCTCGATCTCGAGTAAGTTTCCTCGATCTCGAGTAGAAGTGACGTCGACTTCAGTGGCTCGGCATCTCGGGTTGCTGGTCCTCGACAGGGCTCGGATATGGCTCCTAGGGTGTCCTCGATCTCGAGGAATTCTTCTCGATCTCGAGTTGCGTGGCTCATCGACTAGGCCTTCTGGTGTTGTCGAGCAACTCTTCTCGACATGCTCGGACATGGGCTCTTGGCCTTTCGTCGACATCGAGGAATGTACTCGATCTAGAGTTGTGGTGTCCGGGTGCCTAGCCAGGTCGGGTAGTTTCTCCTCGGCATCCTCGGGTGGGCTTCTCCTCGACTCCGGACATGGTCCTCGGTGCTTTGTCGACATCGAGTTGGGTACTCGATCTCGAGGAAGGTCCTGGAGTCGGGTTCTTCGTCTCTCGGCTTCTCGACATGTGCTCCTCGATCAGTGCAGTGCCTAGACATGGTTGTCGATATCGAGTAACATTTGTCGATATCGAGTTAGCTTAAGCTTTCGTCCTTGCTTCTTGGTTTTCTCCCAAAATGACTCCATATTCTGCAATATTAAACAGAAATTTATGTGGATCTCTATTTCCGACAAATAAGCATATACTACATAAATTTGACATATTCCCAACCCGAAATATGCAAAGTGTATAGAATATGGAACTAAAATATGCGTAAAGACATGGCTACTTTAGTGACATCAAGAAGTTCCTCTTCCTCCTCACAAAAAACCAGTGGAATGCGTTGGGTTTATAAGGTAAAACTAAAAGCTGATGGTACAGTTGAACGTTTTAAAGCTCGGTTAGTGACAAAGGGCTATACCCAGGAGTTTGGTATTGATTACGAAGAAACCTTCTCTCCTGTTGTGCGTATGAGTACCATTAGAGTGATCATCTCTTTGGCTGTTAGCAATCAGTGGACTTTACATCAACTTGATGTAAACAACGCCTTCCTTCACGGCGATTTATTGAAGGAGGTTTAGATGATAATGCCACCAGGCATTCCAAACAGCTCAGGCAGTGTATGTCACCTCAAGAAATCCCTTTATGGGTTGAAGCAAGCGTCTCGCCAATGGTACTCCAAGCTTGCTTCCACAGTACAGACACTTGGTTTTGTGTTATCCAAGTTTGATTCCTCCCTGTTTCGCAAACTTGCGAAAAATCGAGAGCCATACCAAGAAGATAGCAGTGAATGCAAGTCATCCGGCAACAAGATTTTAGTCGAGCTAGTTAGATGTAGGGGTATCCTGGGGTGATGGTATGGCGGCCGAGAAAGAAGGCGGCACCAAGTGAGGGCAGAGCATCCGGAGCAGGGAAGAAGGCAACGCCTCATCCCCCAATGACGACCACTCTCCGTCCATTCTTCACATTGGAATGTGTCGGAGCCAAAGCCCCTTCGAACTCGGTAACGCGAACAGTGAACAGAGAACACCAACCACCAACCCCGAACCTTGTGCTGCCGTCGGACCAGCCGATTAGGAATATCGTCCCCGAATCTGAACCTACTTTTGAACATCCACTTACGATATCTGTGATTGGCTTCCTCAAATAGCGTTTGAGATTGATTTTGACTCTTATTTACCTCAATTTGGAGGTGCAATTTCTGGTTACGCTTAGATTTGTTGTTCGAAGCTTCATGTATGGCTTCAATACTTGGACAAGAGTAGAAGATTGGCCATCTTTTGTGGACTTCAGCCAAGAGCAGAGAAGATCTGAAGGGTTTATGTTTCGATTTAGTAGGCTGGTATTGCTGGAAGGGGATGAAGGCCCGACGGTGGTGGTTCCGGGGTAGGGTTTCTGAATGGGAGTATAAGAATATATTCATATTATACCTTAAGGTTTATTTAAACCAAAATTTTAAAATAATAATTAAATATTAAAACATATAGGGTTCGTATGGGACGGTGTTAATAAACTCACTAAAATTATAAACAGGGTAAAATTTATAAACTGTTGGTAAAAGTAGTTAAAAATTTAAACAACAATATAATCTCTGTATGGTGAGAAAAAAAACAGTTTATTTATAAAAAAAAGTGAAGTTTATTTGGTTGTTATTAGGGGTATTGTGGTACTTTCAAACCAAATATGATAAAGGGAAGAATAACGGTTCTGTTATCAACACGGCCTTCATCTCGCAAGACGCACGGTACCGAAGCCGAACGCCTAAGTTGGGATAGAAAACGCCGAAGCCGAACGCCCGAGTCGGCATCCCAGGTGATGAGGCCAACTCTCCAGGCCGGCAGACACAGACCGACGGAAGGGAAGACGGATTGGATGGTCAACCTGACACGTCACATCGACTGTGGCGAGTCACGTCACTCTGAAGCCGATGCCGGATCTCGAAGTCGGCAATGTCCCATCGGCACTGTAGCGTCAGGCATCTGCAGCGTTGTGGCAGGGAATCTTCAGCTTTCCGTCACGTCACCTGATGCCGCTGCCGAACTCCCAGGTCTGAAAAGTGGGTGGCGATTTGTTATAAATAGCCCCGCCCTCACCTTGCACTACACACACCACTCACACACTACTACTTACCTTATTCGTAATCACTCCAAGTCAGTAGCCCGGGGAAATTGTCGTGAAGAGAGATTCGAAGGAGACATGGTGAAGTGGCGCAACTTGATATTTCGAACGAGGAGCAGCTCAGAGTCGCCTTCACCTCAACCCTCTCCGAACGATCCGCGAGAGCCTTCACCTGAACCCCCGCTGAACGATCCTTGAGCACAAGCCGCAGCCGAGGTATGTCAAGATTTATTGCTAACTTTATGTTATTATAGGTCTAGATTTTAAAGAAATAAAGATAAAAAAGTGGGTTTAGTTGTGTAAAATATACATATTGAATTTTTAATGCAATTATAAATGGAATTTAGATATGGAATTTAGATATGGAATGTAGATATGGAATTTACGTAAAATGTAGATTTAAATACAATTTATAGAAATAAAGATAAAATGTAGGTTTAGTTATGTAAAATTTACATTTGGAAATTTTAATGCAATTATAAATGGAATTTAGAGATGGAATTTAGATATGGAATGTAGATATGGAATTTAGATAAAATGTATATTTAAATAGATTGTAAAGAAATAAAGATAAAATGTAGGTTTAGTTATGTAAAATTTACTTTTGGAATTTTTAATGCAATTATAAATGGAATTGAGATATTGAATTTAGATATGAAATTTAGATAAAATGTAGATTTAAAAGGAATTCAGATAAAATGTAGATTTAAATGGAATTTAGAGAAATGTAGGTTGAGTAATGTTAAATTTAGATATGGAATTTATGTTCACATAATGGATAAATATTTTTCACATAGTTTATGGATTAATATTAAATGTTCAAGTAATGGTAAATTTAGTATGAAACACAAAAATTATGGATAATTTAGTATGAAACTTGATAAGATGTGCTGAGCAGTTTTTGGATATCAAACGGACCTCCCCAGAAGGTAATTTTAATGTAGCCAATTTCCCCTCTTTTGCAATCAGTTTCGCTACAGCACCCGCCGCTCTAGCTAATTGTCCACCCCTTTCAAGTGTAATTTCTATGTTATGTATGGCTATGTGAAAAATTATAATTAACATTATAAGTTACGGATGTCAGGCCTTATAAAGATCATTTTGATAATGTAGGCAATGAGGCGGGCCGTATCCCAACATGAACGGGTAAGGCCAACCGCCTCTCTAAGGCGAGGTGATAGGCCTTTATAGCCGGCTCGGGCGAGCATGTCAGTCATTAGACAACCAGCAATTCAACCACCGGTGCAGGAGCCCGCGCGGCTAGCACATCGTTTCTAGGGCGCGACGACGAGGATTTTCTCGCCGATTACAGCGTCGACGAGGGCGATACGTCACAAGTGCCAGAGACCCATCACAGCCTCGACTCCGACTTCAGGCATCATACGACTTCGTGGGGAGACGAATGGCACTAGACCCCCGAGTATACGCCCGTGCTGGGACCTGAATAGTGGCGGATGTGGCCGGGAATGACCACTCAGCCCATCCAGTACAGCAGCGTTTAACACCTTCGAGGTAGGTGACCAATTTGGGGGTGTATCCAGTACCGGTCCCGATCCGGTAGAGTTGTGGGGAAACTCTACATGGTAGAGTTCATTTTCCCCTCACAAAAAATAATTAAAAAAATTAATAATAAGTTGGTGGGCCCGGGCTGGTGGGGGTGGGGGGAAAGGAGGGGGCAAGATCTTGTCCGCTAATTTTTATTTTAACGGTCCAGATTTTGTCAAATCTACCCATAGAGTTTTTTTAAAACTCTATTGGAACATAATCCATCCAGTACAGACCCATTGCATAACCTCAATTGCCGCCCTGGGTATTTGGACGAGTTGAACGTTGGGGATGTGGACGACGGTCGCCCCAATTTTGTCGAGCCACTTCGACACTACAAGACTCAAAGGTGTCGCAGTCTGTGGATAAATGAGGTGGGTGTACATGTATGAAGGATTTGAAAACATTTACGGGTATTGTGTGTGCAACTGTGTAGCTGAATATCTCATTATATGTTTTGTAGGCGGTGGAGATGACTGTAAAGAGCCTCAGGCGTGCAGATCGGTGGCAGACAGTGCGCAGCTGGCCTCGTGAAGCAAACCAGTGGAACTGGTGGTATCTGACGAGGCACAGTGGGTTACATAAGTTGGATGACATCAGAATGGATACAGTAGATCACTGTCTCATCCAAGCCTTCCTCTATCGGTGGCATCCAGAGACCAACAGCTTCCATCTCCCATGGGGGGAGATGACAACTACCTTGCACGATGTGCACAAGTTGTTTGGTCTGCAAATCGATGGAGGCGCACTGGTCTCTACCCTTTCAAACGTTGTACGATAGCAGTGGCTAGCAAAAAACTTCCAATTCTCCACGCACGACTTCATACGAAGTGGGAATTCTTTTTTCCACAATAGCCTGGATTTGTACATGGCTAATCTTGATGCGGGTCAAGCTGGCCTTCTATGGGTCAAACAACGATCTTGATCCAGGCGACGACTCGAGGACGAGTCGATTTCAAATGGAGGAGAATGATGTCATCCTCAAGCGGAAGAAGAAGGCTCCACCTTGGGAGTCGTTAAAGAAACGACGTTAATTATTTTATTAATTATTATTTTATGCAATTAGATTAATAATGTACAAGATTATATCTCCTCTAGATATATCTTGTTCCCTAAGTTTTAGAATTATATCTTCTTAGGTTTATTTTTATCTTTAAGTTATTTTAATCTATCTTTATCAACCTAAATTCTATCTTACACGGTAGAATTGGTTCTTAGGTTTTCTATTTAAACGTTGTAGTTCTATTGAATTAAATCAGATTGAATAGAATTGAGAAACCCCTTTATGGATTAAAGGGTTCTCGATTATCAATCCCAAAAGCTATCCGGTTCGTTTGTTCTAATACCGTCGGCACTATTCCAATCATCATCTTCAGCCGTCATAATCACCTTCACCTTCATCATATCACCGTCGTTCATCGCCTAGCCAAAGAGTTCAAACGCAACCATTTTCAACCCCGGCGTTGGTCCCTGGACTCGAATTGTTGACTCGAATTGCTAAAGGCGATTCATTCCTTGCGTCTTCAGCCGATCCAAAGTCTCTTTCAATTCATATAGATCGGAGGCGGCCACCATCGATTTAATTAGTTCCGACTTAACTAATTGTGTGTATGCCAGCATCAATTCACGAAAATACAAGGAGCTAAGCAAGATCGACACTTTTAGTTTAGGAATTGGCCGGCCTAGCCGATTGCTATACATCAATTGGTATTCGAGCCAGGTTATGCTACGCTCTTTGTTTCTTTGATGTTACTGATGTTTTGATTTGATGGCTTGGGAAATCTGGGGAGACGTTTGGGATGATGATCCCGATTCATGGGCTGCACAACAACGACACCGACGAGAGTTGCAGAGACGAGCTTTGCAACAACAAGCTTTAGAGCGTCAACGACAACAAGAGGCTCAAAGGCATCACCTTTGGCTTCAAAGGCAAGAAGAGACCCATCGACAACAACAACAACTCCGTGAGTGTCAACGTCAAGCCGCAATTGAGGAGGAGAAACGACAACAACAACATCGCCTCCGTCAGATTTGGCTTCTCCAACAACGAGAAGTTGAGGAGGAACGAAAACGAAAGTTGGAGGAAGCGGCTCAACGGCAAGCTAATTGGCTTGATGACGCTTGGAGGAAGGCTTATATTCACAAACTTCTTGATAGTCAGTCTCACGGGTCACCTACCTCTGAGATCTTGGAGATATCCGCCCCCGATGTGGACGTGATTATACTTGACTATACGGCCGACGGGAAGGTAAAGGAGATTGTTTCGCATACTTTCGTTGGTCAAGAGACTGCACTGCGCGATGATTTTGTTTCGCAAATTCCCGTTGACTCCGACCTCGGAATTGAGTCAAATCAGTCTTGTTGCGAAGCTGACTCGACGATCTTTCCAACGGTGGCACACACGCTGCAAGACTCTCCCGGAAAGGTCTCCGAATTTGTGTTGCAAGCAGACTGCGATAGTGTTCTGCAGGACGAGCATGTTGATTCCGTTGACGAGGATGAGGTACTTGATGACGTGTCTCAAGAGTTAGCGATTGTACCTCTTGGGCATGTTCATGAAGTTCCAGTTGCTGAGATTTGTGTGTTCATTGATCCAATTCTTATTAAAGATCAAGTCCGTTCAACGATCGCGCATGAAGGTGTTGTTTTTGGGGTTCCTATACCTCGAATTCTGCTGGCACCTATTCCACTCATTCCTCCATCATCTTCTTTGAAGATTGCTGCTCCTTCCTCGCTGATCATCACTGACTCGATTCGAGGACGAATCGAAGATAAGAGGAGGAAAATGATGCGGGTCAAGCTGGCCTTCTGTGGGTCAAACAACGATCTTGATCCAGGCGACGACTCGAGGACGAGTCGATTTCAAATGGAGGAGAATGATGTCATCCTCAAGCGGAAGAAGAAGGCTCCACCTTGGGAGTCGTTAAAGAAACGACGTTAATTATTTTATTAATTATTATTTTATGCAATTAGATTAATAATGTACAAGATTATATCTCCTCTAGATATATCTTGTTCCCTAAGTTTTAGAATTATATCTTCTTAGGTTTATTTTTATCTTTAAGTTATTTTAATCTATCTTTATCAACCTAAATTCTATCTTACACGGTAGAATTGGTTCTTAGGTTTTCTATTTAAACGTTGTAGTTCTATTGAATTAAATCAGATTGAATAGAATTGAGAAACCCCTTTATGGATTAAAGGGTTCTCGATTATCAATCCCAAAAGCTATCCGGTTCGTTTGTTCTAATACCGTCGGCACTACTCCAATCATCATCTTCAGCCGTCATAATCACCTTCACCTTCATCATATCACCGTCGTTCATCGCCTAGCCAAAGAGTTCAAACGCAACCATCTTCAACCCCGGCGTTGGTCCCTGGACTCGAATTGTTGACTCGAATTGCTAAAGGCGATTCATTCCTTGCGTCTTCAGCCGATCCAAAGTCTCTTTCAATTCATATAGATCGGAGGCGGCCACCATCGATTTAATTAGTTCCGACTTAACTAATTGTGTGTACGCCAGCATCAACTCACGAAAATACAAGGAGCTAAGCAAGATCGACACTTTTAGTTTAGCAATTGGCCGGCCTAGCCGATTGCTATACATCAAATCTGGTGCTCAACCCACAGACACCCCATCGGGTAATCGTAACAGGATATCTGTTGGAGGTTCTTGGCTGCTTAGTGCTGAACGACAGAACCACCACATCCATATCCATAGCTGCATTGGACTTCATGATGGATCATACACACACAGCAGAGTACGCTTGGGGAACGGGTCTCTTAGCTTATCTGTATCGACAGCTGGGGATCTCGTCGAGGTCCGGGATGTCTACCATTGGGGGGTGTACTGCTCTGCTGCATGTATGACTCAATCCCCTACATATGTTGTGTTTTATTATTTAATATTAGTCAATGACTTACATGTGTTACGGTATTTCAGTATTGGATCTTTGCTCACTTCCCAATGTTCGCACCCGACGTCTGTGAGGACCCCGCGGACCATGGAGACGCACGGTGGGCAAAGCGGTACGCTACTCGACCCACACCAAGTGTGACATCTGCGAGGACTTTGAAGTTCATCAAACAACTTGAAACAATGCGTGTCGAGGACGTCAAGTTCATGCCCTATGGTCCTCTAGATTTCGATGGGTATTACCGAGTATCTCGGTACAGAGGATTAATACAATTTTTCGGAGTCTTGGAAGCCTACATGCCGGACAGAGTTATGCGCCAGTTTGGGTATGTGCAGACAGTTCCGATGGAGAGAATCCTCCCCCTACAAGAAGAGAGACCACCACAGGCCAAGGGCCTCAAGCTGCGGTGGCACCCCGTGGATGAGCGTTGGGATGACCACTTAATTCTTCCAACTGTGTACATCTTATTCATCGCACATAGATCAGCGCTTGAGCTACACGCTGTTTCGGCAGAGTACATGGAGTGGTATGGTGAGCACGCCCATCCTTTTGTTTTCAGAACCTCAAGCCAACAGCTACCGGAAGCCACTGCTCCGCTTGTTGACGTGTACGATCAGCAGGTACGTGTGAATAATACCAATGACCTTTCATTTTTGTTGGTTTGTTTAATACATTGTTAGTGATCACCATCATATTGTTTGATATGTAGCGTATTGGGGTGCATGTTGTTGTCTCGTCTTGATTCTATGCTTGCTCGGGGTGACCAATGGTTTTCCGCTGATGAGATTCGGGAATACATCAGGGAAGCGCGTGATGAAGTGTTGCTTGTGGCGCCTACTCAGGTTCGTGCCTCTCAGTTCTACCAATTTATGCCATACGCCTGATGAGTGGCATGGAAATGGAATCTACCTTGCGTATGTTGACCCTATCTGCATGCATTGTTTTGTGATGGACCCTAGTATTTGTTTCGTTATTGTCGTTGCAGTTTTCATGTTGTTCATGTACTCTGTTTTGGGATGGACCCTAGTACTTATCAACAATGTCATTTCACAATTCTTAAATATAAGTTGTATGTATTTCGGATTGCTAAAACTTTCATATTGCATAATATTAGTTTTACATAGCTGCATCAATTCAAATCCATTAAGTGTCATAACTGAAAATCAAATCATCACTACTCCTGGACCGTTATTTCCACTTGACGGTAGTTGATGTATTGTTGAATGCACTCGTTGTATGGGGTATCCCACCCATTCACACTTGGGTGGTGGAAATGCAACCATTCTAGTACAATAGGAGGAAGTGGTGCCCCTTGTACTAGCAAGACGGGGCTCCAATGGACTCTTCCCATCCAGGCTAATGTAATAACCTCAGTCGGTGGAGTTTGGTTCGAACCATTTGCGTTAATAGGAAAGCAGGTGTGAGGATGGTCGATACTAAGCACCACAACGACCTTGTGGTACAAGGTTGCTACAACAACTGGGATCATAGGTGCCTCCATCCAATTTTGATGACAATGTAAACAAGGAGCTGGGTCTTGCAAATCAACATTCTCGATGAGATCGTCAATCGAGTGTAATAGTGATGCTCGTTAGTACAACAACCTATTCGCTCAAAGCTCGGCAACGACTTCTCTTTTGACTTGCATGTACTGGTTGTTGCCATACCCAAGAACTAACGCTAAGGCACGATAACCGAAGGATCTACCTGCCGACTTCAACCTGTTGATCGGCCTCTACCACGCGCCCGAGCAACACCCTCTCATCTCCCGTGCTCAAATCCAAATGGGTCTCACTGCAATGATCGTCTCCCTGTGGGACGACCCTTTCGATGGACCCCGTTGGCTCTCTCATGGACGACAAACCAGGGTTGTTCATGTTGAAGTATGCCTCGCCCGTCAAATACTGCTGATCAGGCGTGAGGTTATTTCCATCAATCTCCCTTCGAAGGGTGGAAAATTCTTGACTATTTGGAGATGTGTCATTGTTTCCGCCACTGGATCTCTTGGGTGGAATCACTGGATCCCACATTACTTGTTGCCAGAATGTATGAATCTGTGAGGGCCTAATAGGTTGCCGGTTGGAGATCGCGTCTAAGAACTCATGTACACATGGAACACCGTAAGCATCCCTCCAATACCGATCCCTGCAAAAACCATCATGGCTTACCGGAAGTGCCTCCGCCTTGTTGTAGTTGGCCAGTAGAAGGTCAAAGAACTCGTCAGTCACCAGCATCAATAGCGGGGCGAATATTGGTTCACTCATGACACACCGTATGATTGTCAACCGTGACTTCTCAAGGAACCCTCTGAGTTGGTCTACCTGTTCATTGACCATGTTGTCAATACAGTCTGTAACGTCAACGAACCCACCAATAGTCGTCCCTAGCATGGACTTTAATTTTGCATGTGCTGACTCGGCACTATAGCATAAAAAATCTATTAGTTTGACGTATATAGGATAATTACATAAATTAATAATTACAAATTTAGACAATTCAATGTCACTTACTTATTCGTAGTTCGCATCCTAAGATGTAGGAACTTATTAACCCATGCACGAATAATCGACTCCTTGAATTCTATGAGCCAAGTGTCTTCAAGGTACTTCATAAGACCCCATCGTGCCTCCCATTTCGACTTCATCGATTGTAGACGCACGTCATAACTTTCTTCAGTATTCGACTCAAATAAGGCCTTGCAGTCCTTGTAGAAGGTGGTTCGCTTATCGCTCGATTGTGTGATCCTACCCTTCAGTTCAATGTTGCACATAATATGAAAGGAGCACAACATATGCTTTACCGTGGGAAACTCCTCCCGAAGAGCCTTGAGAAGACCCAACTCTTTGTCTGTAACAATTACTTCTGGGAGTCGTTGACCGCACAAATAGCGTAGTTGCCTTAGTGCCCAATTATAGTGATCTGTGCTCTCCCCTGCCATGAATACGAACGCAATTGCAAATGTGTTCATTCGTACCTACCACATAAACATGAATTAGTCAAACAAAATGCTACAACGTATGACAAATATAAAAGTAGTCAACAGAAATGTGATTACTCTTACTCGTTCGTCTTGTAGGTCGAGTCCATCACAATAACATATGGAAACAACATCAGAAGATGGCGCGGGTGCGGATGTGACAAAAATATGTCAGTAACCTCGTCTACTCCTGCTTTAGAGGACTTCCTTGTGGCGATATAGTATCCCTTTTGGTGGAGTTTGTATAGCGCTTGAGGCAGGTCCCTCCGTCCCTCTGCAGCGCTTCTCCGCAACTGGGCTCGTGCATTGTACACTTGACGAATGTCCGTCATGCAATCATGATCATCATACTTCATCCCGCACAGCATATCTCGTGGTCTTAACCCAATCACGGTATCACGATGAACCTGCCGATGTTGACCTGGTGTTAATCGACTGGCATAGGGATGTCCTAACATCTTATCCCCAAGCTTGTGATTATGCACACCGCATATAACCCTGATGGTCCAATTGTCAACATCATTTTGACGACCCTCCAGCTCAAACTCGCATCCAAGCTTTGTCGTTCTCCTTCGCCTACTCGATGCAGGAGGAAAATCTAAGTCGACATCTGGACTATCTCGAGCCCCTCCGTACTTATCACACACTAAACGAAAGGTACCCAATCCACTCATTTTGTTTTTTCATGATCGAGTGATCACAAATACCATGTTTTTTATCTTCCCTACATATCTAGCCCATGCCTTCATGTTTACTTGATCAGCCCAATAACCATCAACTGTAAACATCGAACCATATTCTGTACCCACATCAAGAGGTTGGTTTTGTTCCTGCATAATGTCACTTATGTACTAAGAAATTTTTCGCACACAATCTCACTATATGGAATTTTACAAAATATTATCAATAACGCTATATTATATGATGGTTTTGTTTTACACAACTATGTTATATTATGATTCGATTCAAACAACATATCCATAATTATATAAACGTTCCCTCTATATAAACAACTTTGTTTGATCACTATAGCTAAAAATGTATGAAAAATTTCCGCTATATTATGATTCTATTCAAAATTTATCCCAGGATTCTTCACGAGCTCCTCCAGATCGCTATAGCTAAAAATGTCGAACGGTAACTCGCCTCCACCATCTTCTTCCGGTAACGCCATTTTTCTCCGATGCTATGATGAAATTTGCAATCGAAAATAACTCTGACAATGCTTCTATTTATAGGCCTTTCAGCATACTCGGTCAATGGTTGCCGACTTGGTCATTCGGGTTCGGAAGCTTTGGTGCCGACTTGGTCCTTCGGATTCGGCAGCTAGTGGTGCCGACTTCGGCTTTCGAAATCGACAAAATGTGTACCTTCTTGGTAACTCGGCATCGGCACCGTGCCGATGGCGAGATGAAACTGATAGATTACATAGGTCTCATATTGTATAGTGGGCCCAAAGGCCGAATACCTTGTAACCTATATATATCTTCGTCTATTGAATGAAACCCTCGAGGAGGACGTTACATCAATTCTGTCATTCTACATGGTATCTGAGCCTCTAGGGTTTCATCTAAATTAACCCTAAATTTTTTTTCGATCCCTTCCCCGCCACATCTCCAACCATCGCCGGCGACCCCTTTCCCTGCCGCCACCACAGCAGTCACCCCTCTCCCTCCTCGCTACTCTTGCCCTCGCCCTCGTCTAGCCCAGATCCGTGGAGCTTTCCCCCTCCCTCGCTCCCAGGAAACCACACCAGCCCCGCCGCCACAAGGTCCACTAGATCTGACAGCAACCGACCACTCTCTTCTACTCCATTGAAACACTTCGGCGGTCCACCAGATCCAACAACAACCGGCCTCTCTCTTCTCCATTGAAACACTCCAGCGGTCCACCAGATCCGACAGGAATCGGCCTCTCTCTTCTCCTCCGACGGCACACACATCCGGCATCCCATTGTCTCGGTCTCTGAACGTGCTTCCAAAGAGAAAAAAGCAGAGATTTTTAATCTCTTTTGAAGAAATTACAGAAACATCCCTTATGTTTTCCTATTTTCGTTTCTGGCCCTGACTTAATTATTTATTAAGTTAGGTGGCAAAAAAAAATCTCTTACCATGGCCTTCTACGATCATCAACATCACGCCTTCTCCTCTATGCTACCGACATCTCCAGACTCTTCTTGGTACATGGACACTGGTGCCACCTCCCATATGACGAACTCATCAGGTAACCTCTCTTCTATTTCCTTTAAAGATCTCGCACACTCTATTATCTCGGCAATGGTAGTCGCCTTGCTACTTCAGGGATTGGCCAGGCCAAATTACAGACCTCAACCCACCAACTACACCTTAACAATGTCCTCATTGCCCCAAAGATTGTCAAAAACCTTATCTCTATACATTGCTTCACTACTGACAATAACGTTTCCCTTACGTTTGATCCCTTTGGTTTCTCTGTGAACGATCTTACTACGGGGGTTACTCGCATGAGATGTAACAGCACCGGGGAGCTCTACCCTGTCACACCACCTCCTTCGTCCAGTCAGTCGTGCCCGGTCGCCCTCTCGGCATCATCGTCCAACCTGTGGCATGCACGCCTGGGCCATCCCAGTGATGCTATTCTAGATGTCCTCCGTTCTCAAAGTCTTGTCACCTGTAATAAAGACCTACGCTCTAGTCTATGCTCTTCCTGTCAGTTAGGCAAACATGTCAGACTGCCGTTCCAACGGTCTTTGAACTCCACCCTTGCTCCTTTTGATATCATCCATAGTGACATTTGGACCTCTCCTGTGCCTAGCAAGGAGGGTCACAAGTACTACCTCTTGTTTCTTGATGATTACACTCATTTCTTATGAGTCTTTCCGTTGCATTTCAAGTCCCAAGTGTTTCCTATCTTTGTCAAGTTCCATGCCTATATCAAAACACAGTTTCAAACATCCATCAAATGCTTCCAATGTGACAATGGCCGCGAATTTGACAACAAAGACTTTCACTCTTTCTTCGCCACAAATGGGATCTCCTATCGGTTGTCTTGCCCCTATACTTCCCAACAGAATGGCAAGGCCGAACGAATCATTAGAACCATAACCAACATGATGCGCTCTCTCCTCTTCCACGCATCTATTCCCCTTACCTATTGGCCTCACGCCTTATCAACCATATGTTATCTCCTCAACATTCTCCCATCTACTACCCTACACCATCGCTCGCCAACTCAGGCACTCTATTGTACCTTGCCTAGGTATGATCACCTTCTTACCTTCATATGCTTGTGCTTCCCAAACCAGTCGCCCACCGCCCCACACAAGCTTCACCCGCGCTCCACTCCATGTCTCTTCCTAGGCTATCCGTCTGATCATCGCGGTTACCTTTGCCTCGATGTTCGGACCAATAAGCTTATTGTGTCACGTCATGTCACTTTTGATGAGTCTCGCTTTTCCTTTCTCCTCTTCCTCTCCCCTCTTCCACACCTCTTGTGTCTCAGTCTGAGTCAGAGTCTTCCTTTCCTCACTTTCTCCTTCCCCAGAGCTCTACCGGTGCTCCTGCCTCTTCCCCTACACCGCCCCTACCGCCACCTCCTCCTCCTACCACCAGACCGCACACCCGCAGCATCTTCGGTGTCTTTAGACCTCGTCAGATCGTCTCTATGAACGCCACCATGCACCCCGCCAAACCTCCTCCTGTGTACTCCCGACCACCTCCTCCGTCACCCTAGATGCCACGGCCGCAGTATCTTCTGCGCCCGCGGCATATCAACCCGCATCGCGGCCGCAGCCTTTTGTCGTGCCCGCCGCACAGCCTTTTACCACCCCCACCGATTCCCAAATCTCTCCTGCCCCAAACCCGACCTCCCTTTCCCCTATCCCCACCTCCCACAAAGTAGCCCTCCTCGACCCGAATTGGCAGGCGGCTATGCTCGACGAATACAGGGCCCTTACAAGGAATGGTACATGGGTTCTAGTTCCTCGGCCTCCTGAGGCGAAAGTCATCCACTGCATATGGCTCTTCCGCCACAAGTTCCGCTCTGATGGGTCATTGGAACGCTACAAAGCTCGTCTTGTGGTTAACGGTCGATCTCAGCAGGCAAGTATTGATTGTGATGAGACAGTCAACCTCGTGGTCAAGCCTGCCACTATCCGAGTGGTGTTGAGCTTAGCGTTGTCGCGACAGTGGGCCATTCATCAGCTAGATGTCAAGAACGCCTTTCTGTATGGCCATCTGAATGAGACAGTTTACATGTTTCAGCCGTCGGGGTTCGCTGATACTGATCGCCCCAAGCACGTGTGTCTCCTGAAGCGCTCTCTGTATGGTTTGAAACAGGCTCCGCGGGCTTGGTTCCAGCGCTTTGCTTCTCATCTACTACGTTTGGGCTTCGTTGGCAGCCGCTCAGATACGTCTCTGTTTATCTATCGCAGAGGCACAGACATGGTCTTTTTGTTACTATATGTCGACGACATCATCCTCACCGCCTCTTCTGATGCTCTTCGGACGTCTATTATTTTCCAATTGAGTGCCGAGTTCGCCATGTCAGATCTGGGTCCGTTGTCTTACTTCTTGGGTGTCATCGTGCAGTGTCATGGGTCTTGGCTGTTTCTCTCACAGAGTAAGTATGCTGCCGAGATTGTTGCTCGGGCCAAGATGAGTAACGGCAAACCTGTTGCCACCCCTGTGGATACTTCCAACAAGCTCAGTGCTCACTCTGGTCCTCTATTTGATGATCTGACGTTGTACCGGAGCCTCGCCGGTGCTTTGCAGTATCTTACGTTCACTAGGCCAGACATCAGTTACGTCGTTCAACAGATCTGCCTATTCATGCATGCGCCCAGGGAACCGCACTTTTAGGCGTTGAAGCGGATCATCCGGTACATCAGCGGTACCCTCGAGCTGGGCACCACAATCACCCCTTCCTCTCGGCTTGACCTCGTCGCTTACACTGATGTGGATTAGGGTGATTGTCCTGACACACGTCGCTCCACGTCTGGCTACTGTGTCTTCCTCAACGACACCCTTGTGTCGTGGTCCGCGAAGCGACAGTCTGTGGTGTCTCGCTCTGACGCCGAGGCAGAGTACAGAGGTATCGCCAACGTTGTCTCCGAGTGCTCTTGGCTACGCAATCTCCTTCTTGAGCTCCGCTGCCCTCTTCAGAAGGCCACCCTGGTCTACCCCGACAACGTCTCCGCCGTCTGTCTGGCCAGCAACCCAGTCCAGTATCAGCGAACGAAGCACATTGAGATCGATCTCCACTTCGTTCGGGACAAGGTTGCTCTTGGACATGTTCGTGTTCTTCATGTCCCGTCCTCCTATCAGTACGCTGATATCTTCACCAAGGGTTTACCTCGGCAGTTGTTCCTTGATTTTCGGTCCAGTCTCACTGTACGGGACCCTCCACTTTCGACTGCGGCGGTTTGATAGATTACATAGGTCTCATATTGTATAGTGGGCTCAAGGCCCAATACCTTGTAACCTGTGTATATCTTTGTCTATTGAATGAAACCCTCGATGAGGACCTTACATCAATTCTGTCATTCTACAGAAACCGTGCCGATAACAAAACGGAAGAATAAACACCCAAATAAACACCTAAAAAAACCAATTTGTAGTTTATTTTTTAACCCCTTTTTTTAACAGTTTTTACTTATTTTTTGGCCTCCCATACACCCATTTAAACTACTTATAAAATAAACACATCCTTTTACTTAATTTTTACCTGTTTTTTAGAACACACATACTCCGTAGTACTTACTGTTGGTTTTCAAAAAGAAGGACTGTTAGTGTTGGGAGCTCAAACGAACTCAAGAAAGAATCCAATTTGTAACGGGCCGATTAATTATGTATTCTGTATTACGTTGCTAACTTACTGTATTTGTACTTTAATTTGCACATTTCTTCTTGCTATTTTTTAAGCTAACTGAATTGTTTTTAATCATTTTTTACGAGGGACAAATCTCGTCCCGTCCCGATCCCGTCCCGATCCCGTCCCGTCCCATGAGGGATAAGACCCGGCGAGATTTGAAAAAAAAAAAAATCCCGTCCCATGTCCACCCCTAGAATTATCAGTCGATTGTTTCTTCAAATATATACGTACTACATTATATATATGTATATTCATACACTAATAATATCTTTTACTGATAAAAAAATCAAAGAAATATGAATAACTTGAAAATATTGTCTCTTTTGTTTTGGCTCCCGTAAATTGTAATACTTATTTCGTGCAATAACATCATTAGAATGTGTATTGCTTTTGATATCTATATATACTCAACAAATAACATATAAATATATAATGATTCGAGTATATAGTTGAGGGAAAAAAACTGAGAAATATGTTTATTATTTTTTTTTGAGAGAACTATATTATTATTATTATTATTATTATTATTATTATTATTATTATTATTATTATAAAGAATATCAACTAGAAATTACATGAAAGTGAATGGAGCCGGCTAACAAGCTGAGCTTCGCAACCCTTATAAATACTAAAGGCAACTCTAGTCAAAACTCAAGACAAGTATCCTTGGTATACCCAGGTAGCCCCCTAGCAACCCACACACACCCGCTTGAAAAGCCTCATGACATCATCCCCTAAGCCGCCAATAGTATAAAAAGAAAACGACAGAAAGTTATATCATTTGTCTCTTCAAGCCTCCTCATACTTTTTCCTTTTGTTTTCAACAGCTACGGTAGTTGTCTTACCTGTGATGAAACTTGAAAAACTAGAATTGCTAAAGATAGATGTACTCGTAATGTCATCAAAAGTGTCATTTCCCTGAAACCAGTTGTAGAACAGAATATCGGTCGGACAAAGCTCATCTCCGTTAACATCAACCATACTAGTAGACGTCTTTTTACTAACAAAAATGTCAGGCTTCAAGCACTCCTCATACAAAGCATCACGCATCATGTTATGACGGTGCTTAACACCAATATCAACAACACAAGCAAGGGCGTGATCTCCCCCATGAATCCAAAATGTCTTTCTCGCAAGCAGGGTATTTGGCTCCCACGTGGAACAACTCAATACCAAGATGATATTTAATAATGGACCGAAAGGTAGCTGGGTTCATAACCTGACCATGACTAGGTATAGGTATAACCTTTAGCCATTGTTGAGCCATAGGGAGCTTCAGGTTTCCAATCAGAGCTTCTTACCTCCCAGTAAGAGCAAACTCCATCTTGAGGTGCTTGCTGACATTTTTGTAATAATCGCTAGCCAATTTCTTCATTAGACAAGAGGCTGGTTGTATCACACATATGTCCAAGTCATCCTTATGAATCAACGGATGTAATGTAAGTGAGAAAAGAAGAGATCCAAGAGGGTCACCTTGTTGAACTCCTTAACACAAATAGAGGGCTTAATCACCGTAATATAAATGAGCAGGGCGAGCATAGCAAAACTCAACCCAATGGGCGATAAAAAAACATATATATGACGAACCTTCTTAATCATAGCACTGCGATCAACCAGATTAAAAGCATTCTTGAAATCAACCAAAAGCATAGTCAGGCTTTTATCATAACCCTAATATTCCACTAATATGTTAACCGCATGCAGCACCGCTTCTCCACCACCCAAAACACCCACCCCAAACTATGCATTTGCCATTATTATTATTATTATTATTATTATTATATTAACTTTTATTTAATAACAATTTACAAGAAATTAGTGGGTAGCCGAGATACTATATATTAACTTTTATTATTATTATTATTATTATTATTATTATTATTATTATTATTATTATTATTATTATTAATATTAATATTATAACTTTATCATGATGAAAAAAAATTTACATAAAGTTAGTTGGAAGCCTCGTAACAAATTGAGCTCCAACCCTTTTTTAAATAGTAAAACCAACTCTATGAAATATGAAATCACCATTATCAGACCCTGCCATATGACTCTTCGTAACCAATTGAACTCGCTTCAGAAAACCAATAGCATCACCCCCAGTTCTCCAAAAGTAGAGAACGCAAATGCCATGAAACAATACCCCTTAGTAGCACAAATATCCGCGTACTTCTTCTCCTTTCTTTCAGTGGCTTGAGAGACTGCCTTGCCGGATACAAACATCAGCCAAAACATCTCGGACCATGTTGTGTCGGTGCTTCGTCCCAATGCCTCGACTGCAATGTAGAGCGTGATCTCCAAATGTGTCCATCCTGTCAAGCTCACAGCTATAATAGGTTGGATAGCCACTAAACATAGGGACCGAAAGATGGTATTGGAGGACAGAACGAAACTGGCGAGACGACATGGTCTGAGCTAGACCCTCAATGGGAGTAGTCAACAAAAAATTATGCGCTTTGTCTCCTCTCACCGCTTGTAGAACATGCAACTACCTTGGAGTCGAATTGAGGGTAGACACTAAGTTGTCATCAATAAACTTGAAGTATCGATCCGCCAATACTGACATGATTTTTTTTAGGGGCGGGGGATACAAACAAGTCATCAATATACGAACCAACACAAGTGACATACCTCGAGATAGATTAGGTGAGGACGCTGTCAAGGCAACTGTCCGGGCGTCCAGAAGGTGACGACACCGATTTACTTAAAATTGATGATTGGAGTTCAGCAGTTTGGAGACGAGATGCGATGAAAGCAAAATGACTAACATCCTCCACCGATAGCACCCCAAACCCATCAAGTTTTAAAGGAAGAGTCGCCTGATGCCACTGCCACGGACCAAACCCTGGGCCTCTTGCAGTAATAGCCTGCTCAAGGGAGGCTCGAAGCTCATCATCAAAGCACCTTAGAGCGTCAAGGAGGGTATGAGAGGGGCACGTTTGAAGAGCAAACATCAATCTAGAGACCCCAATACAATTTCGTAGAAGGAGCAATTCGCACTGGGGATCTTCTAGCCTTCTAACAACCCTAAGAGCTTCTATCGATTTGTCAACCCTCTTCATAATCAAGCTAGTGCAGAATGTAGGATTGTTGCTGACCGGGCCGCCTAACAATTTCACTCCCAGTTTGGGTCTAGAAATGTCAGACGGGAACAGACCAACTTCAAAGCACCTCGGATCTTCAGTCGGCCAAAATAATTTAGTTTTCTGAATATTAATGAAAAGCCCCAACTTAGACCCTCTCTAACCACAATCTCCAGCGCCTTAGCAACCTCCCTAATGTCACCTAATAGGGTACCATCGTCTAAGTACCAGGCGTTAACGTCAAGAGCACACGAGGTATTAATTTTGGTGACAAGCGGATGCAACACTAAAGCAAACAAAAGCGGACCTAGCGGTTCACCCTGCTGCACACCTTGACAAGAGCGTAAAGGAACATCCTGCCAATAGAGATGAGCAGGTCGGGCATAGCAGAATTCAACCCACGGAGCAATGGAAGGGCAACGGGTGCGCACTTCCCGAATTAAAGCACTTCTATCGACAAGATTAAAAGCGTTAGAGAAGTCCACAAGAAGCAAGGACATGCCACCATCCATACCCTTATCTAGTAAAAGCATGTTAATCAAGTGCAGAATAGCTTCACCGCCTCCCGACACACCCACGCCAAACTGGTGTGTGCCTAAATAACTGCTAAGCTCCTTGGTGACGATTGAAGCAGTCGATTTGGAAACCAATCTCCTCCAAATAGAACCTACTGCAATAGGGCGAACACCCCGACCTGGTTTCAACAACGGTGTCAAAGGAGCACTCGCTACAAATTCTGCAAGTACACGAGGGCAAGCACCTGACAGAAAAAGGTTAACAACACCTGTGATGGCTCCAAAAAGCTCACTAGCAATGCTGTCACAAACCCCACTCAGAATCTCAATGAGATGTTGCGCTCGAAGACCATCTCTCCCACAAGAAGTACCCTTGGGGAAGCTCTTAATCCGATTGAGGACTAACTCTTTACTAACCGACAAAGCCGGCACCATGAGAGGATCACATGGAACAACCTGTGGAGGAGAAATAGAATGCTTAGCAAGGAGCTCAGCAACCATGTCATCATTGACGGGGGCAATCCCAAAGGACGTGAGGACCCTAATAGCAGCAGCATAATGACCATCCCCCATTTTGCGTTTACACTGTACCACATTCAACTCAAATTGAGACACATATTTTTTCTTCTTGGCCAAGCTAGAGTCGTAAGAGGCATTAGGGGTGAGAATATTCTGAACCAGAGCTTGCATCCCTCCCAGCTCTCTCCACAAGGCCAAGGCAGTAGCAATAGATGCAACCTGATCCCTCTTCCTTCCAATATTCATACCTTTAGGACGGCCTCGCAAAGCAGTCGTATTAACTACACATGCCATGAGAACAAATAATTGAACCCAATAAGAAATATCTGATGGTTGAGCAATGACTCTAGAGAGAGCTTCAAGATATACCCTCCCAAACTCAAGACGGAGCTTGTAGGGGGTACTTTTGGAGGTCACAAACCTACGCTCAAGAAAATGCTCAAACAAGTGCTCATTAAAAGCCAATTCCTCCGGCCTAGCTACGTCAACCTCATGGATATCAAGTGAGTCCCGATGACTAGGAGGCAACGAACACGGAGAAGCATCCGGTCTAGGAATCCCATAGATAGCAAATGACTCACCGTTAGCATTACACCCCGGCTCGGCGGTAGGGATCCCTATACCTCCGTGCTTGCACGCCATCCTTACCGTATGATTACGCAAACAAATGCCACATAACCAACGACCAGCCTTTTCAAGGTTGGCAGCAAAGAGTTCATAAACAAACTTGTCTGAAGAAATGACTCTCTTATATTTCTCAACAGCCTCCGACGTACTGAAATGCCTAAAGAGGTGATCAACGAAATACTTCGGCATGAGACCGGTATTCGCGGGACGACCATCCCTACATTCTTCATGTAACGGCCCAGGATTATAATTCCCGAGTTACGTTTCGAGGGATTAAACCCCTCGTTAGGACCTTGCGCCCCGAGTACAGGTTGAAGGTTTCAAAACCTACTTTAATGTTTTCAAAGGGGGATTTCATACCCAAAATCAAAGGGATCGTTGAAATCCCCGGGGGAGTCCCCTGTACCTGTCGTAAGTCTAAGCGTGGAAATCAGAAATAGTGCGACTAGCGGAAATAAGTGTAATACAAGAGGGTGCCACGGCAGAGCCGGGTCAAAACGGAGTCAAAAGTATAAATCCAAAATATAATCAGAGTCTGGTGAAGTCTATACTCCAGCGCTCACTCTCCGCCGACAAAATGACCCGCGCAATAAGCAAACAGCACCGATAGGAGGAACATAAATAATACCTAAAAAATTTGATATGGGGCGGGATCAGATCGATGCCCACTTAACTCTGCATCCCAACCATAAGCACACATATACGCTATACCTAATAAAGATGCTTCTAGATGCATGGCGGAATATTAACACACTAACATGCTCCTAAGATCAAGTACATAATAATAATAAGGCCTTAGCACAGAATACCAAGTGGTATATCCCTCTCCTACCTCCACCCCTTCCGATAGGTGGAGACTGGCCAGCTCGTGAATGCATTCATTCATAATAGGGCGGCACGCATGCCTAACCCGCTCCACAATAAAGCCCGCAGGCATCTCATAATATAAGGAAGTGCATGACTCGATTGACTCAGGGTACCCGATGGGGCTGGGCTACCCTATGACCCTAGCAATGACTCTAGTTACTTCACAGATAACGGCCGTTCTGTTTACATACGCATAAAGAAATAGGATGCTCAACGTAGATGCAACCTAGCATGGTACTACATGGCATGCTGATCATGAATGCAACACCTAGTATATCATGCACCTAAAGTAGGGAATAGCTCTATTCAATCTGAGTAAGCTCCGAAGAGACTTACCTGGAAGTGCAGAACAGCAAAAGGCAACAACTAGGTATACAAAAGCCAACATGTCACAGATGATCACCTAACACACATATATAAGTAATATAAATAAGTCTACTTCTAATGTTACTTAAGCATATAATATCACACACAAGTCATCAAATTTATTCCTCATTTTCCCAAGATTTCCCAAAACTCTTTTAAAACCTCAAGTTAGATCAGTCACCATTCAAAACGCTTCCTCAAATCATCCAAAAATTCATTATAAAACATTACCCTTTCATCAACTTATTTTATTATTATTTCAATACAAATCCGACAAGGTTAGTATATTTCCAAAATCCTCTTTTTAGTTTTATTAAATCCATTTCCAATCTTCAAAACATTTTTCACATCCAAATCCATATCCAAATATTATACTTGAATATATAACCCCTTTAAAACTCATTTCCTTATCTTAACACATTATATAATATATACTAATTTCCAAAAATATATTTGTCTCACAAAATCTCATAATATAATAATTATAATAATAAACTCAACCAAATAATCAAAATCATACATATGTAACACAAAACCCTTTCAAAACTCAACCCAAGAAAAGGAATCTGGCCCAAAGACACAGATAGGCCCAGTCTTTATTTCTTTTGAAGACCAAATCGGCCCAACAAATAAAAGGCCCAACTCTCCCAAAACCCTAATTTCCCTAAAAACCGAACCGGCTTTGTTAATTAAATACTTGAACCGGTTCAACAATTTAAAAAAAACCAACCCAACCCAGCGGGACTATTCACCATCCCTGCCAGTTCAATCGGCCTGTTCAGAACGAAAAGGAGGAGGAACCAGAGGCCTCGCCGGATTCTCTCACCGCCCCTCCGACCACCCTATTGACCCGCACAAACCCCAGAACGACAAGAATGCAAACAAGGAAGAAGGAGATGGTTCGAGTGCTCACCGAGGGCTCGAGATTTCGCCGAAAAATTCGTCGGGGCTCCTTCGGTGCTCGTCGGAGGTGGATCCTTGCCGGATATGGCCGCGCCTTGGACGGAAGCAGGGGTGGAGGAAGGTGGAGGCGGCGACAGCGGCTGCGGGGTGCTTCTGGTTGGCTCCGACCCGTCCTCGTCCGCCGGGGAAGTACTGCTGTTGTTCGGACACCAGGAGGAAGGAGGTGGGGCTGGTGTTTAGGTGCTCGGAAAACAGGGAAGCGTGGCGCTCGGTTGCTCGCTCGGCGGTGGCTGCTGTTGCTCGGAGGCGTCGAAGGTTCTCCTGCCGCTGCTAGTGGCTGCCGATGGGTGGCCGGTGGCGTGGCTGCTACTGCCGTTTGAAAGAAGGAGGAGATGGAGAAGCTCGGCTGATCGGAGCAAAAGAAGGGAAAGCAAGGGGAGTGTTGTTGTTGCTCTCGATACTGCAGAAAGGGCAGAGGAAGAGGGAAGAAAAATGAACAGAGAATCTGGAATTGGCGTGGAGAGAAAGTGAGGATATGGGTGTTGGGCCAAATTTGAAGAAAAATACAAAGTTGGGAGAGAGCTGTGTGTTGTTCCTCAGATAAAGGGAGGATAGATGAGGACAAAACGGGGGAAAGAAACAAAGACCACTAACCCGATTTGAATTACATGAGACACAAACCCCGAAGCCTGCTCTCTCTCGAATTTATCCCGGCTCGATAAAATAACGTTTCAAAATGAGAGGATATTTTTCAAACTTTAAGGTGAAAAGACGGAATAAATCTCCAAATTTTCAAAATTTGATCGGAATTCCCTTCAAAGATTTTAAAATACGAGTATTATATTAAGGGTGAGAATTTTCGAAATATCCGAGTTTTCCAACTTAAATTCCTTTCATATAATTTATTTTTAATTTATTATTTTAAAACCCGAGGCCTTTACATCATCCACCTCTAAAAACAAGTCTCGTCCTCGAGACTAAAATTATTTTCAAAACCAGAGGAGGAAGTTTTAAAATACGAGTCCAAGGACCATGCCCAATGATCTTGCAATCATCTCGGTTGCGTCTTCCGGGATTCTCACAACATCCTGGTCACGGTCGTGACATCTCCAATTGGTCTTGACAAGTATGCAATAAGCGCCCCTATCACATCCTCGCTTCGACTTCTCGGAAGTACCACAACCCTAAAAGTTCCACAATACCATCACTAAGCCTTAGCAAGCGCCCTCATAAAATGCTTGTATCCACTTCGTGACGTATCATAGAGTTGCCCGGGTTTGAAAAGTTTCAAAGAGGATTCCATAATTGAAAAAGGTTGGCCTCAAAATCGTGGAAATTATCGATCGTGTTCGGTCTTCCCAAATCCAAGTTAGTCCTTTTCAAAACCGAGTTAGTCATTTCCAAACTCTTTCAAAACCCCTTTAAATCCCAAGTTGATCAAGCAATTTCAGAACTCAAGAGGTGGAATCATCCACCTCTAAAGGCTAATCCCATATTCTCTTCCTAAGTTCCAATCTCAAAGACAATTCCAATATACGAATCTCTAGCCATTATCAGAATTGATATATAATCAAGACATGCCACATCATAACCAACCAAACACCGAAATTGGCCACGCCAAAACCGTAACATAAATAGACATTACCAACATGGTCGCACACCAGTATATTGGAACATCAACACTCAACATTAGCATTTCATGTTCTAAGTGCCAACAAATAAGAATGCACCAAGCAGAAATGTCATTTTTGAAGGGGCAACATACAAACACATCAAGTCTCAACCTTAGTAGATCACATCAGCATGGTTTCTTACTTACCACTACCAACACGTACAACAAAATTTTGTCATAATAGAAAGGCAACAAGTTAGCACAACAAAATCCATTTCAACAAGATTCAATAAGCCAAGATATTCACCATTTTCATAGCCAATGATCTAGATGAAAATCAATTTTTGAAATATCAATGCATATAGGTATCACCACAATCACGTACATTTCAGCAATTTATGTTCAAGTGTCGACATAGAATCGGTCACGCTCTCATGGTTTAGCATTAGCAAAGTCTAGTAGCATAGCAGAACAAGATATTATTGTCACATCAACATTTAACTTGAAAATATCGCATACCAATATATCAAGATAACATGCACCCTTATACTATGGACCCTTCATTCTACTATCACTTAGTTCCCAAGTATTTCATATCAGCATATAACATGATTTCACACTAGGTGTATACATCATTATCTCTCAATACCTCAAACAGTCACATGTCATAAATCCTAATATACTATCATGCTTGGCGAGTATTGCAGAATATCAAGTATCGTCATAGCAAAACAAGTTACCACATAGCCTCATGCTAATAATAATTCGAGCAAAGGTAATATCAGGCCAGAATCACAATAACATACTGTCACATATTACGGGGCACATAATATCATGATTACTAAACACAAGGTCAGGATCTCAGAAGGTATAGTTCACATTCCACGAGTAAAAGAAACAGGCAAGGCTTACCAACACAGAACACCAATCATATCACAAGGTTAGTCCCTTAGGGACACCAAAGCACTCAAATTTATCATCATAAGTAGAAGTTAACCACGTAACGTCCACTACCAGTTCGTCAATCCAAGAATCAATATGTCAGTTCTGGGACCTGGGGTTTACGGGCCCACCGTGCTTCCGCTGCGCCGCTCCCGTGCTATTCGGCTAAACGTGCTCTTTTCTACGTCATCGTTCGTCAAAGTATTGCAATGAAATTTTTAGTTAGCGGAGATAGGGGAGAGACAAAGAGGACAACCTGGACTCCCCATGGAACCGAACACAGACCAACTGATGACGACACGACAAAAAGAACAAGATCCCAACCCAAGAAGGAGTATGGTGCCCTTATGGAACTCTACGAGGTTACAAGTGCAGCAAGCAAAACACATACCCATCGTGGAGTAAACTAGTCACATCACTGAACACTAACATGTACCTACCTTAATGAAAGATGTTAACAAATAGGGGCAACCAAAAACATGATCGGGTTCTGCATGTGCATAAGAGACTAGCTAGCAACTTTTCATTTCATATATTAGACAAGCTTGATATGTATAAGAAACATGTATACACGGATGCACAATAGATTTGTGTGACATAAAGCTCATGCAAAATCTAACAACAACACAGAGCATTACACGTAGGGTAAATTGTTCATGACAGGTACACATAAGCAGGTCATAGTCAATGTGGGATCATATGAAGACCTATCGAGATGTTTCCTATCCATCGGACTAATGCCATGAAAGGATCATATAAAGCCGTATAGAAACCATGTCATGTAACAACAACGTTCTTATGATAGGATAAATGGGGGATGTCAGTATATAATGAGCTATGGTTGGAAAGCAGTCCTCCATGATATTAGTAATATATTGTCAAAGAACGAACACAATCAAGGATAATCGTTGAGGAATAATTTAACACCAAAATCACATTTCACGTATATATGCATCTACCGTGTCGTAGGGTATAACACGCAACTAGATACTCAATTGCTAATTAACATATATCCCACCAAAATATGAATTTATCCAATTAAGCATCGAAAGGGCATCATGTGATAAGGACAACAATTCAGATGAGAACACTCATAAGCACGCCACTAATCATATTTAACAAGAGACAACTCTATGGAGGCATAGCATTCTAACTAGACTAACAATATCTAACATGCTTGGACAGTCATAAGATCATGTAGAGAGAGTATAGCAAGGGTATCACAACCCATGACAAGAGTGGCTACATGAGATGCAAGTTGAGCATGCGATCGTGTAAGTCATATCTCTACAGGCATAGATTTTACAAGGTACTACATGATAGTCACAAATGTATATAATAAGATACATCGAGCAACTCCACATAATAGTGGGACAAGTCATAGAAGTTTAAGCAGGACCACTAATATTGCACCCAATCATTAGCACATATAAAAGTAATATAAGCAGTTGTGATGAGGGAGTCATGCGCATATCATAGTGCGAAATAGGACAATGCTCCTAAGGTATCATGTTTCAAGGGGACTGTAAGCTACATAATGTATGCAAAGATAATCATGCGAGTGCTTTATAGCTATCGTGATGTGTGTGTGGACATGCGAGGTGTCAAATTATTCATTTGCGGAAGCATTAAGAATGTCAGGGGACATGCAAAAACAACATCGAGTGATGAGACGATAGGCGCACATTGATAATCACCTAATGTTTAATATGCGTCGAAAATAGGCACTAACTCTACAATTGGGTCTATCAATCCCTAATCAGTTAAAGGATCCCACATTAGAGATGTTGGGAAGAATGCAAGACTTCGCGGAGTCTATCCTACAGAAGAGCAGGTCATAAAGCGGGTAAAGCATGAATACACACAAGCCATAATTCATGGGTCCTATAAGATATATTTTAACAAGATAAGATGCATGGCTATGCAGCATAGGTTACATGTTCATTTGACAACTAGCACGAATGCATTTAAGGGGTCAACCAATCGTAACGTGACCATATGAGGGCAAGGGGGAAATATGGCAGAACGACAATATGAGCTTAAGATAGTACGACCTCACATGAAAATAAAGCATGCAAGTGCACAGGTATAGATTGACAGCATACAACCAGGGCATGTATTTAGGATATATCAAGTCACATCGTGATCCTACATGATGCTAGCGGTACATGATAAGACATGGGTATCTCTACAGAGTGAACAAGAGAACATCACAGTCGATATATCATAATCATGCTAGGAATTAATGAACCGTCATAGGAGTACATGGAATGGTACAGTACTATCACATCATGGAACAATCATGTTCACGTAATGAAGCAAGCATGACAAATTACCACTCATCGAGTCATATTGGAATTCATAAGCCCTATAGGATACTACCGACACATATCGAACATGAATACAATCAAGATAATGCGATTAGATTCATCCTAACATTCAGGTGTCATGCCATATGTTCATGCAAATACGAGAAGATGTCATATAGTAATAGAGGAATACCACCGAGTGAGATCATGTAAGAATGCTAGGACCTACCATTGCGGAAAGCACGTCGGTCATCAAATTTAACATCATCTAGCCAGGATAAGTAAGGTATGTTATGGTAATAGGAAGAGGGAAGAACCACTATCAGGAACCTAGCTCGAGAGAGAATCAGCAATAATGCAAGCAAAATATAATTCACACGAGTCACAACCAAGGATCCTACATGATACTAAAGGCTCTACTTAACATACGATACATGCGTTCAACTAATCATGGCGACACGTAAGAAATCAATTCAATCACATTCCAACAACATAGAAACATGAGGAAGGTTTTACGATGTATAACACGAGTTTAAGTAATGGCAATATGACTAGAATACGGGGGCATGAGCTCAAACCAACACATACTAGGATAAAACATGCATTTCTCAAGACTCAATTATACCACATATTCTCCATCCAACACAAGTAATTACACAACAACACAAATTGCAAAACAATCAACATTAATTAATCTGACGAATACAGAACAGATAGGCATACTATAGATTCTTGTTACAAAAGGATAACAAGCATTGACATGTCATCACCCAACATGCTAAGACGATCATCTATCAGCATTCATACAAAGAGGAGTTGATCACACTATCATGAACCTAATTCAGGAGGAGATGACGATCAGGTAGGTTCATATCATGTGGTTCATGCTTCCAATCAATCATACAATCAATAGGCTAAGTAAACATTCTATAACAACATACGGTCATGATAGAAGACAAGACATAACACGAGACTTGAGCAATGTAACTAACCACAACATGAGCTTAACAATAAAATCATGACAGAAAGCAAGGCACAACATGAGTAGCTTCTTACTAATGATCAATTGCAAAGTACATGCGGGAAATTACAAAATCATGTCAGGCAATTCAGAGAGTGTCACCATTACAACCGGACAGAGATCCCTAAGGGCAACCATTGACCTTCCCCAACTGACTCATCACCCCTCTTTCCCGTGTGACTTTGGTACGACTCTTTGTGGTAAGAAAACACTGATTGATCATCATAAGAATCAAGAAAGACAGCCCCAGAAAAACCTTACTTTCTAACTCAGAATGACGTCAAGAACCATCTTCCAACACTCAAACGACCCTCATGTCCATACCTAACTCCCGACACCACGTGTTTACCAACCCGATTTTCGTGAGAGACATTGGCATCCAAAAGAAAGAATCGATAGAATTGTCAAGGGGTTAACATAGGGGTAGGGGTTGTTCTACACAAACTGGGCTTGACCATATAGAATTAAAGGTACTCCTGCTATCTCGTTTGCACAGGTAAGTCAATACACATTTCATAGTTAGGGCATCCAAATCAGATCTCTAACATAGCAAGCACTCAGCATAGAATCAGTTGATACACTCATAATGATCTCCTTGGAGTCTCCCAACCCATCTGTAAAGAACAAGCTGATATTTTGCCTACCCATTCTCAACTACATCCAAAAGGGATGGTCTAACGTCTTTCTACCCCATCGTTTCCCTTTGTTTGATTACCAGATTTATTAAGTCAAGTTCATATTTAGTCCATTTGAGTTAGCCATGTTAAATACATTTTGCCCTTTCTAAAACATTTTGAAAAACCATCTGAAAGCATTGGGCCATTTTCAAAACCACTTCAACCTATCATACTCGGTTTGCACAACCTGAGCTCTGATACCATCTTTGTAACGGCCCAGGATTATAATTCCCGAGTTACGTTTCGAGGGATTAAACCCCTCGTTAGGACCTTGCGCCCCGAGTACAGGTTGAAGGTTTCAAAACCTACTTTAATGTTTTCTAAGGGGGATTTCATACCCAAAATCGAAGGGATCGTTGAAATCCCCGGGGGAGTCCCCTGTACCTGTCGTAAGTCTAAGCGTGGAAATCAGAAATAGTGCGACTAGCGGAAATAAGTGTAATACAAGAGGGTGCCACGGCAGAGCCGGGTCAAAACGGAGTCAAAAGTATAAATCCAAAATATAATCAGAGTCTGGTGAAGTCTATACTCCAGCGCTCACTCTCCGCCGACAAAATGACCCGCGCAATAAGCAAACAGCACCGATAGGAGGAACATAAATAATACCTAAAAAATTTGATATGGGGCGGGATCAGATCGATGCCCACTTAACTCTGCATCCCAACCATAAGCACACATATACGCTATACCTAATAAAGATGCTTCTAGATGCATGGCGGAATATTAACACACTAACATGCTCCTAAGATCAAGTACATAATAATAATAAGGCCTTAGCACAGAATACCAAGTGGTATATCCCTCTCCTACCTCCACCCCTTCCGATAGGTGGAGACTGGCCAGCTCGTGAATGCATTCATTCATAATAGGGCGGCACGCATGCCTAACCCGCTCCACAATAAAGCCCGCAGGCATCTCATAATATAAGGAAGTGCATGACTCGATTGACTCAGGGTACCCGATGGGGCTGGGCTACCCTATGACCCTAGCAATGACTCTAGTTACTTCACAGATAACGGCCGTTCTGTTTACATACGCATAAAGAAATAGGATGCTCAACGTAGATGCAACCTAGCATGGTACTACATGGCATGCTGATCATGAATGCAACACCTAGTATATCATGCACCTAAAGTAGGGAATAGCTCTATTCAATCTGAGTAAGCTCCGAAGAGACTTACCTGGAAGTGCAGAACAGCAAAAGGCAACAACTAGGTATACAAAAGCCAACATGTCACAGATGATCACCTAACACACATATATAAGTAATATAAATAAGTCTACTTCTAATGTTACTTAAGCATATAATATCACACACAAGTCATCAAATTTATTCCTCATTTTCCCAAGATTTCCCAAAACTCTTTTAAAACCTCAAGTTAGATCAGTCACCATTCAAAACGCTTCCTCAAATCATCCAAAAATTCATTATAAAACATTACCCTTTCATCAACTTATTTTATTATTATTTCAATACAAATCCGACAAGGTTAGTATATTTCCAAAATCCTCTTTTTAGTTTTATTAAATCCATTTCCAATCTTCAAAACATTTTTCACATCCAAATCCATATCCAAATATTATACTTGAATATATAACCCCTTTAAAACTCATTTCCTTATCTTAACACATTATATAATATATACTAATTTCCAAAAATATATTTGTCTCACAAAATCTCATAATATAATAATTATAATAATAAACTCAACCAAATAATCAAAATCATACATATGTAACACAAAACCCTTTCAAAACTCAACCCAAGAAAAGGAATCTGGCCCAAAGACACAGATAGGCCCAGTCTTTATTTCTTTTGAAGACCAAATCGGCCCAACAAATAAAAGGCCCAACTCTCCCAAAACCCTAATTTCCCTAAAAACCGAACCGGCTTTGTTAATTAAATACTTGAACCGGTTCAACAATTTAAAAAAAACCAACCCAACCCAGCGGGACTATTCACCATCCCTGCCAGTTCAATCGGCCTGTTCAGAACGAAAAGGAGGAGGAACCAGAGGCCTCGCCGGATTCTCTCACCGCCCCTTCGACCACCCTATTGACCCGCACAAACCCCAGAACGACAAGAATGCAAACAAGGAAGAAGGAGATGGTTCGAGTGCTCACCGAGGGCTCGAGATTTCGCCGAAAAATTCGTCGGGGCTCCTTCGGTGCTCGTCGGAGGTGGATCCTTGCCGGATATGGCCGCGCCTTGGACGGAAGCAGGGGTGGAGGAAGGTGGAGGCGGCGACAGCGGCTGCGGGGTGCTTCTGGTTGGCTCCGACCCGTCCTCGTCCGCCGGGGAAGTACTGCTGTTGTTCGGACACCAGGAGGAAGGAGGTGGGGCTGGTGTTTAGGTGCTCGGAAAACAGGGAAGCGTGGCGCTCGGTTGCTCGCTCGGCGGTGGCTGCTGTTGCTCGGAGGCGTCGAAGGTTCTCCTGCCGCTGCTAGTGGCTGCCGATGGGTGGCCGGTGGCGTGGCTGCTACTGCCGTTTGAAAGAAGGAGGAGATGGAGAAGCTCGGCTGATCGGAGCAAAAGAAGGGAAAGCAAGGGGAGTGTTGTTGTTGCTCTCGATACTGCAGAAAGGGCAGAGGAAGAGGGAAGAAAAATGAACAGAGAATCTGGAATTGGCGTGGAGAGAAAGTGAGGATATGGGTGTTGGGCCAAATTTGAAGAAAAATACAAAGTTGGGAGAGAGCTGTGTGTTGTTCCTCAGATAAAGGGAGGATAGATGAGGACAAAACGGGGGAAAGAAACAAAGACCACTAACCCGATTTGAATTACATGAGACACAAACCCCGAAGCCTGCTCTCTCTCGAATTTATCCCGGCTCGATAAAATAACGTTTCAAAATGAGAGGATATTTTTCAAACTTTAAGGTGAAAAGACGGAATAAATCTCCAAATTTTCAAAATTTGATCGGAATTCCCTTCAAAGATTTTAAAATACGAGTATTATATTAAGGGTGAGAATTTTCGAAATATCCGAGTTTTCCGACTTAAATTCCTTTCTTATAATTTATTTTTAATTTATTATTTTAAAACCCGAGGCCTTTACACTTCATGCCCTCGGAAAGGGCAATGAAACCGATCCTCTGATTGCGAGAGAGGCATACCCACATCACCAAACAAAATAGCCCTCACAAAAAAAAAAACCAACACACACAACTGAGAGCACACACAATCGGACTCCATCGGAAACACAACTCCAACGGACTGAACAGAACAATCGCACACAAACCCGGAAGCAACAGATAGACACACACCCAACAAATCGAATAGCAACAACGACGCCGAGAGCACTCCCGGGACAGCAAAAGCACAACAACAGTGGCCGAAGATAGTAGCACAAATCAGCACCCCATCAGCCCAAAAAAACCGCACAAATTAACACAACAATTGCAGCACCAGTTGCACAACACAATCAGGCACAAACACAACAACCCAAAAAAAAACGTAGCAGCAACAATTACACCAAATGCAGCACCACCGATCACAATATTAGCAGCAGCAGCGATCGGAGAACTGAGCAGATGCAACAACCCAGAATAGCAAGCCCAAGGCGCAACAACCCCGCAAACAGATGCACCAACACAGAGCAACAATCATGCAAAATTTAAGGAGAAGGGAAGCAAACCTGCATGCAGAAACGCCGCCCACAGAGACGCGACTCCGGTAGACTAACAGGCGCCGAGATGAGGGATGAAGACCGGAAGAACGAGGCTTCTGGCGCCGAGATGAGCTGGTGAAGACGCCATCACCGATCGGCCCTGAACGCAAAATCACCGATGCCCTAGCAGAGAAAAATAATATTAACACATTTTCAAAAGTGCACAAAGGGGTCCAAAAGTACATTAATATAAGTCGTTTTTACGATGTAAACTAGAAACAAATCTAGAGCATAGGAAAGGGACGGACACAAAAGGGTCCAAGGGGTGCGTCGACCCCCTTTATCTCAGCCTCTCAGGCAATTAGGCTAAATGCATTCCTTTCATCAGTATCTTCGTTTTGATCTATTATATGCCTAAATCTGTTACATGAGCAAAAAAGTTGTCCGTCATTTAAATATTAGAAGCATGTTAACTTGTCTTACACTATACAACAATGATTTCTATTTTTCTTTACTTGATATCCTATATTATAATTCGGCCCAAGAGTTTCAAAATGAGATGTTATATCAATAATATCACGCATTTTGACAAATAAGTTTGAGCTTGTGCATTTTTTAAGTTTTTATGTCTAGTTACATTTTCCTATATGTTAAAAAAATAAGTTACATATTAACTCAATATATGTTTCACACTTTCAGTGGATTGCACAATTAGTATGGAGTTTGATGTTCATCATGTTTTTTTACTATTCTTATCATGTTAGTTTTTTTCCCTTAAATATTTCATTCATATTTATCAAAAAAAATTAATAATTTCTTATTATTGAATTATTCATTCGTACATTGCGTTTAGTAGATGTTCTCTCTTTTAACATACCAAAACTATGATATTTTAGCCTAAAACGACATCGTTTGCTGTCGTATTTTTTTTCTTTTTACATTAACAAAAATATTTTTCTTTAGACTAAAGTAACATGCGTTGTCATTTGAAATATTTTTGTGCATAACCAAGAACTCTCCTTCTACAAATTTCTGCATTCATCACTGGCGTAGGATTAAGATGATCAGCGGACGAGATTTAAAGAATTTTTTTAAAATGTATTTATATGCAATAATATAATTATTTGTATATAATTTATATAAATAATCATATTGCTACTTGTTGGGCCTAGGGCCCATGGGAGTCCAGCTCAAACAACCTTAATTTATACGTACAAGAGAGATGAGCAAAAGGTGAGTTGCTTCAGGAGTACCACTAGTGGCAAGGGAAAAGAGGAGAGAGAGGAGATTTGAGCGGGTGTTTTATCTCTTGGTTTGGTGATCCATCTTCTACATTTGACAAGTCAACAACGGGTGTTTGTTGATAGTTATTCTTCTCTCCCTGTAAATCTAATCTGATTACAAGTGTTTAGCTAGTTACGTTTTTGGAGATGAATTATTTCTAGATCTGAGTTGTATTTAGTTTGGTGTTTGAGATCTCCATGTTTGTTTGTCTCGGTTTGAGATTGGATTCTTTTACTGATTTGTTGATTAATGGATCGGTTGCTTTGGTGGGCGAAATGTGGGCTTTTTATCCTCTTGTTAGAGATGGTTTTGTTTTTCCACGTAAATCTTGTGTCGATATTTATGGTTTTATCTGCGTGTGTGGTTGCTTGCTTGTTTGTCATTGATTTGCTGACTGATTGTTATTGACTCTCTTATTACCCGAATTCGCTTCCAGTTGTAATTGAAAAGTGATTTCTACCCCAGCACTACTCATGAAAACATATACACACAGGTAATTAATTGGTGCAAGATTATATAAAAAGATATTTAAATTATAAAATAAAGGAAAAATGACCGATAATAATACGAACTATCAATGGTGAACCAAAAATAATATGAACTTTGAAAACTACCAATTCATATACAAACTATAACACATTAAACCAAAATCGATATAAGGTCCAAAATTCACAAACTATAAATTATTTTAGACTCAAATTATAATTACTTAGAAAGTTTGAGAAAACTTTATAAAATTAAATAAAAACCCTAATCTCTTCCTACCTTCCCAGTTTGGGGAAGTCCTCAACAATGGAGTTTACATAAAACTTAACCAGCCATTCAACCAATCCGCTATCCGTTCGGCTGGATTTCTGGTTGATTTTGGGTTCCCATTATTCTTTCTCACGGGTTCGACCTTTAATTTGGGTATCTTGATCTCCCTGTTCTCGGTGGTGTTTCGAATCGGGCGGCAACATGGCGGAGGGAAGATCCTCTTCAATGGCGGAATTCAACCAGCCATTCAACCAACCTGTTCGTCTTCGTTCGTGGTGTTCTGCAACTCCATCGTCGTTCTGGTGCAGTGTCGACTTCCCGCCTGCCCGACGTCCGTCGTCTCCAGCCCCGCCTGTCATCGTTCGTTGTTGTCGTCGGTGGCTCTCGTCCGGTTGGCAGTTGGTTGGTGGTTGGGTGTTTAGTGTTGTGTGGGTCTGTGCCGCTTCGACATCATCAACCTCCGCCGTTGCCGCTCTGCCATCGCCGCTCCACCATCGCTGCCTTCAAAACTGTTACGGATGGGGAAGATGATAAAGTTTTGAATTTCTAATTTTGACCATAATTTATTATTAATTACATATTGAGTCCAAATAAATTTAGAGTTTGTGAATTTTGGATCATATATTAATTTTGGTTTAATGTGTTATAGTTTGTATATGAATTGGTGGTTTTCAAAGTTCGTATTATTTTTGGTTCACCGTTTATAGTTCGTATTATTTTTGATCATTTTTCCTGAAATAAATAGATTGTTAAATCAATAATCCTTTCATAGTTACCTGAATTATGATTCTGTTCAAACGTACATTAAAACTAGATGGGCAATCCCGCGCTACGCGCGGGAAATTGTTTTTTATACCGATTCATTTTATTAGACCTAGTTTATAATATTTGATATACCAATATTAGTTTTAATAGGTAAGTTAACTAATCAATGATTTATAATGTTTAATATTACCCAAATTTATTTTTATACTTTATTTAAAAGAATTAATCAATTTGTGAAAATTTCAAATATACTTTGTAATCTTCTGAAAAATATAAATTTTATTCTGGCAATTGATGATCACTAAATTAATGTGCATAGAATTATATATTTTTCTTAATTGTAACAACATTAATATAGTCACAATGGCATGTCTTTATTTTAAAAATAAAATTTAAATAATGAAAAAGAAAAATAAGATATAATTATAGATTCTATTATCGTGTTGCTTATATGAAAACTTAAATTAATTGAATTGATGACAACTAAATTAATATGCATAAAGTTATATATATATTTACTTCTAACAACATTAATCTAATCACAACGACATGTATTTTTTTTTTAAATAATGAAAAAGGAAAAGTAACATATAATTATAGATTCTATTAGCATGTTCCTTATATTAAAGCTTTGATCAATTGAAACAAAACATACCTATGAACAGGAGAAAAAAAATATAAAAAAGGTAAAATTTATGTCCCGTTAGATGAATGTTTTTAGATGACTACAAAGTTAGGTACTCAATATTTGTAATCATCCAATAATATTCAACATAAATAATACATTTTTTGTGCTCTCTATTCTTTTTATTTAATTGCACTTATATCTATTTTTTTTATTTAACTTATATAAGAAACCGTTAAATAATATTAAGCATAAAAAATATGTAAATAATATTTATTTTGTAAATAATGAAAAAGAAAGGTAACATATAAGTATAGATTCTATTAGCATATTTCTTATATTAAAGCTTAAATCAATTGAAATAAAATCTGCCTACAAAAAGGAGAAAAGAAATATAAGAAGAGTAAAATTTATGTCCCATTAGATGAATGTTTTAGACGAATACAAAGTTAGGTACTGAGTATTTGTATTCATCCAATAATATTAAACATAAATAATATACATGTTTTTGTGCTCTCTAGTCTTTTTATTTAACTGAACTTATATGTATTTTTTTTAATTTCACTTATATAAGAAACCGTAAAATAATATTAAACATAAAAAAAAAATATTTTGTGTTTTTTAAAAATATTTTTCTTTAATTGCCCCACTGTTAAATTTTTAATGTAACAATAAATAAAATGTGATGAAGGGAGTAGATGAAATGTATGAAAAATAACAAAAGTTAAAATGATTTCGTTAAGGAGATTTGATCACTTGACATAAAGGGTTAGAGCTAATACCTAAAAGCAATAAGCTACATCTAATCTTTTTTTTTATTTAATTGCACTTATATAAGAAATCATTAAATAACATTAAACATAAGAAATACATGCTTTCATGTTCTCTATTATTTTTATCTATTGGACTTATATAAGAAATTGTTAAAAAAAATGGGATAGATAAAAGACATGAAAAATGGTGTAATTAGGGGGATTTGAACCCTAGATCTAACAAATAGAAACAATACTACAAACCATTAAGCTACAACAACTTTGTGATATTTAATTCTAATTTTAAATATATATTAGATAAATTTTTAAGCATTTAATATTTGCAATTAATTGGGCTTCACCCAACTTTATATATATAGTATAGAAGATTTGTCAAAACTGTTTAATTTTTTTATAATATAATAAAAAAGTTTGGTAAATTAAGTTGTAATTCAATTTTTTTTTTGGAAAACATAAAATAAAAATAGCAATCATATACAAGTAGTTTTTCCATTTGTTATACTTTTCTACCAACTGCCTCATCAAATATATTTCATTTGTAGTCGATCTCTTTATAATAAAACCAAACTGCTCCTCAATAAACCTCCTCGTTCTCATTTGATATTCAAATAACGAACTCAAATGTTTTACTTATTTATTTATTCATAGGAAGGCATTAAATTTTAAAACCCATTATAACAGAGGAAGAGAGATTAAACTCATAATTTATTAATTACTATTCACTATATCATATGTTAACATATCAATTAAGGTAGTAATGTTGGAAGAAAATGGACAAGTTTCTGTGAAGAAAAAATTTCAAGATGAGAATGCCGTAGATATGAACCAAGTCCATAAGAAAAATGGGCATAAAAAACCACAGCTAGGCCCAACAGACCGTAACTAGAAAGACCCAATACCCGTACCCGGACCACTAATTCCAAACGACGTCGTTCTGACTCATCACCTAAGAGCTGACGACACTAAAACCCTAGGGGATTGCGTAGCGAGAGAAATTGGGGGAAATTTGGGGGCTGGCGGCGAATGATAGGAGGGACTAGGGAGACGAAATCCTCTGAATCCTGATGGTTGCGGTGGCGCGCCGGGCGGCTCGAAGCGGCCCCCCAGTCGCCGGGGATTGCTCGTCGCCTGACCGCCACTTCTGCGTCTCCCTCCGTCGGCTTCATGTGTATGTGTGTGTGTGTATGTGTTGGGGATTGTGAAGGATTTGGAAACGGGAACTTTCTGAGTGGGAAATTGAAATAAATAATAATCGTCGTCGTTCACTGATCTGGCGAGATCAGATCTGTGGCTGACGCTTTGAGCTTTCTGAGCTTCGTTGGATTGGAATGTATTTTAAGGGCGTGTTTGGATTCCAATGCATTATAATTTGAAGGGTCTGTTTGGTACTTCCCTTCGTCTCAAATATAAGTCGTTTTGCTGCCGCCCCCAAAAAAAGCTTCCCCTGAACCTTGTGATGATCTCTTTCCTTCTGAAGGTTCATTTCTTCTTCTTCTTCGTTTCTGGCTTTAGGGTGATTTTTAAAACAGATTTTGGATTTCAAAATCGGAAAATGGAGGCTATGGAGTTGTTGAAATTATCATATTTTGAAATTGTACAAAGGTAACCGAGTCTTAAGATTGACACTTTCTTTCTGGAAATTTTGATGGAAACACTCAAAAGATTAAATCGACTTGACACTTTAAATTTCAGAAAATCAATGTCTAAGGCCTCGTTTGGTATGAATGTAGTAATCGGAATGGAAATCGAAATCGGAATCAAAACTTGGAATGAGCCATTATTGAAGCATATTGTTTGGTATAATTCGGGAATGAGAAATTAACCAATTCAACCTAAAAATACCCAAATTTAACATATTTCATCCAAAAACACACAAATCCAATCTATCAAATTAAGCATAAAATTACCCAAATTCAACGGAGGCGGATCGACGGAGGCGGATCTGGACAGGGTAGACGTAGGCCGGCCGATCTGGATTCGATGCAGAGAAAGATCCAACCAGAAGCCGAAATCGCTTTGGATCTGGACGGAGGCCGATTTGTACGGTGGTGATAGCAGTGGCAACAACGGCGGCGGTGGCTTCGGATCTGGACGGTGGCGGCGGCGCTGGACGGTGATGGTTGTGACGTGGAGACGGGGTGGTGGAGATGAGGGACGCCGGTGGAGGTGGAGATCCAGGGAGAGAGATGGATAAAAGGGGCTCAAAATTGGGGATGGGTAGATTACCCAGGTTTTTCCCAGGAATGAAAGGGGCTCAAAATTGATGGGTAAATTATTGGGAATCATTTTAATTCCTGATTTTGACCTACCAAACATGAAAATGGGAATCACCCATTCCCAATTTTGGTTGATACCAAACAAGCTCTAATATCTAATATCTACTCCCTACGGTGGGAAATAAACGATGTTTTAATGTTTTACGTGTAAATTAAGAAACCTCTTAATTATTACTTCCACCTTTAAATACCCTATCAAATAATCACCCATCACATTTATTATACACAAATGTAATCGGTTAAGAAAAAAAAAAGTACACTTTATATTGATATTGGTGCAAAAGTTAAAAAGAAATTAATTATTACCTCTAAAAGATCAAATATTGTTGATCAAATTTCACCTCCTAAAACATCAAATATTTCCGACCGAAGGGAGTAATATCTAATATCTAATATCTAATTCTAATATAATACTAAAGCAAGTTGATGATGCCACTTGGCGACTTTTGCTTAAAAATAGACTTACGTGGCAACTTCTAATGAATCATGTCCCCACCTTTATAATTAATTAATTTTTACTAATTAAATTAATTAATTATTTACTCAAAATATTTATTTGAAATTAAAAAGTTGTTATGATCCTTCCGAAATACAAATTGTAAAAACCTTTATCATCTTTTATTTACAAATTTTTTATTTTAATTACTGGTAATTATGGTTCAACTAAAAGATAAAGGTTGTGTAGTTATTATTATTATTATTATTTTATTATAATTGTTGTTTTTGTCGACTTGTCGTCAACATATTTAATCAGAACAGATCAATATAGTAATTTTCAATTAAATTAATCTTGTTAATAGTGTCAATAATTTATTATTTGTTCTTTTGACTTACCCATGGTTTTTTATCTCGCTATTCATAATGGCTCATATTTTTAAATTGACTCCTACAATTTTAATTACTCCATGACTCCTACAAATTTAGTTAATGTATGTTCTTCCTCTATTTAATTTTTTTTTCCTTTTTTCATCTTCATTGTTTTAAATTTTGTTTACCAGTTAACAATTGATCGATATTTTTAATGTACATATATAACATGAATGTGTTAAGAACACCCTTAAAAAGAAAACTACTCCAAGACTCCTAACTACAAAGTTCAAAGGTACATAAAGAACTAGATAATGATATATAATATGCAATTAATCAACTTCTTATTACTCTACTAATCATACTACAAAACAAAACTCCCAAATATCTATATGTGTATAAAGTAACATTTTGCAGTTAAAATTATTTTATTTTATTTTAAAACAAGAAGTTACAAATTATTCTTAATTAGCACAGACTAGATTTTACAACTAAATATTTCTTTTGCCTAAAAATTCAATTTATGAGGAAATTCTCCCTTTTCATTACAAAGGAAATTCAATTTATATACACCCAAAACGACCCGTTATTTATTAAAAATAAGTCAATATGTATTAACCAAAAATAACATTAGATAATAAACAAAACTATTTTTTCTTTATTATATTATCTAAATTAAAATATTAAATCTGTTATCCTTGCTTAATTTTCTTATTTAGGTTTTTTTTTGAATAAGTAATTATTTAATTAATCTAATATATAATTTAACTAATACTTACTTGATATGTTTTCTTAGCCTTATCCGGATTTCATCCGGAGGGTAAGGCGAAATCTTAATTTTCATTTTCATTTTAATTAAGTAACAACATCCATAAACATAGCTATCAACTAACTCTTTTTTATTGTAATATTATTTCCAAATTTCTTTGAGTTAGGTTAATATCACGTCTCCATGGGAAGTTTGTTATAATTAAAAACCAGTAAGATTCTATAAATCAATTTTCATAAACTTTAATGATCTATAAAAAAATATCTTTTGTTTATTAATATAAAGGGTTATTAATCATATTTTAAAATTAAATTATTCTTATTTTCTAGATAATCATCTTTTTTAAAGATTCACCAAATCTCATATTCTTATCTTTTGTTGAAAAATAATAATAAATGAAAGTTTTTGCCTAAATTGTTCCACGAATAGAGCTATCAATCTTGGATAAGAAAATGTAATAGGTTTTCTATAAGAGAAAACTGTAGCCTATATACCAAAATTTTGGGATGTTAGCAAAACTAACCCCCCCCCCCTCCGGCCCAAAATTGCAAAAATGTCAAAATGATCCAAAAATTTACAAAAACAACCGGTGCCCAAAACCTGTGGTAGCCGGGTTAGAGAGGAGGGAGCCATCAAATCAAGGGTGAAAAGCACTCATTTTATTTCAATTGGAAATTCAAGAGAAGAGAGAGAGAACACCATTGAAGGACCTTCAAGAGAGGAGAGAGAGAACATCATTGAAGAAGCAATCGAAGGTTAGAGAGGAGGGAGTCGACCGCCAAAGGACCTTCAAGAAAGGAGAGAGAGAGAGAGAGAGAGAGAGAGAGAGAGAGAGAGGGGGACTACGCAAGTCGAAAAAGGAATAGCCATATTATACTCTACCCACCCGTACACATTATCCTTTGCTTGAAGCCAATTTGAGCCTTATAAGCCTATTTTGTTAGCTCCACAAAATCTTCCTAGCCGATTATTAGCCTGACTGTTGTGAGCCTAATTCGCCATGTTTTACATGTACTTTTATATCGATTTCTGCATGCATTTCATGCATATTGGGTTAGAATAATACAGAACCTATGTAGTTTACACTTATTTGCAATATATGGAGGTCTACACAAGTTTTTGTTATATTTCGCAGAAATCGGACGCACTTTGGAGCTTAAAGGAAAGTCATGGAGAAGCTAAGAATGGTGCAGCTGGAGAAAAGACCATTTTTCGGCATTCATCATTCTGGATCAAGCTTTGATGTCTTCATAAGAGTTGTAGCCCTCGAAAAGAGCTTTCCAACGCATGGTCATATGCGTCAATCCGACGAACGAGGACTCAGAAAAGTGCGTTTCAAGAACAGAGCAGAAAGCTGAGGCCAAGTGTTACTCGATATCGAGTACTTTTACTCGATCTCGACCAAAAAGTCCGAGCAGTGCCTGGTCGAGTAGGAGCTGATCGAGGAGCTGAAGACGAAGCCAACCCGACTCAGAGCCCTACTCTATATCGAGTAGTTTACTCGATATCGACCAAGCCTTGAAGCCGCATCTGGAGTCGAGGAAGCAACACTGAGTCGAGAAGCCGAAGACTGGACATACCGAGCAACCTTTACTCGATATCGAGTACTTTGCTCGATATCGACAACCCAGCACCACATGTCCGAGCCAGTGTCGGAGAGTAGTTACTCGACCAAGATCAGAAGCCGTAGTCGACGACGACGTTACTCGATATCGAGGAGATCTTTCCTGAGCCGCGTTACGCGGTGAGCTGTCCGAGTCGAGTTAGGCTTGCTTGGAGCCGAAGTTGTCTGATTCTATCCACATCTATCAAGTTTTATCAAGATCTATCAACTCCATGGAGATTTACCTACTTTAGATATATTTTCCTTTATGGATTCCTTTATTCTATTTATTTATCTTTAAGTAAGTAGATATTTAGATATAGATATAGATAGACTTTCTTACCTTGATTAGCAAGGCTTGGAAGGCTATAAATAAAGCCTTAGGGGGCTGATTTTCATCAATTCAAGCAAAGCCGTCTTCGGGCGCAAGGAGGCGAGAGAGAGAGAGAGAGAGAGAGAGAGAGAGAGAGAGAGAGAGAGAGAGAGAGGAGGCGAGAAAGGAGAGAGAAGGAGGAACGTTTGGAAGGTTTTGTAAGTTTAAGTTTTATTTTGAATGTTAAAGTTAGTTTCTTTTATTATGGTTTGTTTCTAATTTCCTTCTTCTAGGGTTTGGGTGATCCAACATAGATATGTGTGTTTGATTTATAAATCCATGAATTTATATGTCTTTATCATCATCTACCTATGTGCTTAATCCTTTGCGACAGTCGAGGACAATTCCTTATTTGCAATTATGAAGCGAAAGTGAATTAATTATGAATTTGGATAGTAATTAGGCTTTGCTTGCGAAAGTTTGTTGATCCTAATTAAGAAAAGGTAGAAACAAATTAGGTTTTTATGTGAGAGCCTCTATCTCCTAAATTGTTGGAATTTGCGAAAATCGATTCTTTTATATAAAACATGCATCTTTATGTGATTTATGATCTACACATATGTTTATTGTTGCGGTGATCCCTAATCTTGGAAGTTTGCATCTTTATTTGTTTTATTTTATTATTTTTATTCAGCACATATTCTACTTGATATCAAACCACCATTCTCTTTCCATCCATCGACATCCACTCCTCTATTCTTTGTCGACAGCCACCCTCATCACCTTTTCCCGCTATTCCTGAACTCCAAAACACACTAAACCTAGAACCGCCGACTTCTCTCCTGAGGACGAACCTGACTCCCCTATACTATAGCGGGGGTCTTGACTACAAATTTATTTGGTCGAGAAACCCTCTCGTCAAATTGGCGCCGTTGCCGGGGAGATATCAATTGCGCCTAGTTTAATTGTGTTTAAGGTTCAAAAAAGCCCATCCCTTTTTCTTACCCTATCACATACCCTACCACCACCTACCTCACCGGTACCAACTGGGTGCTAAGCTTTTGCCACTAATTTGTGTTCTTGATTGTGATTTCAAAGCTTTGGTACAAAGATGGAAGACTTTGTCGAAGGGAATCCTGCATGGGAAGAATGGTATCAAGATTTGTGACGGAGAAATAGGATCGCAGTGGAGGAGTCACGATTAAGGGAAATAGCTCGGCTGGAAGACGAAATCAGAAGGCTTGAGGCTTCCATTCAGTCTAAAGGACCATGCCCTCCTCTCGACGAGCCAATTGACCCACTCAATGTCGACAATCAGGTATGTCCTTCCTCGAATTTCATTCCTACTTTGCTACCTATTGCTGATGAATCATATGAAGGATCCCAAGGCGAAATAACACTAGAAGAGAAGAAGTTGGACATTGTTGACCAGGGCATTCCAAGATCTCTTTTACCTTACAAGGTGAAGGCTATCCCCGATGATTTTGAGCAACCGATGTTCATATTCAAGTATGGGGTCCTAGCAAAGTGGCATGAAGCTCCACATGATGAGGTGGAAATATCTCTTCCCATTCCACCGTTTTGCTGTGGTGGAGACGCGCAACCAAGTCAACCTATGAAGCGGAAGAGGTATGATGATGAGGTATGTATATTTTCTTTATATCTTCCTTTATGCATGACAGCTGGAGCCCAGGAAGATGAATGGGTGAAGCCATGGAGCGTTCACTCGGGGAGGTTTAAGCTTCTTCACATGATGTCCCCGGATGATATCCCACGCTTCCCACCACCGGAGGAACCACCAAATCCACCTATACCTCCGGATAAAGATGAGCCAGGCTAATGCTTAATGAAGAAGTCGGCCTAGCGACTATAAAATCTAGAGCTTGTAAATAAATATTTATTTTTTTGGACTTTTGGACATTGTTGCTTTTTGTTTTTTGGTTTTGAACTTTTAGTTTTTCTATTGTGGGTATATGTATTCTACACTTTTCAGGTCCATGGATAGAAGCCAGCTATATTCAGACTCGGCCCAGGCATTCTTTCATTCAATATAAAGAAGATCTGCACACTTGTCGAGTGAGTTTCTTTCTCTACCCTTGTTTTTATACAGTGAGGACACTGTAATGTTTAAGCATGGGGTGGGAAAAGGGCTTACTTCATGCATATTTGACATATTTGATATTATATGTGCATATTTAAAATTTATTTCTTGAATTGCTTACGCATGGCTATTTTGGAATTCATTATTGATTTATGTGCTTATATGCATGTTTTCCAAAAGTTTAAAGAAAAATGACCCCCATTGAATTTTTTTTATGTATTTTTTTTTTGATAAATGTCATGGAAGTTATATTGAACTCGACGATGCAAAATTAGATTCATTAGAGATATAGCATGAAATTGCCTAGTAAAGGGAAGTCACAATGAAGTGCATATTTTATTGAAAACCATAGAATGAGGTAAAATTTGAAGTTGCTTTTGACATGTCGCATGATAAGAGGATAGAGGACTTTATATTTTGATACAATGCTCATTGTTTATATTCCTAGCCTTACCTATGCTTATGCATCACAAAAGCCATATATATGCCTTATTTCAATCATTGCTCCACATGTTCTAAATATTTCCATTTTTTACCTTATTTCCTATCTGGGGATTATGTTGAGAATGATGTTACATTGTGGAGATGTTATATGGTGTTTGTGTTGTTGTTATCATTATTTGGAGTTCGGAAGGAATGTTTGAAATATATGGAAAATTTAATGAGTGAGAAAAAATCCGGTCACCTCAGGAGATAAAGGTAGATCGACCCTGCTTACTGAGATAATAGTTCAGTGAGATGGGACACACAGGTGAGGAGTCCAAAGCACCAAGTATCCGGGGCCATTCATGACACCCATGTTTGCGAATCGCGAGAAGGCAGTGCCGAGGTTAGAGAGGTAAAAGCATTATTGTTGATAAAAGCATTATGAAAGGTGAGAAATCTTATGAAGAAAGAATGTGGTATGAATGTTGGAAAGTACTCCATTTCCCCGGATTATTAGCACCACATTGCCAAATATTACCCACCTTTAGCCTTTTACCAATCTACTCCTTATTGAGCTTAACTAAAGTCCTCTTGATTATTAATGCTTTGTTACATGAATTGTTTTTGCATAACCCTCCTTTTATGAGTAGATGTTGCTTTTTAATTGCACATGCATGGATTTGTGACACTAGTACCTTTTCAATGATGGTAATTAATTGCAGGGACATATGAGAATGAATCTAATATGTTGAGAGTTTTGATTTCTTCCCCTGTATGACAATTAAAAGTATTGCTTGAGGACAACCAAGCTTAAGTATGGGGTGTTTGTTGTGAGCCTAATTCGCCATGTTTTACATGTACTTTTATATCGATTTCTGCATGCATTTCATGCATATTGGGTTAGAATAATACAGAATCTATGTAGTTTACATTTATTTACAATATATGGAGGTCTACACAAGTTTTTGTTATATTTCGCAGAAATCGGACGCACTTTGGAGCTTAAAGGAAAGTCATGGAGAAGCTAAGAATGGTGCAGCTGGAGAAAAGACCATTTTTCGGCATTCATCATTCTGGATCAAGCTTTGATGTCTTCATAAGAGTTGTAGTCCTCGAAAAGAGCTTTCCAACGCATGGTCATATGCGTCAATCCGACGAACGAGGACTCAGGAAAGTGCGTTTCAAGAACAGAGCAGAAAGCTGAGGCCAAGTGTTACTCGATATCGAGTACTTTTACTCGATCTCGACCAAAAAGTCCGAGCAGTGCCTGGTCGAGTAGGAGCTGATCGAGGAGCTGAAGACGAAGCCAACCCGACTCGGAGCCCTACTCGATATCGACCAAGCCTTGAAGCCGCATCTGGAGTCGAGGAAGCAACACTGAGTCGAGAAGCCGAAGACTGGACATACCGAGCAACCTTTACTCGATATCGAGTACTTTGCTCGATATCGACAACCCAGCACCACATGTCTGAGCCAGTGTCGGGGAGCAGTTACTCGACCAAGATCAGAAGCCGTAGTCGACGACGACGTTACTCGATATCGAGTAGTTTACTCGATATCGAGGAGATCTTTCCTGGGCCGCGTTACGCGGTGAGCTGTCCGAGTCGAGTTAGGCTTGCTTGGAGCCGAAGTTGTCCGATTCTATCCACATCTATCAAGTTTTATCAAGATCTATCAACTCCATGGAGATTTACCTACTTTAGATATATTTTCCTTTATGGATTTAATTCCTTTATTCTATTTATTTATCTTTAAGTAGATATTTAGATATAGATATAGATAGACTTTCTTACATTGATTAGCAAGGCTTGGAAGGCTATAAATAAAGCCTTAGGGGGCTGATTTTCATCAATTCAAGCAAAGCCGTCTTCGGGCGCAAGGAGGCGAGAGAGAGAGAGAGAGAGAGAGAGAGAGAGAGAGAGAGAGAGAGAGAGAGAGAGAGAGGAGGCGAGAAAGGAGAGAGAAGGAGGAACGTTTGGAAGGTTTTGTAAGTTTAAGTTTTATTTTGAATGTTAAAGTTAGTTTCTTTTATTATGGTTTGTTTCTAATTTCCTTCTTCTAGGGTTTGGGTGATCCAACATAGATATGTGTGTTTGATTTATAAATCCATGAATTTATATGTCTTTATCATCATCTACCTATGTGCTTAATCCTTTGCGACAGTCGAGGACAATTCCTTATTTGCAATTATGAAGCGAAAGTGAATTAATTATGAATTTGGATAGTAATTAGGCTTTGCTTGCGAAAGTTGGTTGATCCTAATTAAGAAAAGGTAGAAACAAATTAGGTTTTTATGTGAGAGCCTCTATCACCTAAATTGTTGGAATTTGCGAAAATCGATTCTTTTATATAAAACATGCATCTTTATGTGATTTATGATCTACACATATGTTTATTGTTGCGGTGATCCCTAATCTTGGATGTTTGCATCTTTATTTGTTTTATTTTATTATTTTTATTCAGCACATATTCTACTCGATATCGAACCACCATTCTCTTTCCATCCATCGATATCGACTCCTCTATTCTTTGTCGACAGCCACCCTCATCACTTTTTCCCGCTATTCCTGAACCCCAAAACACACTAAACCTAAAACCGATGACTTCTCTCCTGAGGACGAACCTGACTCCCCTATACTATAGCGGGGGTCTTGACTACAAATTTATTTGGTCGAGAAATCCTCTCGTCACTGACCCATCCGGGAATTAATTAGGAGAAGAGTTGGTGAATATCTTGATGTATTGATGGAGTTGCTTTGAGTTGAGAAATTATGTTGGGTGATTACTTTGTACTTCATGATAGAGATGGTTTATATGTGCTTATTACTTGGGACCTAAGGAGGATAAAATTCACTTAGGGGTAAAAGTCAAGAAAAAAAAGAAAAAAAAAGAAAAAAAAAGCATAACAAAAAGCAAAAATGAATGAGTTTGTGTGGATATTTGAAAATTGTGTGCGAATTTTTATTGTGAAGGAGTACATTTTATTGGAATGGCATATGAAGTATTTTGGTGTTGGTGTTTTTCTGGTTGTTTACTAAACCTTTTCCCGGATTTTTAGCACCACATAACCTAAATAATTTCCATACCCTATGTTCCTACCATGACCCCATTACAACCCATACAAAGACCTCATGATTTTGGTTGCATGTGGAGTCACTAACGGTGGATATTTAGACCACTGATGCAATTTTGTTGTAGCTATGTTTTCAAGGGTTGAGTTTGAGCACGAATGTTTAACCCTAAACACATGAGCGAGAGTGAAAACACATTTTCCTGGTGAGGTTGAATGAATATGCTTGCTTTATTCCGTGGATTGCACCCATACATGTTATGACGTTAATTGTCAATCTTCGCCTCCCTATTTTGAGCTTTAAGTATTTTACCAAAGTTATTACATGGATTGCTTGTCTTTGGGGTGTTGATTAGATTTGGTTTAAATTGCTTGAGGACAAGCAAAGGCTTAAGTGTGGGGGAATTTGATAGCACACATTTAGGTATGCATATTAGGATGCATTTAGCATGATTTAGATGTGCATAACGTATAGTTTAAGCTAGATTTGCATTTATACTTGTGTTGTTGGTGGAGTCGGAATCTACACGCTTTTATGGATTATTTCAGGTATATGTAGATCTGACGAGGAATGAGGAAGCTCATGGATGGAGGAAGAGTGAAGAGGAGGAGGAAAAGTGAAGAGCCCGGGAGCGGAATCGAAGTTAGAGAGCTTAAGTGAAGAACAAGTCAGCAGAAGTTATCGCCAGACATGCTGAACTTGTTTTGCACTTTTTGGAGGCCTCGGTGGCCCGATTGACTATTATAAGCATGCGTTGGAAAGCTCTTTCTGAGATCTACAACTTTCATGTTGACATCGAGACCAAATTCGAAGAGAAAAAATCGTTGTGAACAGTAAAATCCGCCCCACGGCCAAGGAAACCGCCCCGCGGCCCGAAGCTCTGACGGAGGATTCCGCTGATCGCCTGGCCGCCCCGCGGCCTGGGTTGGCTGCCCTGCGGCCTCTGCAGAAACGCCGAATCTGCTGAATGGGCCTTTTATCTCTTTAATTAGGTTTTTAGAATTATTATTTGGCCGACTCTTTTGAGCCTTTTTAAGGACGTTTTAGGGTTTGTTTTAAGTATCTAATTCCTTAGTTTATGCACTTGGAGATTATCAATTGAGAGAACCCTTGAGGGGAGCCTCCATGGTCATGGAGTGCTAAACTCTTTCGTTTCGTCTATGAATTGAAGCTTTAGTTCGGTAAAGTTGTGAGAATTCTATTCTTGTTCTATTCCTATTGATTCGTATTGATTCTTTTGCGAATATTGTTGATTTCTTCTAGTCCATACAACTAGTTGAGATTATTGCTAGGATTTTGTAGATTTCTCGTAGCGAACCTTAATCCATAGTAGCAATCATGCCTTTTTAGGACTCGTAGGACTAAACTGGTGTGTAGAGAATCAATTACATGTTGAATGCTGACTCGTAGCTTGGTGTTGCATGTATCCTGGTTAATCCTTAATCTTAATGCTACTATTAGGTTAAATCTTGACCGTGTTAAGGTTATCTAATTAGTAAGGATTAATAGGACTCGTAGGACTAGTAATTTACACAAGATCAGGACAGGAACAATAATAGGATGAAAAGAGAACTTGAAGAAGAATCGATGATCAACTAACCAAACTAAAGTGGATATTTGTAGATGAAACTATTTTCAAAATTGTTATCTCTACTAACTTGTTTATAATTTCTTCTCTTTACTTCAATCACTAAAACCCCTCTTTCCTACTAATTGGTAAATATACATTGCTTAGAAATACTTGATTCTCTGTGGGATCGACCTCTTACTTGCTTACTATACTAGTTTGTAGGTTTGAGTTATACTTTGATAGGAACAACGACAGTTTCCTCCTGTCAGCCGTCGAAAACGTCGCCGGGAGGCGTCCATTGTAACGGTGACAAGAGGAAAACCTGTCATTGTTCTTGCCAAAGAATACTCAAACTCACAACTAGTATAGTGTGTAAGCAAGAGATCGATCCACAGGGAAATCTATTAAATTCAAGTCTAATTCTAATTGCTAAGAGAGAAAATGGGGAGTTTTTAGTGTGAAAAGATCCGCCTTTTATCAAAGCGGAAATAGCAAACAAAGTAAATTGATTGTAGAATTCAATGGAGAGAAACAGGTTCACCTACAATTTATCACTTCGATTGATGGATTCGATCCTTGTTTCAGCCTCTAGTTCTTGTCTTTTCCTATCAATGTCCTTGTCCAGATCTTAGGTAAATTACTAGTCCTACGAGTCCTAGCAACCCTTATCTCTAAATAACCCTAACACGGTTAAGATTTAACCTAGAGACAGCATTAAGATTATGAATTAACCAAGGTACATGCAATATCAAGCTACAAGTCGATATTTAACATATATTCAACTTCCTACACATCCAATTAGTCCTACAAGTCCTAAAGGGATATGATTGCCACTTGGGTTAAGGTTCACTACGAGGAATCTGCAAAACCCTAGCAATTGAATGATTCTACTCTAACTAGTCGGCCAGGCCAGAGAGAATAAAGCACATTCAAGCAATTAAGCACAAGAAAGTCAAAACATTGCAATAGGAATAAGAACTAGATTAAGAAACTCACAATTCAACAATCAAAGATCCAAATCGTAGGCGAAACCTCGAGAGTTTAGTTGCTCATGCTCAACGGCGCTCTCAACAATGGTGTAAAGTGCATCAGGTTAATGAAAGAATAACTAGAAAAGCCTTAAATAGTCTAGAGAAAGTCGACCCAAAATAGCTTAATGAAAACCCTAAGTAAAATCCGAACTAAATGTTCAGCTACTGTACTGGCCGCGGGGCGGCCGGCGATTGCGAACTTCTCCGTTTCTTCCTTCGAGCCGCGGGGCGGCCTGCGATTCTTCCGAGCTTCTTCCTCTTCGTCTCTAGCAGCTCCTAACTACTTCTTTAACTCGTTTCCGCTCTCTTCAATATCATTTCACCTCCAATCTACTTTTCCTGAAATAAATCATAAAATCATGTAGATTCTGCCTCTTCTAACTCAACAAGTGAAAATGCAAATTCGACTAAATAAATGCAATATTCACACCTAAATAATGCTAAATGCAATATATTATGCAATACCAAATATGCTCTATCAAATTCCCCCACACTTGAATCTTTGCTTGTCCTCAAGCAATAGAAAACTTAACTCTGCAGCCCCACAGAATAGCAATTCATGTATCCACACCTCAATATTCTTTAAGTGCATGAAAACTAGCAAACACAAAAGATTAATAACATTATAGCACATAATTGGAATAATCAATGAAATCAGGCAACCATATCCATTCTAGACCTCACAAAGGAGATGTGTTTCACTCTCGCTCAAGTGTTTAGGTTTTAAATGTTTACGCTCAAAACTCAATCTTCAAAAACTTAGCTACAAAAGTCTTGCACCAGTGTTCTAAATCTCCACCGCTGGTGACTTTACACACAACAAAAATCATGAGGTCTTTCAATTGGATTGTAATGGGGCCAAGGTAGAACATATAAGCTATGGAACAATTTTGGTCATGTGGTGCTCATAATCCGGGAACTAAGGAAGCTACCAAATCATAAAACTACTCATAACTTCTCATACCAAATCTCTATAATGCCAAACAACACCAATCTCAAGCATAAAACTTTAGAAACCATACTCAACTCATTCCTTTATTCTTCTTTTTTTTTTCTTTTCTTCTTTCTTTTTTTTTTCTTTTTTTTTCTTTCAATCATTCATGATATATCAAATGATTTTCCTTGACTTTTACCCCTAAGTGAATTTTATCCTCCTTAGGTCCCAAGTAATAAAAATGCTAGCAAGAATCAAACATCTCATAAATACACCTCCAACATACAATCCACCACTACAAACCATTATCCACAATATAGATATTCACCAACTATTCCTAAATTCCCGGATGGGGTCAGGCTATAATTGGCTATGGAATCATTTGTGGAGCTATAAAAGATTAGGCAATTAGCCTCAAACTGGCTTTAAGCAGAGGATAATATGTAAGGTGGGAATAGAGTCAAATAGGGCTAATAAAGGTGCCTCAATCATTTTTAAGTCATGTGCAGAGATCATAATATGCAGCCTTGAAAGAGATATCTAAATGCAAGTCAAAGAGGAATTAATTGAAGAGAGTACACACAACAAGCAAAAGGACTTAATAAAGTGTAGTCATGAATAGGCCAAAATAAGCTCACCAGGACATGTCTAGAACTTCAAGTTCACCCACAAATTCAAGATTTTATGCGCTCAATCATCAATCAATCATGCCCACCAAATAGTGTAGAAAACATATATCGAAGGCTTCAACAATCCAAGCACATCATGGGGCATAAATCTCAATAGAAAATATAGAGGACAAAAGGCATCCACATGGGGAAATAAGACCTATTCCTAATAATGCAAGAACTAAAACTGTTTTTTTTTTTAAGAAATAATGGTAGAAACTAACTATGCAATAACCAATAGAAATAAACATGCAACCTTAGAACTTAAATTGCAGTGCAAATTAGAACCAAAATACAGAGAGTTTTCAAGTCTTCTCCCCCGCACTTAAATTTAACATTGTCCTCAATGCAGAAAAGAGAACAAAAACATCAAAATAAAAATAAAAGGGAAAAAGAAAAGAAACAACTGACATGCTCACTGCTGAGGTGGTGGAGGCGGCGGATATGGTGGGAACTGTGGATAGGCGAATCGATAGAAGTCCTCTTGCCTCTGCCATATCTGCTCCTGCATCCGTCTGATCGATGCCTGGCCCTCAGAGACATCCTCCAGGTGAGAAGTCAAGCCACGTACATCCCGACGAATGTCGCCAATCTCCACATACAGCTGCTGGTGGTGCCCACATCACATCCTGCCTCTGGGACATCCGCTGCTGGTTCTCCCACATTGCGTCCTGAAGACGCGACATCATCTACTGATGCTCCCACATAGTGTTCTGCTGGAGATATAAATCGGCCATCTGCTGCTGTAGCGTGTAGTAGTCTGGACCAGCACTTCCAGTTGTGCCAGAAGGTCTAGCTCCACTGCCTCCAATATCCGTCTGAACTCTGGGAACATCCTCAGCATCTTCCTGCTCAGCTTCAGGAGCCTGCTCCTCCTCCTCATCATCATCCTCATCCACCTCATCTCCCATATAAAAATCAGCTGCTGTAGGGCCAAAAGGGAGATGGCGGGGCAATCTCAACCGAATCCTCCCCTGATGGCCTGCCTTCCAGATCCACATCGGTGCTCTGCCCTCCAGGTGGCCAGTCTTCCTCAGCTGGGCCTCATCATACAGAAATGACCCATGCTGAATGTCATGGACAGTGCTCATATCAATGCATGCGCGAGCTATGAGGGTGATAAGACCCCCAAAACTGATGGTCGCCTTGTCGCGCTTGTCCAAAATGTCCTTACAGTTCATCAGAAAAAGATCCACCCAACCTGGAACTACAGAGCTCTCTGGCGTTAGACACCATAGGAATGACATATCCTTCAGCGAGATCTTGTTGACCTCCGCCTGAGCAAAGAAAGTGTTCGCCAGAACCTTGTGAATAAGGCGTAGGGCAGGATGGCGAATGCTAGAGTTGTACTGGCCCTTCTTGGCCTCAAAAGGCACCCTAGTAGATGCCAACCAAAAAGCCACAGGGCCCTCTCCCTTGCAGACATCAAGCCAACCAGCAGTCGGCGCAACAGTAACACCCAGAATTTGTGTCAATCTCTCCTTTGATAATGTGTAATCCCTCCCAAGCAACCGAAAATCAATAGATGCACGGTTCACACTCAAAGTTGCTAAGAATTCTTTACATAGGCTTGGATAAGTAGGAGCATTCTTCTCTAACAAACCTCCTAGGCCCCCACGCTCTAATAGTTGCCTAGTGCATGCATCCACTTGTAATAATCTCAAGGTAGGCTCATGGAAGAATTTTGTTACAAAGAAGTTTCTAGTGTTCAAAGCAGTCCATCTCTCCTTCTGATTTCTATTCATTCTATGTGGTCTCGACATAGTGAATCTGAGCTAAGAAATATTACCCAAAAGAATTCAAATCAAAGAAGAACTCACGGAAATCGGCCTCTGCAGTGGCCGCGGGGCCGCCGAAGGTGGCGACGGGGCGGCCGGCGACGAGGGTGGCCGCGGGGCGGCTCGACTGGTGACGGGGCGACCGGCGATTCTCTGGATCTGTGTACTCCGACGTCGGATCTGCTCTCCGACGTCCCAAACCGTCCTTCTTCCTAGTGGATCCGAAAGGAAATACTCTAGAAAAACATGAGAAGAGCGGTTTTTTTGTGTAGATCTAGGAGAATGAGGTGGTGGGGTGGAGTTTTTGTGTAGAAGGAAGATGAGAGTGTTAGAAAAGAGTAGTTTTGTGGAGATTTGGGTGAAGGTAGGATGATTTTGGTGAAAGAAGGAAGCTTGGAGGTGTGCTTCAATGGAGTTTAAAGAGGATAAAGAAGGAAGATGAAGAGGAAGCAATGGCGAGGGGGCGGCTATGTGAGAAAGAGGAAAGAAAAAAGGAGTGGTTAGGGTTTATTATGTTTGGCAAGTGGGGGCCCACACGGGCCCCAAAAATTTTTTCTATCCGGAAGGGGCCGCGGGGCGGCCAGGGTGGGAGACGGGGCGGCCGGCGATTCCGCGAAGGATTTCGCTCGTCGCCTTGGCCGCGGGGCGGCCCATGCTGGCGACGGGGCGGCCCGTCCTTTTTCGCCCTTTTCCCTTTTTCTTTTCCTTTCTTCAGCGTTAGAATCCCAAACAAAAACCAAAACTAACCTCAAAAGTAGTAAAATGCACAAATAAAATAGAGTCTAAAATACTTACCTTGGGTTGCCTCCCAAGCAGCGCCTTTGATTACCGTCGTTGGCTCGACGTTATATTCATCCCCTCATTCAAGACTCAAGCGGACATCGACATCGCCCTCAAAAGCAAATCAAACTCTCGTGCCCAACCGATATTCGAATGCACACTGAAAATGAAACAATTGGTAATTAGAAATTCAGCAATGAGAACCATTACCAACTTACCCTTCATTTTAGCTTGATTCTCCCTCGAGGGTATGTAAGACCACCAACACAGTTCTGTTGGTGGTTTGTTGAAGTAGTGGCTCCAAGGATCAACATATTCACCAAAATCTCCCAATTTGCAAAAAGTACCAGTTTCTTGTTCGGGAACCACAGAAATTGGTTCCAGACTTGGCTCCTTGATAGGCGAGTTGGGGATGATTTCTACGAATGAAGGGGGCATCGAAACATCTTCAATCTCTAGGGACGTCCCCTGAGATTTTGTGTCGATAACCACTAGATGCTCTTCTTCATTATCAGAGAATTCATCGTTACTTGCATCTTGGCTTTCATCAAGTTGAGGAATATGACATTGTTGAACTATCAACTCCTTCAATGTCTTAAAGAGTCGGATAATTGCTTCCCCATTTTGATTCATAGCTTCCCCAGTTTGATTCATAGCTTCCCCAGTTTGATTCACTATCTCACGTAATTGCCCTATCTGCTCCATCAAGATAATGGTTGACTCTTCCATGGATGGGTTGGAGTACTCCATTAGTTGAAACGTCGAAGTGTAGGATTCTTCCTCCGCCGATTGGTCACCCATGTAGCAGAGAAGATCCCATAATCCCGACACTCCTAAACCAGCAAAGCTTTCATTGTTTATGGACCTGCCAAGTTCTCGGGTCTGAGGAGCCATGCCCTCAAAAACGCAAACCACCACATCTCGCAAACTATCTCGGAAACCCCGTGAATAACGGATGTTAAATAAATTTTGCACTCTTGTGAGGTAGTTGTGAAAATATTCTCCCTGAAACTGGCATAACTTCAACATCTAGAAATATTAGTAATAAGGTGTCGTGAACCGTAAGATAGGTCCACGACGGGGTTAGATGTAAATATATACAAAAGTTAGCGATTAAAATTAAACACAAGAAATTGATAAGAAATCCCCGGCAACGGCGCCAAATTTGACAAGAGGAAAACCTGTCGTTGTTCTTGCCAAAGAATACTCAAACTCACAACTAGTATAGTGTGTAAGCAAGAGATCGATCCATAGGGAAATCTATTAAATTCAAGTCTAATTCTAATTGCTAAGAGAGAAAATGGGGAGTTTTTAGTGTGAAAAGATCCGCCTTTTATCAAAGCGGAAATAGCAAACAAAGTAAATTGATTGTAGAATTCAATGGAGAGAAATAGGTTCACCTACAATTTATCACTTCGATTGATGGATTCGATCCTTGTTTCAGCCTCTAGTTCTTGTCTTTTCCTATTAATGTCCTTGTCCGGATCTTAGGTAAATTACTAGTCCTACGAGTCCTAGCAACCCTTATCTCTAAATAACCCTAACACGGTTAAGATTTAACCTAGAGACAGCATTAAGATTATGAATTAACCAAGGTACATGCAATATCAAGCTACGAGTCGATATTTAACATATATTCAACTTCCTACACATCCAATTAGTCCTACGAGTCCTAAAGGGATATGATTGCCACTTGGGTTAAGGTTCACTATGAGGAATCTGCAAAACCCTAGCAATTGAATGAATCTACTCTAACTAGTCGGCCAGGCCAGAGAGAATAAAACACATTCAAGCAATTAAGCACAAGAAAGTCAAAACATTGCAATAGGAATAAGAACAAGATTAAGAAACTCACAATTCAACAATCAAAGATCCAAATCGTAGGCGAAACCTCGAGAGTTTAGTTGCTCATGCTCAACGGCGCTCTCAACAATGGTGTAAAGTGCATCAGGTTAATGAAAGAATAACTAGAAAAGCCTTAAATAGTCTAGAGAAAGTCGGCCCAAAATAGCTTAATGAAAACCCTAAGTAAAATCCGAACTAAATGTTCAGCTACTGTACTGGCCGCGGGGCGGCCAGGTCAGGCCGCGGGGCGGCCGGCGATTGCGAACTTCTCCGTTTCTTCCTTCGAGCCGCGGGGCGGCCTGCGATGCTACGGGGCGGCCTGCGATTCTTCCGAGCTTCTTCCTCTTCGTCTCCAGCAGCTCCTAACTACTTCTTTAACTCGTTTCCGCTCTCTTCAATATCATTTCACCTCCAATCTACTTTTCCTGAAATAAACCATAAAATCATGTAGATTCCGCCTCTTCTAACTCAACAAGTGAAAATGCAAATTCGACTAAATAAATGCAATATTCACACCTAAATTATGCTAAATGCAATATATTATGCAATACCAAATATGCTCTATCAAACGGCCCCAGATTATGATTCCCGGGTTACGTTGGAGGGATGAAACCCCTCATTAGGATCTTGCGCCCCGAGTACAGGTTGGAGGTTTGAAATTCTAGTCTAACATTTTCAAGTGGGATTTCATACCAAAAATTCGAAGGGATGATTGGAATCCCCGGGGAAGTCTCATGTACCTGTCGTAAGTCTATGCGTGAAAACCAATAGTCATGCAAATAGCGGAATCAAGGTGTAATACAAGAGGGTGCCATGGCAGAGCCAAGTCAAAACCAAATCAATAAGCATATTCATTAAAATCTAATAGGTGATGTTAGTGAGGTTAGACCATTTCTTTGCAATCGCATAAGAGAGTGCCCACGTTACGGAAGCAATGAACAATCATGCTGCAAAACAAACCTAAAAAAATATGTATGTGGGGCGGTGTCAGATCGAAGCCCTACGCAATATAATCCTAAACAAGTAGACACATACACACGCTAGTCCTAATAAAGATGCTTCTAGATGCAAGACGGAATATTAACACACTAACATGCTCCTAAGATCAAGTGCATAAATATAATAAGGCCTTAGCACCGAATACCAAGTGGTATATCCCTCTCCTACCTCCACTCCCTTCCGATAGGGCAGAGACTGGCCAGCTCGTGAATGCATTCCATAATAACCGGGCGGCACGCATGCCCAACCCGCTCCACAAGAAAATAAAGCCCGCAGGCAGCTCATAATATAAGTAAAGGAAGTTCCATGACTCGATTGACTCAGGACGAGACCCGACTGTCCTATAACCCTAGGAAAGATTCTAGTTTCTTCACAGATAATGGTCGTTCTGTTTACAAAAGCAATGAGTAAAAGAATGCTCAATCATGAGTGCAATCCTAGCAGGATACTACATGACATGCTTTATTATGAAGGTAAACACCTAGTATGCAAATGGCTACAAGCAGGGAGATCTCTTTTTCGAATCTGAGTGAGCTCATATAGGAACTCACCTGGCTATGCAAAACAGCATAATGGAAGATCCGGCACATATCAATCATAAACACAAGGTATCACCTAGATATATAGCAGAACACATATAAGTCTATATCTAACCATTCAGTCATACAAAGTATACATCATTCAATAGCATCATAACACCTCGAATCATCATCCCATCAAGTTCAACCATTCATCATATTGCCACATTCCACGAGACCATATCATTCTCCAAAATTCACTTAGCCACATTCACATTCTCATAATAACATATTTGTATATCTCTCAACAGTTCATTATAGTTCATAAAGTATAAGTCAAGCGATACATAATTCTAACATCTCATCCCATTAATCATTAAAACATGCGTTAGTCCACACAAAACATGCTATTAGTCACTCAATCATATCATCATGCTAGTTAGTTATCGATCACATAATTCCCAAGTTAATCTCGAAAACCGTTTCGAAAACCGAGTCAAATAGTTATAGATTTCGACCTTGGAAAATGTTCGTCAAATTCCTTTTTCGATTTAAATCCGATAATACCTTTTTAAATCTCCAAGTATAATAATATTTTATTTGTCTTAAATCACCATGATATAATATCTTTATTCTCAAAATAATGTTTTATATTTTAAATCTCATATAATATAATATATAATATTTCAAATACCATTTTCCTTAACATTTTCATAAAATATTTTCAATCCCTTAAAATGGCAACCATTTTTATTTGAGTGAGGCTAGAGGCAAGATGTCAGAATGGCTACTGAGAAGATAATTTCACCTAAATTACCACAGGTTCTTTTTATTTTTTTCGAACACATTGCAAAAAGGCTCAAAACTCTCTTTTCCCGAATCGAAACCTAAATCTATCGAACGAATTGTTTTGATCGAAAACAGCCTAAAATCGATGAAATTAATCAAAATATCAATTTATCGACATACGAATCGCTCGCTTTACATGATTATCGAATTGCGATTTTTGGTCTTCGTTCGAAAAACCGTCGAAGGAAGGAACTCGGAAGATAGGAACGAGGTACATGAATAAGCTCGGCAGGTTTAGACGAGGTGAATAAGTAACCTCGGTGCTTAAAAACGAGGTTATGACGGAGCCTCGTCTAGTTTTTGCGAGGTATATAATGACCCTTTTGAAGATTTTGTCTGAAGCCTCATTGACATAAGCTGAGCTCAATAAACAACCTCGGCTTCTGTTGTTGAGGTTAAGGAAGAAGCTCGGCTTCTGTTGTTGAGCTTAATGAGGAAGCTCGGCTTCTGTTGTTGAGCTTAATGAGGGAGCTCGACTTCATTGACACGTAATGCATAAATTCATTAAATTGTGTAGAGGTATGTGTGATGGATCTTGCTATAATGCAAACTCGTATGCTTCTAAAAATGAGACAGACTAAATGACTAAATCAGTTTAGAAAATGTTGTTTTTCCCACTTCTGATTGCAACTCTCAATAACTAAATCAATAGCATAACTTTATCCAAATAGTAAATTAGTTGTTCTTAAGCAGACATGAAACAAATAAATGCATATTTTAATGTTTTATCTTACATTAATTGTTTCAAGTGGCCACTTCCCACCTATTTTTGTATAAATATATTGAGATTATTTATGATGAACTTTAACCGCTAAATTGTTATCAAATGTATAGTTTTTCGTGCTTCATACTAATATTTATATTTAACACCACAAACATTATACAATTAACCTTTTTCTTGCTTCTATTGATTCTGAAATTTAATTTATTGTCATTGTAATAAAGAAAGATGATGTTTATTCAAATTAATATGATATATTATGATTTCTAATATTAATTTTAAAATGATTAAATTAAATAAATGAGTAATTTTAATCTAAAAGGGATATTTCTAACTAATGAGAAAGCATTTAGTGAATGAATTTATTGGGCAAAAAAATTTCTTTAGTAAGTTCATTCTTACAATTTAATATATTGATTTTTTAATTAAAAAAATGATGTTTATGCCAATTTATATGATTATTATGATTTCTAATAAAAAATAATATGATTATTATGATTTACAATATTAATGTTAAAATGGTTAATCTAAATAGATACATATTGTTATTATTTTTAATCTAAAAGTTTTCCTAATTGTTAAGGATATATTTCGTTAATGCATTTAATTTATTGGGCAAAACGAAATCCTCTTTTATAAGTTATATAGATTTATCCATTTATTTATATTATTATTTATTTTTATTAGGGTAAATTCTAGACTTATCATTATGTAAAAAAATAAGCTTTCTAATATTTCCTCTTAGATTTATTAATATTTATAAAAAAAAACTTAAAATTTTTTTTTACTTGTACTAATGGTTGGAGCTTTTAATTGACTTCTTATTAGAGGGGTATATTGTTAATCTAAATAGATATATTTTTATTGTTGTGAATCTAAATATTTTAAGCTATCTTTATATGTTATATAGATATATAGATATAGATGTTAAACTGGCAGTTTGACAGTTGTTTTATGAACAAATAATATCGAAATCTAATATTAGTCCATGAAAGTCGCTATCCCATTGGTTCTACCCCTGCACATAGACCTGTCAAACGGGTCATTCAGTCGGGTTCGGGTCGGGTCACTTCGGGTCTCGGGTAAAACGGGTCCCGGATAAATCGGGTTTCGGGTATTTCCGGATTGATTAGAACTCGAGTATGACCGGGTTTCGGATCATTTCGGGTCGATTTCGGGTTTGTCAATTTTTTCTTTTTTTAAATTAAAAAAATCATAATTTGATAATTTTGCGATAAATTTTAATTAAATATAAAAAAATTATTATATTTAATTATAAATCAACCGGGTCAAAATTACCGGGTCAATCGAGTCACCGGGTCGAAACCCAGATTACCCGAAAAATTTATGGTTTTTCGGGTTCGGGTCGAAAAAAATTTCCGGGTCAAAATTTCCGGGTCTTGACCCAAAAAATTTCGGGCGGTCGGGTCGGGTTTTCGGGTCGGGTTGTGTTTTGACAGGTCTACCTGCACATATTCAACAACATCTTAGGTTCGATTTCAAATAACCCATGAATTTTTTACTTCAATTTTTTTTTGTTAGGATATAGAAGGAGCTCGACAAAATCTACCGAGCTTATGAAATAGTCTCGGCTTGATTTAGTGAGGTGATGTTGTGAGCTCGGCAAAGTTTGATGAGCTTAACACGTCATCTCGTGATAAGGTTGAATTTACCACAACGGCGCCTACAAAAGCCCGGGATAGTTTTGGAGGGAAATATAAATGGATTGGGAGGGAAAATTTAGGGTTTGGCCGCCAATAAATTCTATATAAGACCTCCATAGTGGTACAAAGTAGTCACAACTCCAAAAGATGGCGGAAAAACACAAACAACATGTTCGCGATCTTGTTGAAGTTCGAACTTTCATGCGGAATTTGATGGAGGAATTGGGCCCATCACTTGTCGTATCGAACATTCGCAAAGGAACGGGGCAGCAATATACCCTAGAGGCGATGTATGAAGAGGAATTGAACCACTACGAGCTAAGTAAGCATCCCAGTCTTCAACAATTGGTTAAAGCGGGCAAACGGGTGCTTGCACTTCCGGTTGCGGATTTATGTATCGTCAAAGAAGAAGGTCCTAGAAGATCACCTAGAGTGAAGAAGTCGAAGAAAAATTAATATTTATTCTTGATCTATTTCAATCTAACCATTAGCTTTGTTTATAGTTTGTTCTTCCATGGATGTTAGATTGTAATGAGACTATTATTATCAATAAAAGGTCAGATTTAAATCGATATGTTTTGATGTTACATAGTAGCGATGATTGTGTAAACTATCGTCGGATATCAATACAAATTTGAGAAGGCGATCGAGCATAATAAATAAGCTCAATACATTTAAACGAGTTTATAATATAGCCTCGAAAGACCTGACCGAGTTTATGCTATAAGCTCGGTTGACAGAAATGAGGTTCATAAATAAGCTCGGAAAATGTAACCGAGGTTCATCTTATTCTACTCACCCGTGAATTTACTAACATCTTATCGTCTATCAAAATTATTTTTTGATAATTTAAATTAAATTATTGGATAAAATCCTAACAATGAAAGAGATTTGCAATATATGTCATATACAAGTTGTACCAAGGATATAACCATATAAGCATTAAACGTATAAGGAAAAAATTACTGAAGATCATCACTTCTAAAGCTCATGTTTGATTGGACATATGTTAGTTTAACATCAGGCAGACCTATGTGACCCTCGTTATTAACCGCTTGGCTTGACGGACTCGCCATTAATCCTTAGGTTGAGGATAAGTGGGAAGTGGCCACTTGAAACAATTACTGTAACATAAAACATTAAAATATGAATTAATTTGTTTTATGTCTACTTAAGAACAACTAATTTACTATTTGGATAAAGTTATGATATTGATTTAGTCATTGAGAGTTGCAATTAGAAGTGGGGAAAACAACATTTTCTAAACTTATTTAGTCATTTAGTCTGTCTCATTCTTAGAAGCATATGAGTTTGCATTATAACAAGATCCATCACACATACCTCTACACAATTTAATGAATTTATGCATTACGTGTCAATGAAGCCGAGCTCCCTCATTAACCTCAACAACAGAAACCGAGCTTCCTCATTAAGCTCAACAACAGAAGCCGAGCTTCTTCCTTAACCTCAACAATAGAAGCCGAGGTTATTTATTGAGCTCGGCTTATGTCAATGAGGCTTCATACAAGATCTTTAAAATGGTCATTATATACCTCGCAAAAACTAGACGAGGCTCCTTCATAACCTCGTTTTTAAGCACCGAGGTTACTTATTCACCTCGTCTAACCTACCGAGCTTATTCATGTACCTCGTTCCTATCTGCCGAGCTCCCCTTCGACGGTTTTTTCGAACGAAGACCAAAAGTCTCAATTCAATAATCATGTAAAGCGAGCGATATACCCATTCGTGTGTCAATCAATTGATATTTTGATTAATTTCATCGATTTTAGGCTGTTTTCGATCAAAACAATTCGTGCGACAGATTTAGGTTTCGATTCGGGAAAAGAGAGCTTTGGGCCTTTTTGCTATGTCTTCGAAAAAAATGAAAAGGAGCCGAGGCAATTTAGGTGAAATTATCTTGTCAATAGCCATTCCGACATCTTGCCTAAAGCCCTTATGTTTTTATTTTATAAAAATCAGTCCTCTATGGAATTAACAAAACCAACCCCTTTTATTTAGGAAAATACCAAACCGAGCTCACTCTTTATTTAACCTCAAAACCGAATACAATTAACAAATTAGGCTCAATTACCTGTTTTTCTTCTAAACCCCATCTCGCCCCATAATTCTTTTCATAAAAGCCAGATCCGGACCCAAAAAAATAGGCCCATTATCCCCTTCAAATCTGATTTTGTTTATTTGACCAACCCGGACCGGTTTTGTTTTAAAAAAATACCCGACCGAACCCCTATATTTTAAAAACAGAACCGGACCAACCAGTTACTATTCATCTTCCTCTAAACAAACTACTGGTCGACAGGAGAAATGAAAGGTGTTGAAATGTAATTTGAATTGTCTTAGAGCTGAGTTAGTTAGCTAACTTGCAGCTTGGTTTATGCATTTTATGTTATGAAAACAGGTAGTGTTATGTATGCAGTTAAGCTGCAATTTAGAGTCATGTTAGTGGGGTGTGTAGTGGGTAGTTTTCAAGTTCAGTTGTGTGAGTTTAAGGGTGTAATCTGTAGACAATTTTTATCGATTGAAGTGTGTGAAAGTTGTGGTTTAAGCAAACATCTGAGTTCTGGTTCCCTTCTGTATCACAGAGGAACTTGTTTGAGTGATTGCTTGGGCATTTGGTTGATCAAAAGCCTTAGTTTTTTGAGGTTGATTCCAGAATTTATTCAACATTTGGTATCAGAGCGAACACACATCTGTGTTACTGGGTTTGATTCGGGTTTGAGTGATTGTGAGAACCAAACACAAGGGAAACACATAGAGAAATTGAAATTCTAAAAAATGCAGAACAACAACAATGGAGATTCAGGCAACCCTCAGTTGCCAATCTTCAAAGGAATCAACTACCATTTCTGGGGCTTGAAGATGTCCACCCTCTTCAAGTCACAAGAAGTCTGGAATCTTGTAGATCAAGGCTTTAAAGACAATGTGGAAGGAGAGCCTGATCAGCCACTGAGAGAGAAAAGAAAGAAGGATTCAAAGGCTTTGTTCATGATTCAAAGTGCTTTGGATGATGAGATTTTTCCAAGAATCTCAGCAGCTACAACATCTCATGAAGCCTGGGAAGTTTTGAGGCAGGAATACATGGGAGATAAGAAGGTGATCACAGTCAAGTTGCAATCATTGAGAAGAGAGTTTGAAACTCTAATGATGCAAGAGAAGGAATCAGTTCAAGTGTTCTTCTCAAGGGTCTCAAGCATAGTTAACCATATGAAGTCATATGGAGAGAGTGTGAGTGCTGAGACTGTGGTGAGTAAAGTGTTAAGGAGTCTCACCAAGAAGTATGATCACGTTGTTGCTGCCATTGAAGAGTCAAAGGCTTAGCAGATCCACTGAAGTGAAGGAAGAAAAAGTTTTTCAAGTTAAAGATGATTCCTCCAAGACCATGTCAGAGGGTTCTTCGAGTAGGGGTGGCTATAGAGGAGGTCACAGAGGTAGAGGTGGGTCAAGAGGGAGCTACAGAGGCCGAGGAAGAGGCCATGGAAGAAACCAATCTGGTGGGAGAGGAAATGGAGATGATCAGTGGAAAGAGTCCAACAGAAGTCAAGGCACTGATTCTAGGCAACAAAGGAGTGGAATTAAGTGCTATTATTGTAAGAAAATTGGGCATAAGGAAGCCTATTGCTGGGAGAAGCAAGAGAATGAGCAGAAAGGAGCCAACTATTCAGAGAAAGTTGACAAAGATGATAGGTTGTTTATGGCATTGTCATCTATAGCAGAGGGAGCAAGTGAGCTATGGTTCTTAGATAGTGGTTGCTCTAACCACATGTCTAGTTCAAGAAGCATATTTAAGGACCTAGATGAATCTAGGAAAGGAAATATGAGACTTGGTGACAACAAGGTGCTGAAAGTGGAAGGGAGAGGCACTGTGGCAATCAAGTGTGTACAAGGTGATGTGAGATTGCTTGATGATGTTCAGTGGGTGCCTGAATTAGCTCATAACTTGCTCAGTGTTGGTAAGTTGCAAGGGACAGGTTACTCTTTGCTATTTGAAGATGATAAATGTGTGATAAAAGAGAAAAGATCAGGCTGTGTGGTTGTGAGTGCTCCTATGAGTAAGAACAGGATGTTTCCACTCAATCTAGCAGCAGACGTGGGAAAGGCTATGGCAGTAAAAGGTGATGAAGAAACCATGCTATGTCATATGAGATATGGTCATCTCAATGCTCAAAGCTTGAAGCTTCTGAGTACAAAGGAGATGGTTGCTGGTGTGCCTAAGGTAGGTGAATTGGAGCTGTGTGAGGGTTGTGTTTATGGAAAACAGGTAATAGGTTCTTTTTCAAATGATGAACCATGGAGAGCAGGTGAGTGTTTAGAGCTCCTATATGCTGATCTGTGTGGCCCTATGCAAACTGAGTCACTAGGTGGTAGCAAGTATTTTTTCTTGATCACAGATGACTGAAGTAGATTCAGTTGGGTCTATTTTCTTAGATTCAAGTCTGAAGCATTTGAAAGCTTTAAGAGATTTAAAGCTCTTGTTGAAAAACAATAAGGGAAGATGATCAAGGCATTGAGAACTGACTGAGGAGGAAAGTTTATGTCTTATGAGTTTATGAACTTCTGTGAAGAAAATGAAATAAGAAGAGAATTGACAGCTCCCTACACACCTGAGCAAAATGGTGTGGCTGAGAGGAAGAACAGGACTGTCATAGAGATGGCTAGGAGTATGCTCAAAGCCAGGAAGGTTCCAAATGAGTTCTGGTGTGAGGCTGTGGCTACAGCAGTGTATGTACTCAACATCTCTCCAACAAGAGCAGTGACTGACAAGACTTCATTTGAAGTATGGAGAGGAAAGAAACCTTCAGTGAGTCATCTCAAGGTGTTTGGATGTGTGGCTTATGCTCTAGTAAATTTGAGAAAGAAACTAGAGGACAAGGCAGAGAAGTGTGTGTTTATAGGCTATGCAGCACAATCAAAGGCCTATAAGCTTTACAATCCAGTGAGCAAGAGAACAAAAGTGAGCAGAAGTGTAGTGTTCAATGAAGGAGTTGAGTGGGATTGAGAGAATAAGCATGCTCAGTCCATGGAGGATGAAGTGATCCCTATAATTCCCATCAGTAGTTCAACAGAAGAGGAGGACAGTGATGATGATGATCATGGGGATACTCCTCCTGCAACACCAGTACAGCAGCAAAGCTCAGGCTCTTCAAGCAGTCACAGTGGATCATCATCAAGGTCATCAAGTGAGTCACCACCAAGGAAATTCAGATCCTTGTCTAATATATATGCAAGCTGTGAGATGGCTTTAGTAGCATCAGATCCTGAGTACTTTGAAGATGCTGAGAGCAATGAGAATTGGCAAAAGGCTATGAAAGAAGAATTGAAGTCCATACAGAAAAATGAGACATGGGACTTGGTGGAGCTGCCACAAGATAAAAATGTCATTGGTTTGAAATGGGTTTTCAAGACCAAATTCAATACTGATGGCAGTGTTCAGAAGGACAAAGACAGGTTGGTGGCAAAAGGGTATGCACAGCAAGAGGGCATAGATTTTGAAGAAACTTTCTCTCCTGTGGCAAGGATGGAGACAGTGAGAGTTGTGTTGGCCTTGGCAGCTCAGTGGCAGTTGCAAGTCTATCAATTAGATGTGAAATCAGCCTTCTTAAATGGAGAATTGCAAGAGGAAGTGTATGTTGAGCAGCCACAAGGTTTTGTAAAGAAGAATGAAGAGCACAAAGTGTACAAGCTACACAAGACTTTATATGGCCTAAAGCAAGCTCCAAGGGCCTGGTATAGTAAGATTGATTCATTTTTTTCTAAAGAATGGATTTAAAGAAGTGAAAATGAGCCTACACTGTATGTAAAGAGGAAGAAGAGTGGGGAGTTCATTGTGGTGTGCTTATATGTAGTCGAAATAATCGACTTCAGTTCTTTACTAGAGTTGCTCAAGAATTTCAAACATGCTATGATGAGCAAGTTTGAGATGACAGATTTGAATCTGTTGCAGTACTTCCTCGGATTGGAAGTGAAGCAAAGCAAAGAAGGCATTTTTGTGTGCCAAATGAAGTATGCCAGAGATATGCTGAAGAAATTTGGAATGGAAAACTGTGATGCTGCTCAGACGCCAATGAACATGAATAAGAAACTGAGAAGAGAGGATGGTACTCCTATGGCTGATGAAAGGTTGTACAGAAGCCTTGTTGGTGGCTTAAACTATCTCACACACACTAGGCCTGACATTGCCTATAGCGTGAGTGTAGTTTCAAGGTACCTGCACAACCCTACAAAGCAACATTTGGGAGCAGCTAAAAGAATTCTAAGGTACATTGCTGGCACAATTGAGTATGGCATGTGGTATGAACATGTTGAAGACTTCAAGCTGAGAGGATACACAGACAGTGATTGGGCAGGCTGCATTGATGATAGAAGGAGTACTTCTGGATCTGTATTTGGGCTTGGGTTTGGAGCAATCACATGGAGTGCAAGGAAGCAAGATACAGTAGATCTGTCTTCATCAGAGGCAGAATATGTTGCAGCTGGAGCAGCTGCCAAGCAAGCTTTATGGTTGAAGAAGCTTATGCTTGATCTGATTTGTGATCATAAGGAGGCAATTGAGTTGTGGTGTGACAACAAATCAGCAATTGCAATGACAAAGAACCCATCCTTTCATGCCAGGACAAAGCACATAGATGTTCAACTTCATTTCATTCGAAGGCTGGTGGCAGAAGGCAAGATCACTCTCAAGTTTTGTGGAACTAACAGCCAGGATGCAGACATATGCACAAAGGCCCTCAGTAGTGCAAAGCACTTCTATTTCATGGAGAAAATGGGCATGAAAGAATTCAAATTAAGGGGTGGTGTTGAAATGTAATTTGAATTGTCTTAGAGCTGAGTTAGTTAGCTAACTTGCAGCTTGGTTTATGCATTTTATGTCATGAAAACAGGTAGTGTTATGTATGCAGTTAAGCTGCAGTTTAGAGTCATGTTAGTGGGGTGTGTAGTGGGTAGTTTTCAAGTTCAGTTGTGTGAGTTTAAGGGTGTAATCTGTAGACAGTTTTTATCAATTGAAGTGTGTGGAAGTTGTGGTTTAAACAAACATCCGAGTTCTGGTTCCCTTCTGTATCACAGAGGAACTTGTTTGAGTGATTGCTTGGGCATTTGGTTGATCAAAAGCCTTAGTTTTGTGAGGTTGATTCTAGAATTTATTCAACAAAAGGGAGGGAAGGAAGGAGCTCCTCGCCGGCGAGGGCCGAGCTCCGGTTACCTCCCAGCGCCAAGGACACCGAATTGACAAGGAAAAGGAGAGAGGGGGGGGGGGGGGGGTTCCTCACCGAGGTTTCTTCGAGCCTGGAAACGTCGATCGAAATCGCCTCGGAACGCTCGTCGGGGTTCAAATTCAGCTCGTCGGAGTCAGATACTTTCCGGATACGATCTAGGGATAGTTGGAGGGGGTTAAGGTGTCGCCTTTAAGCCAATTGAAGGTGAAAGGAAGGGAAAGGAGGGAGATGAAGTTCTCACCGAGCTCAAACGTGAAACAGAAGAGTAGAATGGCGGGGCTGTAGCTGCTAGCTCCGGCTCTCCAGGGGCCTTCTGAGAGGCTCGAGGGCATCGAGGTGAGCGTGAGGAGCTCCTGGGAGATGGCTCGCAGAGGAAGGTCAAAGGATGAGGGTGCAGCGCTGCCTTCAAATGGGTAACAGGGCTCGGCTGGTGCTTCGCGGATTTCCGAGCTTCGGGGTGGCACGTCGTGTCTCGAGGACACCAAGGGATCGAGGAGTATAGAACTATATGTTAATAGTTGAATTTTTTTTCAAATTGGCCAAAAAAGTAAAAAATATTTTGGGATTAGCCAAAATCGCAAAGTATTTTGCGAAATAGCCTGGGTTTTAAAAAAAAATAATATAAAATGTAAGTCGCTGTTTCAAATAACGATTTACTAGTTTTTTTTAATTTTTAAATGCCATTTTAAATTGAAAAAGAAAGAAATCAAAAAAAATGTATAGCGCCTCTCCCCTCTTTTATTTTTTTTTTACCTAGAAGACGGCCGATTCATTCGTGGACGTTGAGCAGCAGTTATGGAAGACGACCAATTCAAAGAACCGATTAAGCTCAATTGTACGGCCTCCATCTCCACCCAATTCACTCGTGGATGAAATCAACAGATTAAACTCAATTGTAGCCCCATGAATGACTAGATTCTACAATTATCAATCAAGGAACCAAACTAATTATGGTTGAATTGGATAATTCATAAATGACAAAATTCATGAATGATTGGACTGGAAATCAAACAAAGAATCCAAACCACTAACCTGCCAATTCATCCAGGCGAAGAAGGGCGTGGACGGTGCGAACGCCGGTGAGGACGTGCTTGCCGTAGAGGTGGTCATTGGGGTCGTCGTACTGAACCATCTGCTCAGGGGAGCGGCGGATCCAGCGAGGGATTTGGACGGCAGAGCCTTGGTTGGCGGCGCAGGGTGCTAAGGTAACGCACCATTAAAGAGGGGACATATACATTTTTTTTATTTCTTTCTTTTTCAATTTAAAATGGCATTTAAAAATAAAATAAAAAACTAGTGACTTACATTTTATATATATTTTTTTAAAACCCGGGGTAAAGTCGTTGTTTGAAACGACTTTACCCTACTTTGGCTAATTCGCAAAATACTTTGCGATTTTGGCTAATCTCAAAATATTTTTTACTTTTTTGGCCAATTTGAAAAAAATTCTTAATAGTTGTCTAAGCTTTGCTTTGTATTTTCATTTCAGTTGTTAAATTTACATCTCAGTTGGGTTTGGGTCTTATAACCGAGCTTGTGTCTTTGGGCTTTTAGCTCATGGGCTTAGCTCCTTCTCCTGGTGTGTATAAAAGGAGAAGTGAGGCTCGGTTTGTTGTAATAAACACATTGCATTTTCCATTTTCACCAAATCCAGAGATTCAAGAAACATTTTCATCTTCTTCAACCTCCAGTCAGCAGATTTCAATTGTTTGATCCTCGGGGATCTTTATGGTATTAGAGCATAGGTGGTGATTCTGAGTTTAATGTCGAGGATGGAGAAGACAGCACAAGCCGTCGCGCAGCAGATCGCACAAATTAACGGAGCTTCGCAGGGTGACCCCCTGACGCTTGCCAATTCGGATTCACCTGGACATTCGGTCACCAATTTCCAGTTTGACGCAAGCAACTTTATTGCTTGGAGCAAGCAAGTTCGAATGGCACTTGCGGTAAAGATGAAGCTGGGATTTGTTGATGGAACGATTCCAAAACCAGGAGGGCAATCGGGAGATTTGCAAAGATGGCTTAGGTGCGACCAGATGGTAGGATGCTGGATCTTGAATTCTATGTCCACTGATCTTGCAAATTCGTTCATACACGCGAATTCCGCAGAAGAATTGTGGGTGGAAATCGTGGAGAGGTATAGTCAAATCAACCTGTCGGTGATTTTCAGGGTGAGGCAAGAACTGATGAGACTGACGCTGAAATACCCCAAATTATCTTTGGGTATTTCTTTTTAAGTAAATATAATTTTGGTAATAAAAGCTACGTATTCTATTTTGAACTTAGAAATATTTTTTTCAAATTGAATATATATAAAGTTTTATAACTAGTTTAAGGATATTTCATCTTATGTGCATATATAGTAAATAAATAAGGTTTAAGTTATATTATTTTGAGACAAAGTGATATATTTTCTTCAAAAATAAGGAAGGATTCGTAATTATAATTTATTTTAATTTGCGAAAAGTATTTCATATAATGTTTTAGAAAATTGTGCTATGCAAAATAAAATATATTTCATTAAGTGTTTTGTTATTTTTATTATTTAACTTATGAAGAATTTTAATAAATAAAATTCCAGATATGCATATATTTATAAATAGGTAAAATGTATTTAAGGACTGAACCGGTTTTCTTTGGGTTCACTTGAACCAAACCAACCAATAAAATAAAATAAAACGATGAACCGAACCCGTCTTTCCCTACCTCCAGCTCCACGGTTTTCAACTGTTGAAATTTGTGATTTTTACCTCCCGCAAATCTCGCCCGTCTCTCAACCGAATCAACTCTAAAACATTTCTAAAGGTATACATATCTAATTCCATTAAGCAATTTTGAAATTAGAGATCCTAATCATCACCGTTGAGAGCTACACCAAACCCCGGATTGACCCTAAACAAATCCCCCTATCTCATCCTTCAAACGAAGTCGCCGCAGACTCCACCTGCTCCACCACCGTTGTTGACTACCACTGCACCTAGGAGTCCCCAGGAGAGGTACCACGCAGCCAGGCCGACCGAAGTAGCTCCGAACGAAGGCCAACAGTCTTGTCTCTGTGCTGCTGGATGCTCAACACAACCACCTTTCGAGCTCCGTCGATGCCTCCATACTGGACCGTTGTTGCTGTCATTAGTTCCGTCGTAAAGCTTGCAGCGCCGTCATGCCAACGCCTCTACTCGCAACCCCTGCGGTGTCTTAAAGCCTCCGTGCTAAGTCCCCGAATATACCTCGGTGAGATGTTATCATTCGGACTTGATTTCAGATTTCAATACGTTAATTAATCGATTATGTTAGATGGTTAATTCACATAAATGGTTTCATTATGGTCCTAAACTGCAGATCCATTCCCCATAATCAGTGAGATAACCGGTCCCTAATTCCTTGGTTTGTATTTTGAGATCGAGGCTCCGATCGAAATTAACCGAGTGAGGATGTTTATGCATCAGCCGTTGCGGTTCTAGTCGTTGATTGGGACTGCGATCATAAGCGTATCCAACATCACATATCCATGTTCAATCGGTAAGTTGAAACGAACTTGATTCGTTGATCCTAAACCATATCAATTTGGGGTCGAACTTACTTAACCAAGCATGTTTGTGCGTGTGCTGTTTTATTCAAATCGCAGCCATTGTTTCAGTACTTGTATCGACATTGTCATTTATCTTCCGACAAAACAAACACAGCCACGCTGAAGTAGAGATTCCACTCGTCAGCATCATAGGTCATATGCCTCAAATGGAGCTCTGTGCAAGGAGAACGAGCCGCCGGAATATCGCCGAAAATCACTGTTGAAGCTGCGAGAATGTGACTGTCGGGCTAAGGTCTGTTTGTGGGTATTCACACAAAACCTCCCACACTTTTAGTTTTTGTAAAATATGCCCATATTTTAGTTTTTAAAATTCCAGACATTATCTGATATTTTTGGATGAGGTTCTAACTCGCGTAATCTTCTTCATCCGCAGTGTGATCATCAAATCCTTACCCGTCCTCAATGATTCAAAATTCTCAAAAAGATCATCTTGATATTATTTCAGACTCCTTAAATTAATTCGATTTTTAATCGAATTAAATAAGTCAGATCCGTTTATTAAAATTCCAATTATTAAATACTTCCTTGTGTCTTGTATTTCATACACATGGATATGTCCGTAGACTTCGTCAGCTCCGTCACCGAGTGCTTTGAAGTCCGTAGTTGGTACCGAAATCCAACAAGATGAATCAGGCAAGTGACTTTCCGAGCCTTTTTGCTCATTTGGTGCCTTTCGTCAAGTTGTTTTCTTTCCTTGGAATGCTTGCCAAGTTAAATAAAATATATTACAATTCACCTGCTTGTGTGATTTATTTACCGTTCAGTTTGAATTTGGCAAACTTAAAATAAGATGATGATATAGTTAGCCACCGTTTATTTAAAGCATGATTTATTCTTATTCTTTCATGATGATTGGGTTAGGAATGGAACATGCCTTTTTCTTTGATGTTTCCATCTTTTTATTTTAATTGCTTTTATTTCATTTGGCATCCATAATACCTATAAATAACATGGGTTATCTTGTGTTGTGTGATCACCTAGGTTGTCTTAAGTAAAAGTAAATAGTAATAATATGAGGATTGTGTGTTACGATTGGAACTCAATTGAATCAAGATCAATAAGTAAATGTAACGTGTAAAATAATAAAGGCAATGGAATGTACAAGTGAATGTGAAGCAAAGTGAATGTAACGTGTAAAGTAATAAAAGTAATGGAAACAGGTCGGGGCTGCGAGAACCCGATCTATAAAGGGTTTCATGAAACTAACACATTTCCGTAGAGAAATGTTACACTACCTTTGGTAGTAGGCTGCTATCTGCTAGTGAGAGCGGGGCTGGTATCATATTATAACAAATAGTGTGTGTTGTAAATCTTTCAACTTATAATAAAAGTCGTAAACGTGTTAAGTGTGTAACTTTGTGTTTAAGCTACTCAACGTGAGGAAGTGAGTGAAGTGTGTGTTATATCAATTTGTTTTAAGCTACTCAACGTGAGGAAAGTGAGCGAAGTGTGTGATATAGTGATCACAATTAATTCAAGCTATATCATATTCCATCTGTAACCGGAGTATGGTTCCTAAGAGTGCTTGTCGCTCACATCTTTTCTTACTCAATCCTTTGGGATTATCCGTGTCACATGAGTCGTGTTTAAAAAGTTAAGCCTTTACAAAAATATTCTCAATAATCGCATTTGGGTTTAGATTCATACCGTATTATGGTCATAGGGTCTGAATTCAAAGAAGTCCCAGTTTTCGACCGTCATTTGCTAGTTCTTGCGAACTAACCGTCCTTTATTTGGATGGCTGGTGTCCTTACTTTCGGATGCCAGACCAGTTTTCGCAGGTTTAGGTCGAGTCTCAGAAGAGAAGATAAGAGAAGTTGAGAAGACATTTAAGTTCCTTTTAACGTTGTATTTTAAGTTTAAGTTTTCTAGATATATTGTATAGGTGTTTAAATATGTTATTTAAAAGTCTTCCGTTGTAATATTGTTGTAAAGTAAAATCCTCAATTTGAGAGGACATATTAATAAAGAGTTATTTTTATATTTCAAGTCTTCCACTATTTCATTGTATTTCATTTGTGTATTTAATTGTTATCATCTTGTTTATGGGAGCATGGTTGCATGTCCCTATAAGCCTAAGGTGGTTACAAAGACATTAAAATCCGAGTAATCACTTGCGCTGTGACATTCCCTTGGGTTATAAAAGGGGGTCTTACAGACGCAGGGAGATCTGAGGGTCACAACATACTACACCAAGCTCAAGAAATGTTGGGATGAGATTCAGAGCTAGAATGGAGTTCCATAGTGTACATGTGGATCGATGGACAGGTGTGTATGCAGAGTTCTCGCGCGCTTTCTTGAATTGGAAAATCAGGAGCGTCTGATGCAGTTTCTTGTGAATCTAAATGGGGGATTTGAGGCCATTCAAAGACAAATCTTGGCCATGGATAATTTACCCCAAATCAACACAACTTTCCATCTTGTAGCTCAGGTAGAATCGCAGAAGCAGATTACTAGCAAGGTGGTCGATGGAGCTGGATTCTTTGTAAATTTAGTTAACCAGAAGGGCAGTTCATCTACTAGTTCTACCAAGAAAGAGCAGAAAGATCAGAGAAAGCCGAGATCTGGAGAGGAAAGGAGGTGCGGTCAGGGGGCTTCCATCTGATCAGTGCTTTGAGGTGATTGGGTACCCAGATTGGTACAAGGGCAACAGAAATATGAGAGGAATGAAGATGTTAGCGAATGTGGCGAATGATCAAGAAGGATTCACAACACCACTGGAGTATGAGGAAAGTGCAAACAATGGCAAGATGAATGGCATTGATCCAGACTTTGTGCAAGCGGTTTGCCAAGAGATGATGAAGGTGTTCAAAGAAAGGGAATAGCAAGTGCAAATTTCGCAGGTTTTGCAGGTAAGTCACTCACTTCTCTAAATTCGACTGAATTAAGTAAAGATGAGTGAATATTAGACACAGGGGAAACAGACCACATGACTCTACATTTGGATTCATTGATGAATGTGAGGAATCTGTGTTTGCCTATTCGTGTTAAATTGCCTGATGGTACAATACAAAAAGTTTATAAAGTGGGATCAGTTCGAATTGGAAATGATTTTGTGATTAGAGATGTACTGCATTTGCCTCAGTTTAAGTTCAATTTACTTTCAGTAAGGAGGGTTATAGTGCAGAAACGGGTTTTAGCTGTGTTTGATGAGGATCATTGTGAATTTCAGGACCGAGTGAGTAAAGTTGTGATTGCCATGGGAAGAGAGCTTGGAGGACTGTATACAATGAATACAAAGGAAGCTCAAGAAGTTGCTGATAAGAAGAATGTTGCTGAGTTTAGGAGTGATAAATGTTCATTTTCAGTTTACAGTGATAGTAGGCTGTTACATAATAGACTTGGTCAACTGCCATTTCATAGTATGAAACATGTGCCAGGATGTAATAATGTAGGCAATCCAGACAACTATGTGTGTGAGGCTTGCTCTGTAGCCAAATTCCACAAACTTCCTTTTCAGAAAAGTCTTAATAGAAGTGAATGTTTGTTTGATATAATTCATGTTGATCTTTGGGGACCTTATGGGGTGGCAAATGTGAATGGAGAACACTACTTATATACAATAGTAGATGACAGGAGCAGGGCTACCTGGACATACCTTCTTCATGATAAAACACAGGTGATAGGTGTTTTAAGAAGGTTTATTGCCATGACCAGAAATCAGTTTATGAAGGTACCCAAAGTTGTGAGATCAGATAATGGGACTGAGATATGTAATGATGAGTGCTCTAAGATGTTTGCTGATATAGGGATCATTCACCAGAACTCATTGCCTTATAGGCCTCAGCAAAATGGAGTTGTAGAAAGGAAGCATAGGCACTTGTTAGAAACTACAAGAGCATTAAGATTTCATGCAGGTTTGCCCAAGAGATTCTGGGGTGAGTGCATATTGTCAGCTACATACTTGATCAACAAGATGCCTCTTGCAAGCATCAACTAGAAGACACCTTTTGAGTTATTGTTTGAAAGGGGGCCTAACTATGAGAATTTAAGGGTGATTGGCTGTCTAGGATATGCATATGTCACACAAAGAGGAATGTACAAGTTTGATACTCGAGGAAGGAAATGTGTCCTCGTTGGATATCCTTCTAGTAAAAAATGATATAAACTGCTGGATTGGCATACAAAGAAGATATTTTTTAGGAAGGATGTGAAATTTTATGAAAATATATTTCCTTTTTAGGGTTCAGCAGCTCAATTGGACATTCCTCACAGTTGAGGAGGATACAGGAGATGAGATGTCAAAGGACAGTCTTGGCAATGACAGTTTAGGAACACATCAGCTTGAAGAGAATTCAGCTGATAGGGAGGTTCATGTGAGTAATGAGCTAGTAGATAATGGTTTGAGAAGGTCTTCAAGGATGAGAGCCTTACCATCATGGACATCAGATTTTGCCATGATTGCAATCCATGATCATGAATCCATTAGTCATGCTGCCTTTATGACTCAAGTTGGGAAAATTCATGAACCTATACAATATTCAGAAGCTATAGGGAATCCTAACTGGGAGGAGGCTATGAGCAAAGAGATTAAGGCCTTGGAAGAAAATGGCACCTGGGAATTGGTTAAGCTACCTACTGGGCACAAGGCTATAGGGTCTAAGTGGGTATTTAAGGTGAAATACAACCCTGATGGCTCTATTGACAGATACAAGGCCAGGTTAGTAGTCAAGGGTTTTAATCAAAAGCTTGGGAAGGATTACAAGCACACTTTCAGTCCAGTAGCAAAGCTTCCAACAATTAGAGTTGTAATTGCTTTAGCTATAGCAAAGCAGTAGCTCTTGTTTCAGTTGGACGTAAATAATGCATTTCTACATGGGTTTATAGATGAAGAAATTTACATGAAACCTCCTGAGGGTTATGAGGTTGCTAAGAATGGTATGGTTTGCTGTTTAAAACGTTCATTATATGGACTCAAACAAGCATCACGCCAATGGAATCATGAGTTGACAGGGTTCTTAGTGAGTTTGGGTTATACTCAATCAACAAATGATTACTCCTTGTTTGTAAGATCAGTGGTTGTCTCATTTACAGCAATATTAGTCTACGCTGATGATATGTTATTTACTGGTGACAATGTGGAAGAGCTGGGTAGAGTGAAACAAGCTCTTCATCATCAATTCACTATCAAGGATCTTGGTTTGGCCAAGTATTTCCTTGGTGTTGAGATTCAGAGGTCTAAGATTGGGACTTATTTGAGTCAGAAGAAATACATTTCAGACATTTTAAAGAGCACAGGGATGTTAGACTGCAAGGTTGCTGAGGCTCCTCTAGCTACAGGCTTGAGGTTGAGTACTGACAGTGGAGAAGTGTTGCCAGATGCAGAAAATTACAAATGTATAGTGGGTAAGCTCTTGTATTTAGCTCTCACACGTCCTGATATTTCATACGCCGTTCAACACTTGTCTCAATTTGTGTCATGTCCAAGGCTACCCCGTGAGCAAGCAGTCAATCATGTGTTACGTTACCTGAAGGGCACCATGACCAAAGGAATTTTCTTTCCTGTGCAATCTGATCTGAAGATTGTAGGGTTCTCATATGAAGACTGGGGATCCTGTTTGAGTACAAGGAAGTCATTGTCTGGCTATTGCTTTTTTCTGGGGCATGCTCTTGTATCATGGAAGACAAAGAAGCAAGCCACCATCTCAAGATCTTCCACAGAGGCCGAATACAGGAGTATGGCATACACCACAGCTGAACTAATCTGGTTGATTTACCTTTTCCATGATTTGGAAATTCCAGTGCAACCCCCTATTACCTTATTTTGTGATAATAAGGATGCATAACAAATAGCTGCTAACCCTTGTTTTCATGAAAGAACAAAACACCTTGATATTGATTGGCATTTTACAAGGGAAAAAGTTCAGAGTGGCTTCCTGCAGACAGCCTACATCAACACAAAGCTCCAGCTAGCAGATCTCATGACCAAAGCCCTTTCAAGTGCTCAACATGAGTGTCTTAGTGTCAAGTTGGGTCTCACTGAAGTTCCAACTTGAGGGGAGGCTATAGAACTATATGTTAATAGTTGTCTAAGCATTGCTTTGTATTTTCATTTTAGTTGTTACATTTATATCTCAGTTGGGTTTGGGTCTTATAACCGAGCTTGTGTCTTTGGGCTTTTAGCTACTGGGCTTAGCTCCTTCTCCTGGTGTGTATAAAAGGAGAAGTGAGGCTCGGTTTGTTGTAATAAACACATTGCATTTTCCATTTTCACCAAATCCAGAGATTCAAGAAACATTTTCATCTTCTTCAACCTCCAGTCACCGGATTTCAATTGTTTGATCCTCGGGGATCTTTAAGGAGGATGCTGCTAGCATCCTTGTGCAGAGGGAGGAGGAGATTTGGATGTGATGGTGGCCGGTAGTGGTGAAGTGGTGGTGACTGTGGGGGCTGGCGGCAATCAACAAGGAGGAGGAAGATGTTGTTCCTCAGCAACTCAAAGGGGAGAGAAGGGGGGAGTTTGGTTCTTGGGTTGAAAACGAAATGTGGGGAGAATGAGCAAGGTTCTGCCTTTTTTTTTTAAAGAGATGAAGCAGGTAGGCAGGGTCTTTGACAAATTCAGAAAATGAAAGGTGTTGTTTGGTTTGGTGAGAACAGGGAAGATTAAAAAAAAGGAGTTTGTGTGTTTGAAACCATTTGAATCAAGGAAGGCAGGGTTGGCATGAGGGCTGTGGATTGCCAAAATTGGTGGAAACAATAGCTGTAAGGAAGGGAAAGGTGTGGATTGATGCTAGTCCCAAAACAAAGAGTAATCAAGCTGGCTTTTGAAACTTCAGGATGAGAGGATAAGATTTTACCCAAAATGAAAGGAGTGAGGTGGAGATTGAAATTGGATAAGAACTGGTGAAATAAGACGGAATCGTTTGTTAAAATTTTCAATTTAGGTCGGAATCCGCTTCATGAGTTCAAAATCCGAGTTAGAGAGTTTTCTGTTATATACCGCTTTTAAATTGGTTTTGTTTTTTCTTTTTTCGAAAAATTATGATTTAAAAAATCCGAGCCTTTACATTCATGGGAATCGATTTAGCTTCGTCGGAGTTTGATTTCAAAACGATCTTGTCCTGGGAGAGAGATAAGTGAGGAAAGGTGGACCTTTATTTAGTTTGGAGATGAAAGGAAGAGAAAGGAGGGAGGATTCGAACCCTTGCCATGTTCAAACCGAGGACAGGTGAAGAGGAGGTCGGGCTGATCTAGGCTCGTCGTGGCTTCCGGGAGCAGAAGAAAGGAGGCTCGGAGGAGAGGAAGTGCTTGACGTCTCCTTCAAAGAACAGAGGGGTGGAGGTTCGGGTGTGTTGCTGTGGAGGAGAAGAGGTCGCTGCGGTGGTGACTGATGGTGTTAGCAGATGGCGAGAGTAACATGAAGATCGGGGCTTTTGATAAAAAGAGGGGGAATGCTTTGGCTCTCCCTTCTGTCTGCAGATAAATCCGAGTGAGAGAGATGTGTGGGGCTTGAGTTTGGAAATTCAAGAGCAAAGGTGTTGTTCTGATTTTGGCGTGGGAGTTGCAGGCGTGGATGGGTTGGCGAGAGCAAGGTCTGTTTGGCATCTTGCTGAATTTAGAGAAGCAGAGGGTTAGGGCAGGAGAGTGGTCCTATCCTAACACTGACACAAAACAACAACAAAATTGCAAGCTGTATAGGATTCTCCCCAATGACATATGTGTGTGTGTGTGAGAGAGAGAGAGAGAGGGGGGGGGGGGGAGAAGAGAGAAAGAAAAAAGGAAAAGAAAGGAATATGTATGTGGTCCCAAACATAAAATGCAAAGAGAACATACCCAACATTCAAATTCGAAACCCGCTAATCCCGACTCTATCAAATTTAATTCGAATTCTCAAATAAATTCCAAAATAATCGGAATTAAATTAATTTTTAGCAACCTCAGAGCTCGAAAGTGGAATCAAATCCGTTAGATTTCAAATTCTAAAACGATACCGGAAGGATTTTAAAATCGAACTTATGCTCGAGGACGAGTTTTATTCCACTTTTATAAATCGAATAAAATAATAATGTATTTAATTAAAATAATATGAAAATACTATAAAAAAATATGTTCGGCCTTTACAATGTCTACCTACTACACTCTCGAAAACCCTAAAAAGAATGACTTCACCCCATCCTGCTCAAGCAACAATCCTGATCCCATAGCCATCGATCTCGCGTACAACTACATTTCAGTTTAGTTTATGATTCCTGGAATTGATGCATTTTATTTTTCTTTCTCACTTTTGTACTATATTTTGTATGAAGTAATAGTGATGAATTTGTTGATGATATATTTTCACACAACATTGTTTATCGAACAAGACTTTTTATTTCTCTTAATGACTTCGATCTATTTCTGTATACTTTTTTTTGTATAAAATATTTGTTTAATTCTTAATAAATATTTTTTTGAACGATTTTCTATAAACAATAATGCAGATATAGCTAAGGGTGGGCGCGTGATGGGACGGGACGGAACGAGATGGGATGGGGGTCGTCTCGCGTCCCGTCCCGCTTAATTTTTCCAGGACGGGACGAGATTCACTATTTTTTTTTCAATACCGCGCGGACCTTGTCCGGGACGGAACGGGCCTTGTCTCTCGAATAAAAACATTATAAGAAACTTCTAAAATTCTTATATATTTTGTAGTTTTCAAAGGCATAACATAGATTTATAATATTTTTTATATAATTTTACGATTTTTCTTATATATATATACGCATTAAACGCATTATACTTATAATTACACAATATATATATATAAAAGAAAACTCGATACAATTGATAATGTATACAAAATATATACACACACTTATACAGTGTCAAAGTGTATATATACACTACTAGTGTAAGTCCCGTCCCGTTTACGGAGAATACATTAATACAATATTATAAGAGAGAAATGCACAAAGTAACCCTAAAAACCGGAAGTATTACAAGGTTAACCCAACCCGATTTTTAATTGGGTGAAACCGGATAATTGGGCAACCTTTGGAGCCGGTAGCAGGTAAAGGAGGGGAGGTGCAACCTTCCAATGTGTGACACCTTAGAGGAGAGTGGCAGAGAGGGCGAGAAAAATAAGGGGAGGGAGAGAGAGAGAGGGGGGGGGGAAGCAAGTCCCATATGCAGAGGAGAGAGACAAAGAGAGACAGAAAAAGCAATTGAGAGAGAGAGAGGGGAGTGAAAAAAGAAAGGTAAAGTTGCAGAGGCGAGAGAGAGAGAGATTAGTGAGGATAGGACGGAGAGAGATGGAAGAGTCCTCTCTCCTCTGCAATTTTATTGTCCCTGTTTCACTTCGAAGAAGAAGCAATTGGGCGGGGATTTATTTGCAGGTTGACGTGTAAGCAGTTAGTTTTAACTTGACACCCAAAGCAAAATGACATGTCACATATTGGAATCGACCGGACAAGATTTATCGGAGAAACAGATTCTCCATCAACTTCGGATAGAAAATGGGCAAGTTTGCTTTCGATAAAGGTTATGCGGAATGTGTCTCCTTCAAATCTGAAGCAAATTTACCCATTTTCTATCTGAAGTCGATGGTGAATCTGTTTCTCAAATAGCTCATGTCCAGTCGATTTCAATATGTGTCATGTCGTTTTGTTTTGGGTGTCCAGTTAAAACTAATTGCTTACATGTCAACCTGCAACTAAACCCTCACCCAATTGCTTCTTCTTCGAAGTGAAACAGCAACAGTAAAGTTGCAGAGGAGAGAGGACTCTTCCATCTCTCTCTGTCCTATCCTCACTAATTTCTCTCTCTCTCCTCTGCAACTTTACTTTTCTTTTTTGTTTCGGCTATATACACCGCAAATCCACACGTCCTTAAAGACGTGCAAATGGGTTTACAACCACCCGAGCCCGGACGTGCAAGCACGTTTTTATTTTTTAAAAAAACGTGATGCACGTCCTCAAAGACGTGCTACACGTCCTTAAGGACGTGCAAGCTCGTCTTCTAAATACGAAGCGGACGTGCTTCGTCGTTCCCAATTCCAAATCGATAGAGAGAAAGAGAGAGCGCCGGCGAGAGAGAGAGAGAGAGAGAGAGAGAGAGAGAGAGAGAGAGAGAGAGAGAGAGAAACACATAGAGCTACGGAGCCGGCGAGAGAGATGGAGGCGGAGGCGTCAGCGATGGAGGCGGAGGTGGTGGCGCCCATGGAGGCCGGTGAAGGTGGTGCGCAGCCGATGGAGCCGGAGGAGGCGGTGGAGGTGGTGGCGCCCATGGAGGAGGCGGTGGAGGTGTCGATGGAGGAGGCGGTGGAGGCGGTGGCGGAAACGTCGACGGAGGAGGCGGTGGTGGTGGAGGAGCTGATGGTGGTGGAGGAGCCGGTGGAGGCGGCGGCGGCGGTCCCGGTGGTGGAGGGGGCAGCGGTTCCGGTGGTGGAGGTCCTATTACCGCCGCGGAAGCAGCGGTCTACAGAGGTTTCTCTTGTCCCGACCCCACCGGTATGTTATTTGAATTATTTATTTTATTTGATTAAGTTTTATAGTTTTATAATGTAGTTTGATATATTATAATATAGTTTTATAATATAACGTGCATGATTATATAGTATATAGTTGTTATGATTTATAATATAATTTGATAGATTATAATTGATAGTATATAGTTTTTATGGTTTGATCGTATATAGTTTTTATGGTTTATAATATAGTTTGTATAGTTTGTACAAAAGTACAACCTACATTGAAATACATTAAAATTCAAAGAAAATAAAAAATATTAAAAGACATTAAAAGATATTAAAATATATTAAAAGACATTAACAGATATTAAAATACATTAAAATATATGAAAAGACATTATAAGATATTAAAATACATTAAAATATATGAAAAGACATTAACAGATATTAAAATACATTAAAAGATATTAAAATATATTAAAAGACATTAAAAGATATTAAAATACATTAAAATAGCCAACTGGATGAAATAAATTCGCACATAAAAAGTAACAGGTTCTCAACATTTTCATAATAACAGGCAGGGAGGCTCTTGAGGGGGGATGGTACCCTCCGGCCTGTTAGGTTCGGCGACCGGGCAGCGGTCAGCCAGATACAGGAGGAGACGGTACCCCACGATCAGACAGCCATAGTCGATGATCTGCTGATGTCTGCAGAGGGCTACCAGCAGTCGATGGGGACCCCCCGGCCGACGAGGAGGACAAATTCTGGAAGGGTCTGCCATATTCGGATCTTTCTGGCGATACGACGGAGGGGCGGCAGCCTTCTTTGGAGACCCCCGATGTGCTGAGCGGCTGCATTACTGACGCAGTTGTGGGTCGACGGGCCGACATGGGTAGACCGCCTGCTCGTGTACCCCCCACCATCCCCGAGGCATCTACTTTAGGCATCCCCGAGGCATCTACTTCCGGCACACAGGACGCTGAGGCTTCGACCTCCCCTACACCAGCGGCGATCTCATTGGCATCTGCGGATGACGTGATCCCTGACGTCGTAGAGGAGGATGATGACGGGCAGGAGGGGCGGGATGAGGGGCAGGGGGCCCACGGGAGAGGGGCCAGGAGGGGCAGGCTAAGGGTCAGGGGGGCCACAGGAGGGGGGGCAGGAGGAGCCCGCGCCTATCTCTGCGCAGGCTGCCGCACCGGCTGTGCAGGTCGACCCTTTCTTACCGCCGGGAGAGCTGCTTGTGTCTTACATGCATCACCGAGCATACCAGGTGTGGAGGGAGCCTACTATGGATCTGCCGCTGTTGAAGTTCCACCACCGGGCGACTCACCTGCTGCCGTTCAACCGCTACATTTTTTAGGGCCTGGGGACCTGAGTGCAGGATCTTATCCCATCGGGCATCCCGCAGCTGAGGTCCCTCCATTGGGAGTGTGTGGATGAGTTCACTTGCACTGCCTTCCTGGAGCATATGCACCCGGAGACCAGCTCCTTCCACTTTCCATGGGGCGAGATGACCATCACGCTGCACGACGTTGCCTGCCTCCTGGGACTTCCGATGGAGGGTGTACCGTGTATGTCCCATCTGGCCCCGGGCGCGTTGATCCCCACCGTCGCACAGTACTACCAGCTCACCCATAGGCCCTGACATCATACAGACATGCTGGCGGTCCTCCAGTTACTTCGTTGATTGCCCTGTGGATCGCGAGACACGGGCCGCTCATCGACCCCGCCCTCGCTCATGACCCAGAGGCCGCGGTTGATCCTGAGCAGATTCGGATGCGCACGCATACAGGTGCCCTCGCATGTCTATACAGGGGCCTAGGCCAGGCTACCCGAGCAGGTGCGAAGGGTATAGATAGTTGCACGCCGATTCTACAGGTACGAGACCGCTGAATTAGAGTTATAGTTTAAAAATATTTATATTATATGCTAATGACATTCTATTTTTTGTCAAGGCTTGGATATGGGCGTACTTCCCTCGCTTCCGAGGTGATTTCTCCAGCGATCCGGCTAGGAAGGAAGACCCTCGCTTCTACGCGAAGTTCATCGGTCCGAAGGCGCCACAGCGCATGAAGGACGAGGCGAAGCTGAAGAAGGTGAAGAAGATGCGGGACGAGGTGGACCGTCTTACCGTCGCCAATGTATGCATTCGAGACTCTAACTATATGACATATATTTCTTAACTGTGAATTACGCCTGATTTTTTTAATTATACGTGGAGTGGATGCGCTTTGGGCGTGATCTGGACTTCGACGGCCAGTACCGTCAGTCCACCTATCGAGGCACCATCACATTCTGCGGGGGGGAGGAGCCATATATGCCCGATAGGTTCCTTTGGCAGTTTGGACGAGTCCAGGGGATCCCGCTACCCGTCATCGAGCCGGCTCAGGTCACCCGCGACGCCAGCTTGAAGACGAAGTACGTCGTCGTGTTTGACCGCGGCCACGACAAGTGGCAGGACTTGCAGGACGAGGGTCGCTTCTACAGGCTGGCCGAGCACAGACGCACCAGCGAGGATTGTCAGGCCGGTGCCCACCACGCCACCCCATCCGGACCCTCCGGCGCCCGTCCACCAGACCAGCTTGGATCCATGGATGGACCTGCCTCATCCATCTGTTTGTAACACCCCCTTTTTAGATCCCAAAGGGGTGTTGCAGCGCCAGTGAATCCGCAGACTTTAATGTCTTTGAATTCACTTGAGGCTTATAGGGACATGTAACCATGCTCCTATAAACAAGATGATAATTTAAATATAATAAAATAGGCGGAAGTAAATAAAATTTATTAGTTCAAAATATCTGATCACAATGAAATAAGAATACCAAAATCATAAAGTATGAATAATTTTCAGCATAGACGAAATTAAAGTAGCAATGCAGAAACTTCAGAGGTTCAAAAGTTGTAGTAAAATATTTAATAAATGATAGTCCGTCCTTTAGCTCTCTCCTGCTCCGCTGCTTGCACTAGACCTGTGGAATATGGTCTGGTATTTCGTGAGAACGAAGGACACCAGCCATCCAATAAATAGGATGGTTAGTACAATAAAGACTAGCAAATGATAGGGAAAATGTTCAGACTTTAACCTTACAGTGACCATAAAGCGGTATGTCTCAGGTTAAGGGAATGACACGAATATTTACAGTAGAAACTGAATAAAAAGGGATAAAAATTCACAATGACTCGGATGATCATAACGATCGATTATAAGATAGGAAAAGGAATTATACTCGAGGCAGATAAGTATAATAACTGAAATGATCACCTATTTAACCGTCGATAATAAATATAACGATAATAATAATAATAATAATAATAATAATAATAATAATAATAATAATAATAATAATAATAATAATAATAATAATAATAATAATAATAACAATAATACTACGTGGTACCGGTTGGGCCTTTGACAAGGACCACGACCTACATCAGATCGTTGTTTTATCACCCCGCAGAGAATGCATTCTGGGATGGTGTTTCATGAAACCTTGTAAGGTAGTGGCTTAACGAACCACAACCTGCAAGTCAGTCTACTGCATAACTTGCCAAAGGCATAAAGCCACTCGCATCACGTGGTGCGCATTTTAACATATCATCACTAAGCATCACATGGTGCCTATCTTATCATACATAAACAATTTTATACTAGGTGATCATAATAACGACATTAAATCAAACAGGGACAAGCATGGATAATTCAAAGGGTCTTACTATCACATGCCACTAGTTTGCATGAAAGAACAAGCAGAATATCATGCACTTTAGGAAAAAGAAAGAAATAATTTGGTGAAATATCCATTTTCATGTAAGTCTTTTGTTTAAATGTCCATCCTAATCTCCTTTTTGCTTAATGTCCAAAAATTTTCTGTAATACCCAAAGTGCCCCCATTTTAATGTAATCCCTACCCATTGACCTGATTTGGGAAAAATAGATCTCAGTTCCTCCATGGACTTCCGCCTTCCGTCACCGTCCTTGTTCTCCTCCATCCCAAATCTGAAGTAGCCAGAATCACACCGCCTCCGTCTCTCGCTTTGCCGCCCCTTCCGGTGTCGTCGGCGACGATGCCGCTAATAACCAGAGCAATACCGGCGATGATGACGGTGAACCGATCCATAAGCTTTTGGAGCCGTTTACCAAGGAGAAGCTTATCTCCATGATCTGCGAGGCCACTGAGAAGCATCCGCAGGTGGCGGCGCGTGTCAGGAAGATCGCTGACGAGGATGCCGGACATACGGCGTCAGCGATCGGTCCTTGCTCCGGATCTGTGATTGTTCTGGGTCGCCGAACGAGCTTCCGCCCTTCTCCTCTGACTTCCCTGTCTCCTCCTCCGATCCGGTTGTTGTCATCGTTGGCATCTGGCTGCTATTCTCCGATCCCGAGTTGAAATTCGAGCCCGGAATTGTCAAATTATTCGACTGGTGTTGCTGTTGGTGGTGGTAGAAAGGGACACCGTAGCGGGCGGAGGATGAAGAGCAGCGACAATGATGAGTGCGGTCGATCCATGGCGGATGTTGCTCAGATCCATGGTGTCTGTTGCTTAGATCCATGGCGGATGTTCAGATCCATGGCGGATGTTGCCCAGATCTGACATCAATAGAGACTCAAAATGGAGCTGTTGCTCAGATCCATGGCGGATGTTGAGTGCGGTGGATTCCATGGTGAATGGAGATGTTGAAGAGAAGTTTCGACCTTCGAGTCATCAGGTTATAGAACTAATAGAAGTGCTTCTCTGTTGTCTTCTCGCCATTCTTTCTGCGTTTCTTCTCTCCATTCCGAGCCTATTGCGGTGGACGACGAGGAGGATAGGAAATTGGACGCCATTGACGGTCCAGTTGCATCCAAGGGCGCTGAATCTATCGACAGAGATGATAATTGGGGTATCCAAGTCACTTACTGCTCTTTTTATGGGAAATGGATATGAAGCCACATAGTGAAGGTCTAAACCTGAAGGTTTAATAAATTGTCACATTTGATATGTTTGTATCAAGTTCTTCGATTGAATGCTTGATTACACTATTTTTCGTAGAGATTGTGTTTGATTACACTATATTTTTCATTAAATTATATGTTCTTTTTTATAAATTTTGGTCATATTGTATTTGATTACACTATAATTTTTTTTTAATTTTTCATGAATTACATGTGTCACCAAGAGTGTCGCCTCTAATAAGGGTGGTGACATCAATGGTGACAGTGATAATGGTGGTGACAGTGATAGGGGTGGTGGTGACAGTGATAGGAGTGTTGAAAGCGATAGAGCGGTGACAACGATAGAGGTGGTGACAACAATAAGGGTGGTGACAACAATATGGGTGGTGGTGACAGTGATATGGGCGGCGGTGACAGTGATAGGGGTGCTGGTGACAGTGATAGGGGTGGTGGTGACAACGATAGGAGTGGTGACAACAATAGGGCGGTGACATCGATAGGGGTGGTGACAACAATAAGGGTGGTGACAACAATATGAGTGGTGGTGACAATGATAGGGGTGGTGGTGACATCGATAGGAGTGGTGACAACGATAGGGCGGTGACATCGATAGAGGTGGCGACAACAATAAGGGTGGTGATAGCGATAGGAGTGGTAACAGCGATAGGAGTGATGGTGACATCGATAGGAGTGGTGGTGACAGCGATAGGAGTGCTGACAGCGATAGGGCGGTGACAGCAATAAGGGTGGTGACAGCAATATGGGTGTTGGTGACAGTGATATGGGTGGTGGTGACATCGATAGGGGGTGGTGACAGTGATAGGAGTGGTGGTGACAGCGATATGAGTGGTGGTGACAGCGATAGGAGTGGTGGTGACAGCGATAGGAGTGGTGACAGTGATAGGGCGGTGACAACGATGGAGGTGGTGACAGTAATAAGGGTGGTGACAGCGATGGGAGTGGTGGTGACAGCGATACGAGTGGTGACAGCGATAGGGCGGTGACACTAATCTCGTAAAAAAAAAAAAATTGTCACCCAAAAATTTGTTTATCATCATACATGTGTCACCAAAGCCATTGACCGGTGTCACCACTAATAAAGGTGGTGACACTAATTTCGAAAAAAAAAAATTCGAAAAAAAAAACGTGTCACCAAATTTTTTTTTTGTGTCACCAAAGTTGTGTCATCAATTCATTGACTTTGACCGGTCAATGGTCAAAATAAAAATGAGAAGGAAGGAAGGAATGGGAAGGAGGGGTAAATATGTAATATTAAGACATTTTGCAAAAGGGGAAATAAAAGTGGACATTTTGCAAAATGCCTTGTAGAAAATGGACACTTAGTAAAAAAATCCTTTTCCATAAGGCCTTTTGCAAAATGTCCACTTTTATTTCCCCTTTTACAAAATGTCCTAATATTACATTTTTGCCCCTCCTTCCCATGCCCTTCCTTCCTTCCCATTTTTATTTTGACCATTGACCGGTCAAAGTCAATGAATTGGTGACACAACTTTGGTGACACACAAAAAAATTTGGTGACACGTTTTTTTTTTTGGTTTTTTTTTTTTTACGAAATTAGTGTCACCACCTTTATAAGTGGTGACACCGGTCAATGGCTTTGGTGACACATGTATGATGATAAATAAATTTTTGGTTCGTTTCTTTTTTTTTTTTTTACGAGATTAGTGTCACCGCCCTATCGCTGTCACCACAACCCATATCGCTGTCACCACCGCCCATATCGCTGTCACCACCCTTATTGCGGTCACCACCTCTATCGTTGTCACCTCCCTATCGCTGTCACCACTCTTATCGCTGTCACCACCACTCCTGCCGCTCTCACCACTACCTCTATCACTGTCACCACCACCTCTATCACTGTCACCACCACCCATATTGTTGTCACCACCCTTATTGTTGTCACCACCTCTATCGTTGTCACCTCCCTATCGCTGTCACCGCTCCTATCGCTGTCACCACCACCTCTATCACTGTCACCACCACCTCTATCACTGTCACCACCACCCTTATTGTTGTCACCACCTCTATCGCTGTCACCGCCCTATCGCTGTCACCACTCGTATCGCTGTCACCACCAATACTATCGTTGTCACCACCACTCCTATTACTGTCACCACCACCCATATTGATGTCACCATCCTTATTGCTGTCACCACCTCTATCGTTGTCTCCACCCTATCGCTGTCACCACTCCTATCGCTGTCACCACCACTTCTATCGCTGTCACCACCACCCCTATCGTTGTCACCAACACCCCCTATCAATGTCACGACCACCCTTATTGTTGTCACCACCTCTATCGTTGTCACCGCTCTAACTTTGTCACCACTCCTATCCCTGTCACCACCACTTCTATCGCTGTCACCACCACTCCTATCGCTGTCACCACCACCCCTATCACTGTCACCAGCACCTATATTGTTGTCATCACCCTTATTGCTGTCACCACCTCTATCGATGTCACCGCCTTATCGTTGTCACCACTTCTATAGCTGTCACCATCACCCCTATCACTGTCACCACCCTTATTGTTGTCACCACCTCTATCGCTATCACCGCCCTATCGCTGTCACCACTCCTATCGCTATCACCACCACCCATATCACTGTCACCACCACCCATATCGATGTCACCACCCTTATTGGTGTCACCACCTCTATCGTTGTCACCGCCCTATCGTGTCACCAATCCTATCGCGGTCACCACCACTCCTATCGGTGTCACCACCACCCCTATCACTGTCACCACCACCCCTATCACTGTCACCACCACCCATATTGTTGTCACCACTGATGTCAACACCCTTATTAAAGGTGACCCATGTGGTGACAACTTTTTTTCATCGGTACGTAAGATTAAAAAAGAACATATAATATGAACGAAAAATATAGTGTATAATCAAACACAATATGACAAAAAAAACATATAATTTCATGAAAAATATAGTGTAATCAAACACAATATCACCGAAAAATGTAGTGTAATCAAGCATTCAAGTGATAAACTCGACCCAAAAATATCAAATGGGACAATTTATCGAGCAATATATGTCCTTATCCCTCGTAATACTATTTTTTTTGGTGAAAGATCCCTCGTAATACTATGAAAGACTGCCTATAAGGGAAACAACCCTAGTGAATGACAGATAAATTAATAATCAGATGGTTTCCCTAAATCTCTCAATACAGATTTACAGCGTTGACCACCTTCTAAAGTTCCCAAATTCGAAACACAGTGACAGAGTTAATAAATTCCAAATTCCATAAGGGAATCGGTGATGGGAAGTCTGAAAACACCACCTGTTTGCAAATATATAATCAGAATTATGTAACTAGAAAAATGAAAAATCTGTTCTCAAGTACAGGTTGGGCTTTGCGAGTTATCTGTGAGCTGTGATCAGCGTCTCGATGAATCTCAACCCGTCGAACCTCGGCGCAAATTTCTCTTTTGTCGAATCCTCTTTGGCCTGGCTCGATCCGACCTCCTGGTCAATTTTCAACATCAATCACGCCAAATCACCAGCACCGAACGGAGAGGATTTAGATGATTTTTGAAATCCAAACTCGATTGTTTATTTTAGAGAGAAACGGGGAGATCGCCTCCGATTTACTCGAGAAACGAATGGACAGTTGATTTACAAGAATATCCAAAGCTCGATTTAATCGGAAAGCTGGAAATTGAAAAGCTACCTAATGAGGAGGCTTGATGGTGACGGTAAAGGAGGGAGGCGTGGCCTGAGGATGAGCGGCGACCGGATCTGGGAGGAGATCCGACGGCTGATTAATTGTCACCACAAGAAGCGAGATGACAGCGGGGATACGAGACCAACAGGAAGGAGGAAGGAGGAAACCATGGATGCGGAGCTTGAGAGAGGAGGACGATGGCGCCGGGCGGAGATCTGATGGATCTCTTCGTTTCTTTGTTTGACGAAAAAAAAAACTGAGTATAATTTATTTGATAGGTAAGGGTAGTATGGGGTAGGGGTATTATGGGGTTTTCAAAAAAAATTGGGACATTTACCAAAAACTGATTTTAAGTGGACATTTTGCAAAAGGGGGTTGACAAAATGGATATTTAGCCAAATTTCTTCTATGGAAAATGGACACTTAGCAAAAAAATCCAAAAGAATTTAAAAGGCACGTCAAAGGAAAATCACGAAACATGCAAAAGGCATTGAACGAAATCACTTGCCTTGACTTCCGATGATCAGCTGATGACAATCAGGCGAGTTTTTAGCACCTATCGAATCCAACGGAAAAAGGAATATTAGTATTGATATTTTATGAAATTAACTTTACTTAACTCAATTTGAAATTGAATTAATTCTATAAAGTTAAATATTATATACCAATATGAATTCCCCGTGGAGCGGAATCCAGCGTGAGTGCTTCGAGATTTCTTGGTGTCGCTGAAATGGGCAAGAATTGAATATTTTAGAAATATTGACCACTTAACTTAATAAGTAATTAACCTAGGGCCAAAAACGGAAATTGTATAAAGAAAGGGAAGCTTTTGTAATTAAAACAAAAGAGATTAAAAACCCAATTCACTGTCTTCTTCGAACTCACGTACAGGAACAACAGTGGGACGAATGGACGAGCTCCTCGGCGGCGAGGGCTCACGGTAGTCGGCAATTGGGCAGCCTCGGCGCGGCTGGGGCAGGGTTTTTGCGGCGGCAATCGGTGCGATGGTAGTCGATGGGCAACAGCGGTGATGGGCAGCGATTGCAGAGCTCGGCCTTGGGCTTTCCTCCGGCGTCGATTGGCAGCGGCGGTGGCGAAGGGCACTGCAGCGAGGCTCGGACCTCTGTTCCCCGACGAGACGGCACTGCAGGGGGTGCTCGACAATATGAAATTCCCCAAAGTATTTTTGGGTATTTCTTTTTTAATTTAAATAAAAATAAGGTAAAAAATTTTTATATAAAAGATTTTATAAGACTTTTTTTTTATGAAATATATATCTTATTATTCAGTTCTTATTATCTAGAACATAAAATTTGGTTTGACATTGTTATTTTAACCGTGAAACTGATTTGAAATAAAATAGACCCTTAGTATTGTCATTATTATTATTAGTATTATTTCTAAAATAACTAATTTTATAAATGTAAATGTTGATTTGAATTCATTATTTTATTGAAAAAGTGTCTTACTTAAAGTGTTTCAATATTCAATGTGATATCATTTTTCACAAAATAAATATGACTTTTGATTAAACGGTTATAGTGGAATTTTTTATTCTAATGATATTTACTATAAAGTTTGGAAGTTATTCCTAGTAAATAATTATTTTTATAAAATTTACTGTCAAATAATTATTATTTAAATAAAAGGACATATTGTGATTTATTAAAAAGGGTATATACATGGTTTTTAGGATCGAGATCCTAATGTAGGATCGATGCAAAGGTCTAGGATCGGATCGTAGGATCGTAAGATCCTAGCAAAAAGTGAAAATCAAATATAAATAAGTCATACCAAATAAATATCTTATTTTTTAAACAAAACTAGTCATTTTCTCCTTTAAATAAACTACGTAACTAACATATATATGCCAATAATAACTCCTTAGCATGCATAATTGGTCAAGGATAATATGTCAAAAGGTATAATATGATATTTAAAATATTTACATAAGTCACTTAACATCCATAAACCACACTAAAAATGGTCTAAGAAATAAGATTAACAAAAAATGAAACCCCACATCACATGATTGTTTCTGATATGCCATATGTGATAAGTCGCCGCCGCTGGAGTGCACCGTAGTCGCCGGATTTTTGGAATTTGCCTTTCAAGCTTGAGAGTTCAGGCTTCACCGCTTCACTGATTTAGGGATTTTAGGGTTTAATTCCCCCCAAAAATTAAAAACACAATTAAAAAAAATAGAAATGGGCCTAATTTCATCAAAATAACGACATGGGCTTTGTGGATTAAAATTTGGATGGGCCTAATTTCATCAAAATCTGAAATTGCTAGGATCGGTTAGGATCGTTAAGATCCTCAGGATCCTAACCGATCCTAGCCGATCCAACTCCGATTCTAGTATAAACGAGTATGTACAACCAATCCGGATAAGAACTATTCCTAGGATCGTAGGATCGTTAGGATCGTACGATCCGGATCGCGATCCTAATAACCATGGGTATATATATGATTTATCTCATATTGTATTTATGGATGTTTATACTATGTTACATATATATTTAAACATATATAAAAGCCAAGCATTTTATAGTGTTGAACCGGTTGAACCGGACCAAACCGAAATAAATAAAATAAAATAAAAACCGGTTCGGGTGAACCCTTCTTCCTCCTCCCCTCTTCTCTCCTGCGCACCCTCAACCTCACCTTCCGTGGAGGTTTATTAAATTTTGGCTTTTGTTTAACACAGTTTAAATCCGAATCTTATCCCAAACTAATGTAGACGTTATCTTGGATTGATTGAGAGCATTAAATTGGACAATAGCATTCAAATCGATTCGAAGAATATTCCGCCACACTTACTCCGTTCTCACCCAAATTCGGTCATGGCCACGTCAGTTTTGATCCAATTGATGGATCGTATTGATTCCTGCAATGAATTTGGTAATAATGGTACATTCAATTGTAAGAATCAGTTACGAAATGGACCCGATTACAAGAGAGGTCTTCAATCGAGTTTAGAATGATAACTCACCATTGTCACAACCTCCGAGCTCCCAACCTATCCTAATCGGTTGTAATTCTCTCCAGGAACATTTTCATTCACAAATTTTTCGCAAAAACATATACAATCAAAAAGCCCCAAGTTTCATTTGGGATTTCTCTCCGACGGTGACTAGTCGCGCCGCTTCCGCCCACCGCCATCCGACACCACCAGCGGGTGTGCCTTCACAGGAAGAAGTCGCAACCACCGGTAGTCGCCTCCATCGCCGTCACCATCGCCGCCGAGTGCTTGCCGACACCTTCGGTAAGTGCAACAGTAAGGCGACGTTGAAGAAGACACGGGTAAGGCTCCTTTGGAGCCTAATTACGCCCTTTACCCATTCTTTAGTTATATTTTCAATAAGGACACTCAATTTTCTTTGAATTAAGCTCTTATACAAGTGCACAATTTTTGTAAATTGTGCAGCCTGTTTTCTCCCGACTCTCGAGCCACTCTATTCCGTTCGTCGATTGGAATTCACAAACACTTTCTACATTGGCTTGCGGATAGTTTTAATCGGTTATCGCTAACATCCTTGAAGTCCATAGTTGGTACCGAAATCCAACAAGGTAAAAAAGGCAGGTGATATTCCAAGCTTTCTATGCTCATTTGCATGCTTTCGTGTCTAGTTGTTTTCTACAATTGAATTATGCCAAATTGCGTTAAATAAATTACAATCCATCCGTTTGTGTGATTTATTAAATTGATAATCTATTTTGGCATGGTAAATGGGTAATGTTATTTTTTATAGGTTATATACATTAGATAAATGACATTATGTACCCATATTCCAAGAAAGCATGATTTATTATTTTCTCTTCATGCTAAGTTTAATTATGTGTTATATCCGTTTTTATATCCATAATTGTCGTTTATTCAATTCATTTCCGGACTTGTCTGCATACTAGTTCGTTGTGGACTTAGGTTATCTTTTGAACCTAGTCCTTATAAAATATATAAATATGTGCACTTTAAGTTGTGAATATTATAAATTAAAGTTAAGGTAGTTTAGTGTATTATAGAATGTGAATATTATAAATTAAAGTTAAGGAAGATGAGCGTTTCCTAGTAAAGTATATAAACGATAATATAAATTAAATATGGAAGATGTGCGCTTCCAAGTTATATAAATATATATTACTATAAACCAGGAAGATGAGCGCTTCCTACCCAGTTTCATGAAGCTACGTTTCCGGACCCGGAAATGATCAACTGAGCGGACCCGTTCAGTGAGTTTGATCGATAATAAAATCCGAGCGGACCCGTTCGGTACACTTGATACTTAAATAAAATCCGAGCGGACCCGTTCGGTATACTTAATGTTAAAATCTGAGTGGACCCGTTCAGTGCAGATTAAAAATATATTAGATCTTATCATTGTAGTTCATTGGTTAAATACTAGTTGTAAGTTTAAAGTTATACAATTATTTATAAGACGGTGATCGTAAATAATTTGGTCATAATTTCAGCGTTTAATTATATTCCAGTCTCATTTCGGAATATAATTTCCTAGAGTGATTTATCATTCACATCCATTATTCTTCCTAACTTAAACAATCTTCAAATTGAGTCAAGTGTCTATTTTGTAGTGCATAAATCACATTTAAATAATCTGTATTACTCTCCTTTGGACTTTTGGTTCATACCGTTTTATGGTCAAATGAATCTTTAGTGTAAAGTGGTCTTTTATTTCGTGTCGTCACTTGTTTGTTCTTAATTGAACTAACCGCCCTATGTATTATGGCAGCTGGTGCCTCTCGTTTGTATACGATGCATCAGACCTAAGTTGCAGGTATAGAGATCGTAGTGAAGAAGTTTCGAAGGCGTTGGAGAACATCAAGGGTCATTTTAAATGTTTTGAAACAAAAAGGGTTATTCCCAATGATTAATTATTTATCCGTTGTATTTAAATGTCTTCCGCTGTACCAGTTAAACGATTGTAAAAATCTTTTAAAAATATATATTCATTTTGGTAAAAGTCTTCCGCTGTATTTATTTTAATGCATGTTATCATCTTGTTTATGGGAGCATGGTTGCATGTCCCTATAAGCCTAAGGTGGTTACGAAGACATTAAAGTCCGAGAAATCACTGGCGCTGCAACATTTCCTCGTTTACAAAAGGGGGTGTTACAGAAGGTGGTATCAGAGCTAAAGGTTTTACATCACAAATTTGAAACGTATTTTATTTTGAAAATGTTTTCCTAAAGTTTCTTAAAAAGACCCGGGACCGAGGTCTCCAACCTAGACTTCTTTTGCGAACCTTCTAGAAATGCCAGTATGGGTACTGACGTTTCATACTTCTAAGATAGAGTAATAGAAGCTCAGTTACATAGTTGCAATGTCATAGGATAAGTTAATTGGGTGAGCTCCTTATTATTAGGAGTTGTTATAGTCGAGAAAAGTATTGATAAGACTTCATTCCCTAGGTCATGGAGAATCAGAACAACTTGAATCTCAATAACGAGAATGCTAGCCAAGAATCTGTCGGCGACCCTAGAAACACCCCGGGAGATCAAGTGGGTGATCAAGAAAATGTTAACCCTCCGCCTGTAGGGGAAGAACTAAATGCTGCCAGCCTGCAAGCTATTCAACAATTAGTTCAAACTGCAGTAGCACAAGCTTTAGCAGGGACTCAACATGTGCAACCAGTAATTCAACCAGGACACGTTATTCCAATTGCACAGATGCAAGCACCGGGCCAAGGAGATACTTATGGCCGAGCTTTGAAGGCCGTGAATATGATGAAACCAGATGACTTTGATGGTTCAGGTGAACCTTACAAGGTAGTGGAATGGCTTACTCATATTGAGAGGATCTTTCGAGGGGTTGTTTGCACTGAAGCAGATAAGGTGAATATAGTAGCACTGCAGTTAAAAGGAGAGGCCAGTCAATGGTGGGAGTCAGTGAGACCTTCTATGGAGTCCAACTAACCTGGGATGGTTTTAAAGAGAGAATCACCGATCATTACTTCTCCCCGTCTCTAAGAGCAGGAAAGAGGAAAGAGTTCCTCTACCCTGACAACCAGGGTTTGAAGCTTGCTCAATTGGTCACAAAGTACTATAGACTACTTCCCTATGCTGGTAATCTGATCCAGTCTGAAGCTGATAAGATCATGTACTTTCATGAGTGGATGTACCACGGACTAAAGTTACAAATGCTCCAGCGTAACTACGAGACGCTAGATCAGTATATCGATGCAGCTTATCGGGTAGAGGCCACACTCGAGGAAGGTCGGAAGGATCAAGAATTGTCTGAACAAAAGAAGGGAAAGCAATTACATATCGGTACTAAGAGGGCTACTCCAACTATACCGATGGGGGGATCAGTGATGAATCAGAATCAGACCCAAGCACCATCAGTTCAAAACTCAACTAGAATGACCGGGCGAAGTGGTCAAGGTATCCAATGTCACAACTGCGGCAACCCGGATCATTTGAGGCCCCAATGTCAAAAGGTGGCTCGAATTTGTCGAGGTTGCGGGAAGCCGGGACACATGGTCAAATTCTGTAGATTCAAAAATCAAAATCTCATCCAGTCTCAACAAGGTTCATTTGTTCCCACAAAGTCAGCAAACCAGTGGCAAGGCCAAGTTTCACAAGCTCGATACAATCAGAAAGGGAGCCAGACTCAAGCAGCATCAAAGCCCACCATTCAAAACAAGGGTAAGGCTCCAGTGGATGGATCATCTAAACAAGGTCCTCGATTGTACACACTGAACGAAGTGGAAGAAATTCATACTCAAGAAATTCGTGCGAGGAACCATGAATCATATCGCTATCTTAGTACTTTTGTTTAGAATATGTTGTTGTCATTTCTGTCCCAATAAGTGCAAGTATTAGGCATGTGTTCCATGTGAAATAGTGAATTCTAGTATTCCGTGTCATTAGAGTATTTTGATTTTCTAATAATAAAAAAAAGTGTTATCTTCTTGTCAATCTGCTATGATGCATATATGGATGTATGTATTCGTTCACACTCCAAATCTTTTACAAAACCTAAGGATGAGCTCTATGAGTCTTTATAAACACGTTAGACAGAATTGGACAACAGATCAAATTATACTATCTCTCTACTCTTTTCGTTGTTCAAGTTTCGGGTCGAAACTTATTTTTAAGGGGGGAGATATGAAATACCCCAAAGTATCTTTGGGTATTTCTTTTTTAATTTAAATAAAAATAAGGTAAAATTTTTTGATATAAAAAGAAGTTATAAGACTTTTTTTTTATGAAATATATATCTTATTATTCAGTTCTTATTATCTAGAACATAAAATTTGGTTTGACACTGTTATTTTAATCGTGAAACTGATTTGAAATAAAATAGACCCTTAGTATTGTCATTGTCATTATTATTAGTATTATTTCTAAAATAACTAATTTTATAAATGTAAATATTGATTTGAATTCATTATTTTATTGAAAAAGTGTCTTACTTAAAGTATTTCAATATTCAATGTGATATCATTTTTCACAAAATAAATATGACTTTTGCTTAAACGGTTAGAGTGGAATTTTTTATTCTAATGATATTTACTATAAAGTTTGGAAGTTATTCCTAGTAAATAATTATTTTTATAAAATTTACTTTCAAATAATTATTATTTAAATAAAAGGACATATTGTGATTTATTAAAAAGGGTATATATATGATTTATCTCATATTGTATTTATGGATGTTTATACTATGTTACATATATATTTAAACATATATAAAAGCCAAGCATTTTATAGTGTTGAACCGGTTGAGCCGGACCAAACCGAAATAAATAAAATAAAATAAAAACCGGTTCGGGTGAACCCTTCTTCCTCCTCCCATCTTCTCTCCTGCGCACCCTCAACCTCACCTTCCATGGAGGTTTATTAAATTTTGGCTTTTGTTTAACACAGTTTAAATCCGAATCTTATCCCAAACTAATGTAGACGTTATCTTGGATTGATTGAGAGCATTAAATTGGACAATAGCATTCAAATCGATCCGAAGAATATTCCGCCACACTTACTCCGTTCTCACCCAAATCCGGTCATGGCCACGTCAGTTTTGATCCAATTGATGGATCGTATTGATTCCTGCAATGAATTTGGTAATAATGGTACATTCAATTGTAAGAATCAGTTACGAAATGGACCCGATTACAAGAGGGGTCTTCAATCGAGTTTAGAACGATAACTCACCATTGTCACAACCTCCAAGCTCCCAACCTATCCTAATCGGTTGTAATTCTCTCCAGGAACATTTTCATTCACAAATTTTTCGCAAAAACATATACAATCAAAAAGCCCCAAGTTTCATTTGGGATTTCTCTCCCACGGTGACTAGTCGCGCCGCTTCCGCCCACCACCATCCAACACCACCAACGGGTGTGCCTTCACAGAAAGAAGTCGCAACCACCGGTAGTCGCCTCCATCGCCGTCACCATCGCCGCCGAGTGCTTGCCGACACCTTCGGTAAGTGCAACAGTAAGGCGACGTTGAAGAAGACACGGGTAAGGCTCCTTTGGAGCCTAATTACACCCTTTACCCATTCTTTAGTTATATTTTCAATAAGGACCCTCAATTTTCTTTGAATTAAGCTCTTATACAAGTGCACAATTTTTGTAAATTGTGCAGCCTGTTTTCTCCCGACTCTCGAGCCACTCTATTCCGTTCGTCGATTGGAATTCACAAACACTTTCTACATTGGCTTGCGGATAGTTTTAATCGGTTATCGCTAACATCCTTGAAGTCCATAGTTGGTACCGAAATCCAACAATGTGAAAAAGGCAAGTGATATTCCGAGCTTTCTATGCTCATTTGCGTGCTTTCATGTCTAGTTGTTTTCTACGGTTGAATCATGCCAAATTGCGTTAAATAAATTACAATCCATCCGTTTGTGTGATTTATTAAATTGATAATCTATTTTGGCATGGTAAATGGGTAATGTTATTTTTATAGGTTATATACGTTAGATAAATGACATTATGTACCCATATTCCAAGAAAGCATGTTTTATTATTTTCTCTTCATGCTAAGTTTAATTATGTGTTATATCCGTTTTTATATCCATAATTTTCGTTTATTCAATTCATTTCCGGACTTGTCTGCATACTAGTTCGGTGTGGACTTAGGTTATCTTTTGAACCTAGTCCTTATAAAATATATAAATATGTGCACTTTAAGTTGTGAATATTATAAATTAAAGTTAAGGTAGTTTAGTGTATTATAGAATGTGAATATTATAAATTAAAGTTAAGGAAGATGAGCGCTTCCTAGTAAGTATATAAACGATAATATAAATTAAATATGGAAGATGAGCGCTTCCAAGTTATATAAAATATATATTACTATAAACCAGGAAGATGAGCGCTTCCTACCCAGTTTCATGAAGCTACGTTTCCGGACCCGAAAATGATCAACTGAGCGGACCCGTTCAGTGAGTTTGATCGATAATAAAATCCGATCGGACCCGTTCAGTACACTTGATACTTAAATAAAATCCGAGCGGACCCGTTCGGTACACTTGATACTTAAATAAAATCCGAGCGGACCCGTTCGGTATACTTAATGTTAAAATCTGAGCGGACCCGTTCAGTGCAGATTAAAAATATATTAGATCTTATCATTGTAGTTAATTGGTTAAATACTAGTTGTAAGTTTAAAGTTATACAATTATTTATAAGACGGTGATCGTAAATAAGTTGGCCATAATTTCAGCGTTTAATTATATTCCAGTCTCATTTCGGAATATAATTTCCTAGAGTGATTTATCATTCACATCCATTATTCTTCCTAACTTAAATAATCTCCAAATTGAGTCAAGTGTCTATTTTATAGTGCATAAATCACATTTAAATAATCTGTATTACACTCCTTTGGACTTTTGGTTCATACCGTTTTATGGTCAAATGAATCTTTAGTGTAAATTGGTCTTTTATTTCGTGTCGTCACTTGTTTGTTCTTAATTGAACTAACCGCCCTATGTATTGTGGCGGCTGGTGCCTCTCGTTTGTATACGATGCATCAGACCTAAGTTGCAGGTATAGAGATCGTAGTGAAGAAGTTTCGAAGGCGTTGGAGAACATCAAGGGTCATTTTAAATGTTTTGAAACAAAAAGGGCTATTCCCAATGATTAATTATTTATCCGTTGTATTTAAATGTCTTCCGCTGTACCAGTTAAACGATTGTAAAAATCTTTTAAAAATATATATTCATTTTGGTAAAAGTCTTCCGCTGTATTTATTTTAATGCATGTTATCATCTTGTTTATGGGAGCATGGTTGCATGTCCCTATAAGCCTAAGGTGGTTACGAAGACATTAAAGTCCGATAAGTCACTGGCGCTGCAACATTTCCTCGTTTACAGAAGGGGGTGTTACAAGGCGGTGGTGGTTCGTGGCTCGGACGGCAATCGACTGGGCTCGATCGATTCGCTATTCACGGGGCACTTCCGGCGAGGGCTGCGTTCTGCACGAAAGAGCGATGGCAATGGCTCGTGGCTCGGCTCGGACTCCAGTCGCCGGTGGTGGACTGCGATTTCGTCGGCTCGGGAGAATCGGAGGCGGGGCTTCTCTCGGCCGGCTTGGGAGAGTTGAGAGAGGAGAGGAGGATTCTTGTTTGAATGTGAAAACTAACGAGGGGTCCTCCTCTATTTATACTACTGGAATTGAATCAGATAAGGAGGAAAGAGTTGATCACAACCCACTGCTAAGATCTCGGACTGGTGGTTTAGATTGAGGATAACCTCTCTTAATTTGATCTTGAGGGAAAGATAGAACTTAGAGAGGAAGGAAAGAGGTAAAAGAATTTCTGTTTTCCTTCTGTTTTTTTTTTCACCGTGGCCAAACCAACAGAGAAAAAAAAGAAATGGGCCAATCTATTGGGCTAATTTTTTGGGTTGAAAAGTGGGTCAATTTCTATTAGGCTCAATTTCTATCGGATTACCTCTTTGTAAAGGTAATTTGGCCCTCTTTATTGGGTTTAGAAATGCAAAATGAATTTAACTATACATTATACATATATATGGGTCTATATATATATATATATATATATATATATATATATATATATATATATATATATATCATGTATATATTAGCGGAAAGAAAATATTATTTAATTTAACTTTATAAATTAAATAAATTAAATAGCAAGAATGTTTAGACGATAAAATTAGAATAATATAATTATTCTAATTTATATTATATATCTTATGTGAATTTATTGGTTTCCCAAATTCACATAGTATAGTATAATATTATTTAAAGAAATATCCCAAAAATACTTTGGGGTATTTCATACCTCCCTCCTTAAAATAAGTTACGTCCCGAAACTTAAGAAAAGAAAACAAAAGAGAAAAGTAAGGAAATGAGAATAAATCACTTAGGACTTTGGAACTGACGAGAGAAATAAACAAGAGATCGACAAGAATAACACATCAACCAACTGGACCATAACAAAGGTCTCTAACAAGTTTTCTTATTCATCATAATTCGAATAAACAAGGTAATGAAATAACTATGCGACTTGCGCTAAGTAGAGCGTCTCCTCATTTCTTCTTCAGTCTCCCAAGTCATCTCCTCCGTTCCGTGCTTCGACCAAAGCCCTTTGACGAGCGGGACTACCTTGGTGCGAAGTTGCTTCTCTCGCCGTTCTAGAATCCGCACCGGTTCTTCCTCATAGGTTCCGGTGGGGCGGACCTCAATGTCCTCATAACTCAAGATATGGGTCGGGTCAGGCACATATTTCTGCAACAGTGATACATGGAAGACATCATGTACCGGATGAGCTAACGGAGGCAGAGCAAGGTGGTAGACAACATTTTCTACACGTTGCAGAATCTCAAATGGCCCGACATATCGAGGGTTCAGCTTCCCTCGCTTTCCGAACCGGAAGACTCCCTTCGTGGGTGACACCTTTACAAACACCTTATCACCCACCTCAAAGTTGACCTCTCTACGCCTAGGGTCGGCATAAGACTTTTGACGACTCTGAGCGGTCAACATTCGTTGCCTGATCATTGCAACTTCTTCAGCTGTCTCTTCCAACAGCTCCGGACCTATATAGATGGCACTAGTCGCATCATCCCAACATACTGGCGATCGACATTTCCGTCCATAGAGGGCTTCAAAAGGTGTCATCTTTATGGATGCATGCCAGCTGTTGTTGTAGGTAAACTCGATCAGACATAAACTGCTTTCCCAATCTGTCGGTCTGTCCAGGACACAGGCTCTTAGCATATCCTCAACTGTCTGAATGGTCCTTTCTGACTGACCATCTGTCTGAGGGTGAAAAGCGGTACTGAAATTCAGTTGTGTACCAAGTCCCTCATGTAGCTTCTTCCAGAACTCTGAGATGAACCGTCCATCGCGATGAGAGACAATGGACGAAGGAATCCCATGAAGGCGGACAATGTGCTGAAGGTACAATTCTGCTAGCTTAGCCGGCTTCCAGGTAGATCGGATAGCAATAAAGTGTGCACATTTGGTGAGTCGATCAACAATCACCCAAATGGCATCCGCAGACTTTAGATCCCAAAGGGGTGTTGCAGCGCCAGTGAATCCGCAGACTTTAATGTCTTTGAATTCACCTGAGGCTTATAGGGACATGTAACCATGCTCCCATAAACAAGATGATAATTTAAATATAATAAAATAGGCGGAAGTAAATAAAATTTATTAGTTCAAAATATCTGATCACAATGAAATAAGAATACCAAAATCATAAAGTATGAATAATTTCCAGCATAGACGAAATTAAAGTAGCAATGCAAAAACTTCAGAGGTTCAAAAGTTGTAGTAAAATATTTAATAAATGATAGTCCGTCCTTTAGCTCTCTCCTGCTCCGCTGCTTGCACTAGACCTGTGGAATATGGTCTGGTGTTTCGTGAGAACGAAGGACACCAGCCATCCAATAAATAGGATGGTTAGTACAATAAAGACTAGCAAATGATAGGGAAAATGTTCAGACTTTAACCTTACAGTGACCATAAAACGGTATGTCTCGGGTTAAGGGAATGACATGAATATTTACAGTAGAAACTGAATAAAAAGGGATAAAAATTCACAATGACTCGGATGATCATAACGATCGATTATAAGATAGGAAAAGGAATTATACTCGAGGCAGATAAGTATAATAACTGAAATGATCACCTATATAACCGTCGATAATAAAGATAACGATAATAATAATAATAATAATAATAATAATAATAATAATAATAATAATAATAATAATAATAATAATACGTGGTATCGGTTGGGCCTTTGACAAGGACCACGACCTACATCAGATCGTGTTTTTTCACCCCGCAGAGATTGCATTCCGGGATGGTGTTTCATGAAACCTTGTAAGGCGGTGGCTTAACGAACCACAACCTGCAAGTCAGTCTACTGCATAACTTGCCAAAGGCATAAAGCCACTCGCATCACTTGGTGCGCATTTTAACATATCATCACTAAGCATCACATGGTGCCTATCTTATCATACATAAACAATTTTATACTAGGTGATCATAATAACGACATTAAATCAAACAGGGACAAGCATGGATAATTCAAAGGGTCTTACTATCACATGCCACTAGTTTGCATGAAAGAACAAGCAGAATATCATGCACTTTAGGAAGAAGAAATGGGCAACATTTACTTATCTCGTGTTATAAACAAACAATCATATTTAAACTGCATATCACTATAATTCATTTAATAACTGCCCATTAATTTAACTCATGCCAATTTATGATTAAAAAGGATAAATTACATCAAGCAGACGGGTATGCAATTTATCGAAATTGGCAAGGAAATTGGCCACAGGGCCGCATTCGACACAAAAGAATTTAAAAGGCACGTCAAAGGAAAATCACGAAACATTCAAAATGCATTGAACGAAAGCACTTGCCTTGACTTCCGATGATCAGCTGATGACAACCAGGCAAGATTTTAGCACCTATCGAATCCAACGGAAAAAGGAATATTAGTATTGATATTTTATGAAATTAACTTTACTTAACTCAATTTGAAATTGAATTAATTCTATAAAGTTAAATATTATATACCAATATGAATTCTTCGTGGAGCGGAATCCGGCGTGAGTGCTTCGAGATTTCTTAGTGTCGCTGAAATGGGCAAGAATTGAATATTTTAGAAATATTGGCCACTTAACTTAATAAGTAATTAACCTAGGGCCAAAAACGGAAATTGTACAAAGCAAGGGAAACTTTTGTAATTAAAACAAAAGAGATTAAAAACCCAATTCACTGTCTTCTTCGAACTCACGTACAGGAACAACAGTGGGACGAATTGATGAGCTCCTCGGCGGCGAGGGCTCACGGTAGTCGACAATTGGGCGGCCTCGGCGTGGCTCGAGCAGGGTTTTGCGGCGGCAATCGGCGCGGTGGTGGTCGATGGGCAACAGCGGTGATGGGCAGCGATTGTAGAGCTCGGCCTTGGGCTTTCCTCCGGCGTCGATTGGCAGCGGCGGTGGCGAAGGGCGCTGCAGCGAGGCTGGGACCTCTGTTCCCCGGCGAGACGGCACTGCAGGGGGTGCTCGACGATGAGGCGGTGGTGGTTCGTGGCTCGGACGGCAATCGACTGGGCTCGATCGATTCGCTGTTCACGGGGCGCTTCCGGCGAGGGCTGCGTTCAGCAGGAAAGAGCGATGGCGATGGCTCGTGGCTCGGCTCGGACTCCAGTCGCCGGTGGTGGACTGTGATTTCGTCGGCTCAGGAGAATCGGAGGCGGGGCTGCTCTCGGCCGGCTTGGGAGAGTTGAGAGAGGAGAGAAGGATTCTTGTTTGAATGTGAAAACTAACGAGGGGTCCTCCTCTATTTATACTGCTGGAATTGAATCAGATAAGGAGGAAATTGTTGATCACAACACACTGCTAAGATCTCGGACTGGTGGTTTAGATTGAGGATAACCTCTCTTAATTTGATCTTGAGGGAAAGATAGAACTTGGAGAGGAAGGAAAGAGGTAAAAGAATTTCTATCTTCCTTCTGTTTTTTTTTTTTTTCACCGTGGCCAAACCAACAGAGAAAAAAAAGAAATGGGCCAATCTATTGGGATAAATTTTTGGGTTGAAAAGTGGGTCAATTTATTAGGCTCAATTTCTATCAGATTACCTCTTTGTAAAGGTAATTTGGCCCTCTTTATTGGGTTTAGAAATGCAAAATGAATTTAACTATACATTATACATATATATGGGTCTATATATATATATATATATATCATGTATATATTAGCGGAAAGAAAATATTATTTAATTTAACTTTATAAATTAAATAGCAAGAATGTTTAGACGATAAAATTAGAATAATATAATTATTCTAATTTATATTATATATCTTATGTGAATTTATTGGTTTCCTAAATTCACATAATATAGTATAATATTATTTAAAGAAATATCCCAAAAATGCTTTGGGGTATTTCATACCTCCCTCCTTAAAATAAGTTTCATCCCGAAACTTAGGAAAAGAAAAGAAAAGAGAAAAGTAAGGACATGAGAATAAATCACTTAGGACTTTGGAATTGGCGAGAGAAATAAACAAGAGATCGACAAGAATATAACACATCAACCAACTGGACCATAACAAAGGTCTCTAACAAGTTTTCTTATTCATCATAATTCGAATAAACAAGGTAATGAAATAACTATGCGACTCGCGCTAAGTAGAGAACAACTGAGGAAAGCGTCTCCTCATTTCTTCTTCAGTCTCCCAAGTCATCTCCTCTGTTCCGTGCTTCGACCAAAGCACTTTGACGAGCGGGACTACCTTGGTGTGAAGTTGCTTCTCTCGCCGTTCTAGAATCCGCACCGGTTCTTCCTCATGGGTTCCGGTGGGGCGGACCTCAATGTCCTCATAGCTCAAGATGTGGATCGGGTCAAGCACATATTTCTGCAACAGTTATACATGGAAGACATCATGTACCGGATGAGCTGACGGAGGCAGAGCAAGGCGGTAGGCAACATTTTCTACACGCTGCAGAATCTCAAATGGCCCGACATATCGAGGGTTCAGCTTCCTTCGCTTTCCAAACCGGAAGACTCCATTCATGGGTGACACCTTTACAAACACCTTATCACCCACCTCAAAGTTGACCTCTCTACGCCTAGGGTCGGCATAAGACTTTTGACGACTCTGAGCGGTCAACATTCGTTGCCTGATCATTGCAACTTCTTCAGCTGTCTCTTCCAACAGCTCCGGACCTATATAGATGGCATCAGTCGCATCATCCCAACATACTGGCGATCGACATTTCCGTCCATAGAGGGCTTCAAAAGGTGCCATCTTTATGGATGCATGCCAGCTGTTGTTGTAGGTAAACTCGATCAGACATAAACTGCTTTCCCAATCTGTCGGTCTGTCCAGGACACAGGCTCTTAGCATATCCTTAACTGTCTGAATGGTCCTTTCTGACTGACCATCTGTCTGAGGGTGAAAAGCGGTACTGAAATTCAGTTGTGTACCAAGTCCCTCATGTAGCTTCTTCCAGAACTCTGAGATGAACCGTCCATCGCGATGAGAGACAATGGACGAAGGAATCCCATGAAGGCGGACAATGTGCTGAAGGTACAATTCTGCTAGCTTAGCCGGCTTCCAGGTAGATCGGATAGCAATAAAGTGTGCACATTTGGTGAGTCGATCAACAATCACCCAAATGGCATCCGCAGACTTTAGATCCCAAAGGGGTGTTGCAGCGCCAGTGAATCCGCAGACTTTAATGTCTTTGAATTCACCTGAGGCTTATAGGGACATGTAACCATGCTCCCATAAACAAGATGATAATTTAAATATAATAAAATAGGCGGAAGTAAATAAAATTTATTAGTTCAAAATATCTGATCACAATGAAATAAGAATACCAAAATCATAAAGTATGAATAATTTCCAGCATAGACGAAATTAAAGTAGCAATGCAAAAACTTCAGAGGTTCAAAAGTTGTAGTAAAATATTTAATAAATGATAGTCCGTCCTTTAGCTCTCTCCTGCTCCGCTGCTTGCACTAGACCTGTGGAATATGGTCTGGTGTTTCGTGAGAACGAAGGACACCAGCCATCCAATAAATAGGATGGTTAGTACAATAAAGACTAGCAAATGATAGGGAAAATGTTCAGACTTTAACCTTACAGTGACCATAAAACGGTATGTCTCGGGTTAAGGGAATGACATGAATATTTACAGTAGAAACTGAATAAAAAGGGATAAAAATTCACAATGACTCGGATGATCATAACGATCGATTATAAGATAGGAAAAGGAATTATACTCGAGGCAGATAAGTATAATAACTGAAATGATCACCTATATAACCGTCGATAATAAAGATAACGATAATAATAATAATAATAATAATAATAATAATAATAATAATAATAATAATAATAATAATAATAATAATAATAATAATAATAATAATAATAATAATAATAATAATAATAATAATAATAATAATAATAATAATAATAATACGTGGTATCGGTTGGGCCTTTGACAAGGACCACGACCTACATCAAATCGTGTTTTTTCACCCCGCAGAGATTGCATTCCGGGATGGTGTTTCATGAAACCTTGTAAGGCGGTGGCTTAACGAACCACAACCTGCAAGTCAGTCTACTGCATAACTTGCCAAAGGCATAAAGCCACTCGCATCACTTGGTGCGCATTTTAACATATCATCACTAAGCATCACATGGTGCCTATCTTATCATACATAAACAATTTTATACTAGGTGATCATAATAACGACATTAAATCAAACAGGGACAAGCATGGATAATTCAAAGGGTCTTACTATCACATGCCACTAGTTTGCATGAAAGAACAAGCAGAATATCATGCACTTTAGGAAGAAGAAATGGGCAACATTTACTTATCTCGTGTTATAAACAAACAATCATATTTAAACTGCATATCACTATAATTCATTTAATAACTGCCCATTAATTTAACTCATGCCAATTTATGATTAAAAAGGATAAATTACATCAAGCAGACGGGTATGCAATTTATCGAAATTGGCAAGGAAATTGGCCACAAGGCCGCATTCGACACAAAAGAATTTAAAAGGCACGTCAAAGGAAAATCACGAAACATTCAAAATGCATTGAACGAAAGCACTTGCCTTGACTTCCGATGATCAGCTGATGACAACCAGGCGAGATTTTAGCACCTATCGAATCCAACGGAAAAAGGAATATTAGTATTGATATTTTATGAAATTAACTTTACTTAACTCAATTTGAAATTGAATTAATTCTATAAAGTTAAATATTATATACCAATATGAATTCTTCGTGGAGCGGAATCCGGCGTGAGTGCTTCGAGATTTCTTAGTGTCGCTGAAATGGGCAAGAATTGAATATTTTAGAAATATTGGCCACTTAACTTAATAAGTAATTAACCTAGGGCCAAAAACGGAAATTGTACAAAGCAAGGGAAACTTTTGTAATTAAAACAAAAGAGATTAAAAACCCAATTCACTGTCTTCTTCGAAATCACGTACAGGAACAACAGTGGGACGAATTGATGAGCTCCTCGGCGGCGAGGGCTCACGGTAGTCGACAATTGGGCGGCCTCGGCGTGGCTCGAGCAGGGTTTTGCGGCGGCAATCGGCGCGGTGGTGGTCGATGGGCAACAACGGTGATGGGCAGCGATTGCAGAGATCGGCCTTGGGCTTTCCTCCGGCGTCGATTGGCAGCGGCGGTGGCGAAGGGCGCTGCAGCGAGGCTGGGACCTCTGTTCCCCGGCGAGACGGCACTGCAGGGGGTGCTCGACGATGAGGCGGTGGTGGTTCGTGGCTCGGACGGCAATCGACTGGGCTCGATCGATTCGCTGTTCACGGGGCGCTTCCGGCGAGGGCTGCGTTCTGCAGGAAAGAGCGATGGCGATGGCTCGTGGCTCGGCTCGGACTCCAGTCGCCGGTGGTGGACTGTGATTTCGTCGGCTCAGGAGAATCGGAGGCGGGGCTGCTCTCGGCCGGCTTGGGAGAGTTGAGAGAGGAGAGAAGGATTCTTGTTTGAATGTGAAAACTAACGAGGGGTCCTCCTCTATTTATACTGCTGGAATTGAATCAGATAAGGAGGAAAGAGTTGATCACAACCCACTGCTAAGATCTCGGACTGGTGGTTTAGATTGAGGATAACCTCTCTTAATTTGATCTTGAGGGAAAGATAGAACTTGGAGAGGAAGGAAAGAGGTAAAAGAATTTCTATCTTCCTTCTGTTTTTTTTTTTTCACTGTGGACAAACCAACAGAGAAAAAAAAGAAATGGGCCAATCTATTGGGATAAATTTTTGGGTTGAAAAGTGGGTCAATTTATTAGGCTCAATTTCTATCAGATTACCTCTTTGTAAAGGTAATTTGGCCCTCTTTATTGGGTTTAGAAATGCAAAATGAATTTAACTATACATTATACATATATATATGGGTCTATATATATATATATATATATATATATATCATGTATATATTAGCGGAAAGAAAATATTATTTAATTTAACTTTATAAATTAAATAGCAAGAATGTTTAGACGATTAAATTAGAATAATATAATTATTGTAATTTATATTATATATCTTATGTGAATTTATTGGTTTCCTAAATTCACATAATATAGTATAATATTATTTAAAGAAATATCCCAAAAATGCTTTGGGGTATTTCATACCTCCCTCCTTAAAATAAGTTTCATCCCGAAACTTAGGAAAAGAAAAGAAAAGAGAAAAGTAAGGACATGAGAATAAATCACTTAGGACTTTGGAATTGGCGAGAGAAATAAACAAGAGATCCACAAGAATATAACACATCAACCAACTGGACCATAACAAAGGTCTCTAACAAGTTTTCTTATTCATCATAATTCGAATAAACAAGGTAATGAAATAACTATGCGACTCGCGCTAAGTAGAGAACAACTGAGGAAAGCGTCTCCTCATTTCTTCTTCAGTCTCCCAAGTCATCTCCTCTGTTCCGTGCTTCGACCAAAGCACTTTGACGAGCGGGACTACCTTGGTGTGAAGTTGCTTCTCTCGCCGTTCTAGAATCCGCACCGGTTCTTCCTCAAGGAATCCCATGAAGGCGGACAATGTGCTGAAGGTACAATTCTGCTAGCTTAGCCGGCTTCCAGGTAGATCGGATAGCAATAAAGTGTGCACATTTGGTGAGTCGATCAACAATCACCCAAATGGCATCCGCAGACTTTAGATCCCAAAGGGGTGTTGCAGCGCCAGTGAATCCGCAGACTTTAATGTCTTTGAATTCACCTGAGGCTTATAGGGACATGTAACCATGCTCCCATAAACAAGATGATAATTTAAATATAATAAAATAGGCGGAAGTAAATAAAATTTATTAGTTCAAAATATCTGATCACAATGAAATAAGAATACCAAAATCATAAAGTATGAATAATTTCCAGCATAGACGAAATTAAAGTAGCAATGCAAAAACTTCAGAGGTTCAAAAGTTGTAGTAAAATATTTAATAAATAATAGTCCGTCCTTTAGCTCTCTCCTGCTCCGCTGCTTGCACTAGACCTGTGGAATATGGTCTGGTGTTTCGTGAGAACGAAGGACACCAGCCATCCAATAAATAGGATGGTTAGTACAATAAAGACTAGCAAATGATAGGGAAAATGTTCAGACTTTAACCTTACAGTGACCATAAAACGGTATGTCTCGGGTTAAGGGAATGACATGAATATTTACAGTAGAAACTGAATAAAAAGGGATAAAAATTCACAATGACTCGGATGATCATAACGATCGATTATAAGATAGGAAAAGGAATTATACTCGAGGTATATAAGTATAATAACTGAAATGATCACCTATATAACCGTCGATAATAAAGATAACGATAATAATAATAATAATAATAATAATAATAATAATAATAATAATAATAATAATAATAATAATAATAATAATAATAATAATAATACGTGGTACCGGTTGGGCCTTTGACAAGGACCACGACCTACATCAGATCGTTGTTTTATCACCCCGCAGAGAATGCATTCCGGGATGGTGTTTCATGAAAACTTGTAAGGCGGTGGCTTAACAAACCACAACCTGCAAGTCAGTCTACTGCATAACTTGCCAAAGGCATAAAGCCACTCGCATCACGTGGTGCGCATTTTAACATATCATCACTAAGCATCACATGGTGCCTATCTTATCATACATAAACAATTTTATACTAGGTGATCATAATAACGACATTAAATCAAACAGGGAAAAGCATGGATAATTCAAAGGGTCTTACTATCACATGCCACTAGTTTGCATGAAAGAACAAGCAGAATATCATGCACTTTAGGAAGAAGAAATGGGCAACATTTACTTATCTCGTGTTATAAACAAACAATCATATTTAAACTGCATATCACTATAATTCATTTAATAATTGCCCATTAATTTAACTCATGCCAATTTATTATTAAAAAGGATAAATTACATCAAGCAGACGGGTATGCAATTTATAGAAATTGGCAAGGAAATTGGCCACAGAGCCGAATTCGACACAAAAGAATTTAAAAGGCACGTCAAAGGAAAATCATGAAACATGCAAAAGGCATTGAACGAAATCACTTGCCTTGACTTCCGATGATCAGCTGATGACAACCAGGCGAGATTTTAGCACCTATCGAATCCAACGGAAAAAGGAATATTAGTATTGATATTTTATGAAATTAACTTTACTTAACTCAATTTGAAATTGAATTAATTCTATAAAGTTAAATATTATATACCAATATGAATTCCTCGTGGAGCGGAATCCGGCGTTAGTGCTTCGAGATTTCTTGGTGTCGCTGAAATGGGCAAGAATTGAATATTTTAGAAATATTGGCCACTTAACTTAATTAGTAATTAACCTAGGGCCAAAAATGGAAATTGTATAAAGCAAGGGAAGCTTTTGTAATTAAAACAAAAGAGATTAAAAACCCAATTCACTGTCTTCTTCGAACTCACGTACAGGAACAACAGTGGGACGAATTGACGAGCTCCTCGGCGGCGAGGGCTCACGGCAGTCGGCAATTAGGCGGCCTCGGCGCGGCTCGGGCAGGGTTTTGCGGCGGCAATCGGCGCGGTGGTGGTCGATGGGCAACAGCGGTGATGGGCAGCGATTGTAGAGCTCGGCCTTGGGCTTTCCTCCGGCGTCGATTGGCAGCGGCGGTGGGGAAGGGCGCTGCAGCGAGGCTCGGACCTCTGTTCCCCGGCAAGACGGCACTGTAGAGGGTGCTCGACGATGAGGCGGTGGTGGTTCGTGGCTCGAACGGCAATCGACTGGGCTCGATCGATTCGCTGTTCACGGGGCGCTTCCGGCGAGTGCTGCGTTCTGCAGGAAAGAGCAATGGCGATGGCTCGTGGCTCGGCTCGGACTCCAGTCGCCGGTGGTGGACTGCGATTTCGTCGGCTCAGGAGAATCGGAGGCGGGGCTGCTTTCGGCCGGCTTGGGAGAGTTGAGAGAGGAGAGGAGCTAGGATTCTTGTTTGAATGTGAAAACTAACGAGGGGTCCTCCTCTATTTATACTGCTGGAATTGAATCAGATAAGGAGGAAAGAGTTGATCACAACCCACTGCTAAGATCTCGGACTGGTGGTTTAGATTGAGGATAACCTCCCTTAAGTTGATCTTGAGGGAAAGATAGAACTTGGAGAGGAAGGAAAGAGGTAAAAGAATTTCTATCTTCCTTCTGTTTTTTTTTTTCACCGTGGCCAAACCAACAAAGAAAAAAAAGAAATGGGCCAATTTATTGGGCTAAATTTTTGGGTTGAAAAGTGGGTAAATTTCTATTGGGCTCAATTTCTATTGGGCTCAATTTCTATCGGATTACCTCTTTGTAAAGGTAATTTGGCCCTCTTTATTGGGTTTAGAAATGCAAAATGAATTTAACTATTCATTATACATATATATGGGTCTACATATATATATATATATATCATGTATATATTAGCGGAAAGAAAATATTATTTAATTTAACTTTATAAATTAAATAAATTAAATAGCAAGAATGTTTAGACGATAAAATTAGAATAATATAATTATTCTAATTTATATTATATATCTTATATGAATTTATTGGTTTCCCAAATTCACATAGTATAGTATAATATTATTTAAAGAAATATCCCAAAAATGCTTTGGGGTATTTCACTATTATCCCTCCGGTGCTAGCGGCCCGCTTGCATGAGCTAGAGGGCTATTGGAGGGCTCTGGCTACCAACCCTCGCATTGATCAGCTGTTAGACGACGTGACGGAGATTTTGGATGAGGTTGTACGCCATCCAGCTGGACATTGATGTACATTTATACTTTTACAGCTTTTGCAGTATCTATCTTTATATTATACTTTTATGTTGCGGATTTTGTATCTATCTGTATATTTCTATCTCGAGTAGACTCCTCTCATTTCTTCTGAGTCATATTAAACGTAAACGTCATGAACGAAAACGAAAACGTGAATAACGAAGACGTGGAATGAATGAAAATGAAAATGTAAAGAACGAGTTAGGTTAGGGTTTAGGGTTTGGCTAGGGTTGTTAGGGTTTAGGGTTAGGTTAGGGTTTAGGGTTAGGGAACGAAATGCACATGGTCAAAGACGTGCATGCACGTCGTTGACCACGTGCATTTTTGCACATTCTGTTGGACGTGCACCTCCGCGTACCTTTAACGCAAAACTGCCTGTTGGAAGTGAAGGGGGATAGCTTGATTCCAGAATCCAAAACAAAGTCCGACTTCGTTCGATATATTCCTTCACCGTTAGAATCGCTATGGCCGAGTTGCAAAGCAATCGTCGTCTTCAAGTTTTCTAGGTACGGATACCTTTCGTATAGTGAATATATTTTGTATGCCTTCCATTTTGTTCATATTTCCACTAATGTTATTACAGTTTCGATACTTCACCTCTGAGTTCTCGGACCCAAGGGTTTGGAATGACCGTGACGAAATGGTTACGTATTTCAAGGACTTGGGTCGGAGACACTGCATGATTTTAGTAATCAAGCGGTCTTGGACGGGGGCGTCGAACTGTCCAGGCGGGGCTCTCCTTGCTTGCGAGCAGTATGGGGAGTACCGACCACGCGGGAGGAAGCTCCGAAGCACGCAATCGAAGATAAACGGTTGTCCATTCTCTCTACACGGGCACGAAGCTCCGCCAGGTCACTGGGTTATGACGGTAACCCACAGTGTTCATAACCACAGGCTTCCCACGAGCTTGAAGGGTCACGCCATCGCCGGACAGATGACAGAGGGGGAAAAGAAGTTGGCTAGGTGGATGAAGGAAATTGGTACCCCTCCAAAAGCTATTGGGCACGGATTGAGGCAGTTGGATGAGACCAGCGTCACGTCGTCGCGTTCTCTTAACAACACGCTCAACAAGATGGTCGTCGAAGAAAGGGGTAGTCGGACGATGACCTAAGATACCCTGCATCGTCTGCGGGAAAGAGGGTACTACTACGAGTTCAGACGACATCCGGATGACGACAACGTCTTGAGCGACCTCTTCCTGGCGCATCCTGACGGGATCCGGCTTCTCCGAAGGTTCCATTACGTCATCGTATTGGACAGCACGTACAAAACAAATGCGTAAGTTAACTATTTACGATTACATTATTACACATATAGTCAATTATAAAATATTGTACATGTAACACATTTACACTTGCAGATATGGGATTCCATTGTGCGAGGTGGTCGGGTTCACACCGTCGGGCAAGACTTACTGCATCGCCTATGCCTTCATGTCGCACGAGAACGAAGAGACATACGCCTGGGTGCTACGTCAGCTTCAACTCTTGCTTGGGACGGTTCAACCTCAAGCTATTATGACTGATCGGGAGCTAGGCCTCTTGGCAGCGCTGAATGTTGTCTTCCCCAACGTCCAGCATCTCCTTTGCTGGTTACACGTGACAAGAAGATGCGAGGAAGCTGCTCTGAAGATCACAAAGAATTTAAACCACGCTGGCACCTTCAAGGGCAACTGTTGGGGGTTGTTTCAATCAAGGTCGGAGGAATCATTCAACCGTCGTCGTCGGGCGCTACACGCTGCATGACACCCATTCCCAGGTGTGGTGGCGTATTTAGAGGCGGTGTGGCTTCCGTACAGCAGGAACATCGTACGATGCTACGTAGATAATGTCTTCCATCTCGGCACCCGTACAACAAATAGGTACACCTTACTTCATATCTCCCATTACAATATGACATGACATTAAACATTTAGTGGTACGCACTTCAATGTGTACAGAGTGGAGGGTCAACACAAGGTTCAGAAGGAGGCACTGCACTCATCGACTGGTGACTTTCGCATTGTGATTGATGCAATCCATAGAGTCAACGATTGTCAACTGCATGAGCTGTAGACTGCTTTGGAGATCGACCGCTTCAAATGGCCAACAGCGGCGCATAAAGTCAACCTTTTTGATGAGGTAAAGACTTTAATCTCCAAAAAGTGATTCGATTATCTGTACAAGATGTGGCAGGATGTCGTGAACCAAAACATTCCTCTTGAATGCACGGACCGACATTGGAGAGTTTGTTACGGGATCCCTTATGTCCATGAGATTCAAGCATACGTCAACTCCGATACTCCGATACCCGCCGAGGACATCCACCCGTTCTAGATGGATTTGTCATGGACAGACATCGACGACACCCCACTTCCATATGAGATGTCATCTTCATACACGGCTTCCAACGATGTATGCGATGATGATCTCCACCCACCCTCATCTGCAAGCGTCCGAAGGAAAGGGAGGCCTCGGGGGTCGAGGAATGCCTGTAGAACCAACCCGTTGCCATACGAGGAGTTAAAGGAAAGATTTGAGAGAGAAGAAGCACGTGTTGCTCGACATGCTGCTCCACATCGTCCACAAGCGACCTCAGCTCGACGTGGACGTGGATGTGTTCGGAGGGTTCAACTGGGGTCGAAACAACGTTCAGCTCGACGTGGACGTGATGATGTGAGGGACACTGTTGGAGATGGTCATTGTGGCTACCGTGCTTTGACGTCATTGACATCTCCGATCGGCGAGTCTGCTTTCCCGGAACTTAAAACGTTATTATGCAATCACTTGGAGGATCACGCCGATCTCTACGCCGATTGTTATACGGGAGAGTACACATTCCAGCAGTTCGTCGACTACTAGAGATGGGTGGGACCTGTGCATGGTGATAGGAGACGGTGGATAGAGCTACCCATCATGGGTTTAGTATTTGCAACGGTATATCAGATTCCTCTCGTCGTCCTAGCTTGGCATCATCCGTTCACATGTCTCCCCATGACCTCGCCGACACCTGCTAACAACCCTCAATAGAAACCCTTGGTGTAGCCTGCATCGGAAACCAAGACCATTTTGCCGCGGTACGACTTCAAACGTCTTTTTTTATTACCTATTCTTGCTTTTCATATATATGTCAATACTCTAACTCTAATTTTCCGTTCTCATAGATCTGGTTGCGTCCTAGCGCTCCTATTCCGCCGCCTCCGCTAGAATGGGTCGCACATCATCAACCGAGCGTCGAAGGATGAGATGCTCCGTTTCAAGCTCAGTTTGAGAGATTTCGAGGCTTACGTGTTGAGTCCGGTCGCCCTTTACTATTTTCCTAGATTTTATTCCACCAGTTTATTAAAATTATGGATGTAACCCTTTTTTTCCATTCCTTGTAACATTATTCGCATATTATCCAAATGAAAACCTTAACAATTATTGCTTTCTATTTAATTAGACCCTAAATCCTTCAACTCCACTAGCTAAAGACTTCAATTTTTTCAATTAACAATACAAAACCCTCGGAAACCCTAAACCCTAAACGCGAAACCCTAACTAGGGTTTGCACGTCCTTAACAACCTGCATATATTGCACGTCCTTAAGGACGTGCATGCACGTTGTTAAGGACGTGCAAAGGGTCTGCTAGTGGACGTGCACAGTCCCACACTTGCATGTCCTTAACGACGTGCAAATCCTTAATCACCATTTGCGGTGTATCTATCAACACCCTTCTTTTTTCACACACACACTCTCTCTCCTCTGCAGGTTTTCTCTCTCCACTGCAGACTTTCTTTTACTTTTCTCTCTCTGTCCTATCCTCACTAATCTCTCTCTCTCCTCTGCAACTTTACTTTTCTTTTTCACTCCTCTCTCTCTCTCTCTCTCTCTCTCTCTCCCCCTGTCCTCTCTCTTTTTACCGCCTGGGCTTAGAAGGGAGGGCAACACTAGAACCAGGGAAACATTGAACAACACGCAAGACACGAAACAACCACAGAGTGTCTAGTAGGAAATCATTGAGTGTCCAGTAGAGTACCAAATGGTGTCCAGTAGAGTACCAAAGGGAGTCCAGTAAGAAACTATAGAGTGAAAAGTTGTTATATTGTTCATTCATCAATAAAAAAAACAAAGCGGTTCACCAAGCCTCTGCGAGGGCTCCTCCACTTTGATTCCACCTTCTCTACTCCAAATCCGGCCTCCACTCGCCTCGAATTGACCTAGAAAAGCCATCAGAACGAAGGTGAAGGACGAAGGCATCCAAGCGGACGATTGCTTCATGTGGACGATTGCTTGTAACTCAAAGTCCAATCGTCAATTATGGTTACAAGAATTCACCCGTTATAATAATTTTAGTTATAAGTAATTAGTTACAAGAATCAAATATATTACCTACAACAAATTAGTAACAATAATGAGATTGTGTTGATTACAATTATAATTACATATCAAACGTTTCCGCATTCAAAGCAAACTTTGTAAGCTTTTATAAGGTTCAACCGAATATACGTCGAGGTAGTTTCAAATTTCACATGACAGGTTGAGTTATAAACATGACATCTGACTACTACAAACATGACAGAAATTAAAGTGTCGACAAATCCATTATATGTTCAAAGGTATCGCAAGATTAAACATATCCAAGTCGCCCTACTCCTGGTATTTCGTATTCCACATAGTCGTTCCCCAATTTCCCCAATTCCCCCAAAATTCCCAATTCCTCTAATTTCGCCAATCCCCCCATTCCCCCAATTTCCCCATCTAACTACAACCAATATATCCATTTTCGGGGTGTGTGGCTTGTTTGTTGTCCGCTTCTTCTTCTCCTCTGCAGACTTGCTCTTGTTCTTCTTCGAACTCCTTCCTCTTCTTTCTTCCGTTTTCGATTTTCAGAGAGAGATATAGAAACTCTCGGCCTCCCCCTTCCCCTTTGTAAACCCTCTCTCTAATCGACAGTTGAGTTGACATGTTTTATAAAAACATGTCAATTCTCTCTCCTCCCCCCCCCCCCCCCCCACACGTCTCACTCTCTCTCCTCCATAACTGCAGTCGGTCTCTCCCTCAATTGTAACCGGCTGGGATGCAATTTTTAAAGGATTAGGGTTAACCTTTTGCAATTAATATGGATAGGGGATAGGGGATGCAACCCAACCGGTTTTTTGGGTTAGTTTTGCAAATGGCCCATATTATAAATAATTTAGGTAGTTTTCAATAAATAAATAAATAATAATCTAAATATAAATAATTTTTCCACAAAAAATAATATAGACATAAATAAAATTATTTCGACGGATTATAAAAAAATCTAAATATCTTTTATTTAGATTCTCTCAAAATATAAATAAAATTCCTATTTATAAGATAAATTTTTTTTCTAACCTACTATTAATTGAATCTCATGTAATTTAATAGATAACTATTTTTTAAAAATATTTTAATATTTTGTTATTAAATATATAGTATAGATTTATTACGTTATCCACAGGTTAATTTTTTCCACCAAAAAATAATCTATATATAAATAAAATAGCACTTATCAAATACTATATATTTATCTATTAATATTTTGTTAAGTATGACTATGAAATATATTTTTTTATTTATATTTATGTCAATTAACTAAAATATAAATATAGATAGATAGATAGATAGATTGTGGATTAAATAACTTTCTATAAACTATGATATCATATTATTTTATTATTTTTTTTCCTAGAATCAACTACAACGCGCCACATAGGATTTTTGTCCCCAAAATCAATCACAGTGCGCCACATAGAACGCTATGCATCGGTTTTAGTATATGTATATAGAAGATAGATACACTTCTAAAACAAAAAAAAAAAACAGTATATATTCAATGTAAAAGTACATACTCCGTATACGGTAAAATTGCATATATACAAAATGTATATATGTACATTGTATAATATATATATATATATATATATATATATATATATATATATATATATATATATATATATATATATATATATATTATATATGCGGGACGGGACAAGATTTGCGGAATAAAGAATCCTCGTCTCACGTCCCGTCCCGCATAATTTTTGCGGGAAGGGACCGGGACAGGATTCACTATTTTTTTTTTCAAATCCCACCGGGATCGGGACGGGTCCGGGATTTACAGGATTTGTGCCCACCCCTACATATAACACTTAGAACCAATTTTGATTCGAATTAAGTAGTATTTTAAGCTTAACATTTTCCCAATTTTTGATAATCAATTATACGTATGATGAAGGGATATTAAGACTAGAGTCACTTACATTTTGATGTGGTTTCACCACATCAGAATTTAAAATAGTATAATATAAATCGATCGAATTTGATCCAAATTTATAATTTGTGATTATTAAGAAAGCACATGCGCATGTAAGACATATGACAAGAGTCACTTAAATTGTGGTTAAAAAGATATTAATTTATAAAACGTAATCGTATAAAATATCCATCCGGTAAAAGTATTAGCACATAAATCCTAATATATTGGGCTCGCCTAGCATTTTTCGAATCTGCAATCCACTTAACAAAGTATTTGGTTCTACCTTTCAGCTTATTATGATAAAAAAAATTGTTTAATGTTCAAAAGTAACCAATCAAGTTACAAAAAATTAGAAGGTGAAAAATATATATTTAAAACACTCCCTACATGATTAGTTCATGCAACTGTGTCTATCTAGAAAGTTGAGGCATTAGCGTTTTGCCATATATATTATATACTGATATAATATAAGCATTATTTTTTCCAAATGAATATTATTTGGCTATATCATTTTTATATCATTATAATATTATAATATTATAATATATCTAATATATAATGTAAATAAATTATGATAATATCTTTTAACCAATATAATATATTTTACAAATCCCGTGCGTTACGCACGGGTATTGTGCTAGTTATAATACTAAAAGAGAAGTCGCCTAAGCCATGTGGCGACTTCTCCTTTAATGGAGGGCATTTTTAGTTAGAAATCAATTAAATTATTTTGAATAATCTAATTAAAAATTAAATTACTAACCTAATTGATATGCAATATCTAAAATCTCTAACTAATCAAAACGTAATCTTTGCAATCTTATTGTTTGGATTCTAAATTCTATTCCAATCTCTTATCTATACACTAACTGCAATATCTGTTAATTAATTAATTTAATAATACTAAAAAAAAATATTGTGAGACATGTGACACACTCTCCGTTTTCGATCCTAGGTGACTCTCTAGAATTTCATCAATCCTACGTATAATTTTTTTTTTTTTTGAGATTTTGGATTTTCTTTTAATTCTGTATAATTTGAAATAAGTTGAGATATTATAGATTTGATTGTCGGTTGGTTTAGATATTTAGGATAAAATTAAAATAAAATCATATTTATTTTTACAATATCAATTATGTTTATTTTAATATTTTTTAGTGATGTATAATGGTAGGTATAAAATAAAGTTCAATTATAAATAGTTTTTATACAATTCTAATATCAAATATATTAATATTTAAAAAGAACCGCACAAGGTGCGGGTACTAAGCTAATTAGCCTTTAAAATACGTGACAAATTACATGATTTGAAATAACATAAAGTCAAACATTTGAAATACTTAGGAGTTTGAACAGTCATGAGCAGGGGCATAACCAAGAAGTAATGCTATACTATAGAAGGAAGAAAAGGCTCAGCGGTGTAAAGCTCACCCTTCGCTAGGTCTGGAAGCTTTGTGTGGGAGGTTCGATTTCCAGGAGGAGCATTATTGTAGCATTTATGCTACAATATGTTTCTCTTTTGGGGTGGGCCTCCTGGAGCCAAATGGTATAAAGGGGGGTGATTGGACCATTGCTGAGGCACATCCCACGGTTTACCTTCCCAAGTCGATGAGGGGCCGAAGACTTGGGGTCCAGGACTAGTATAAGTGTAAGCTTGGGATACTTGGATTTTAAAAAAAAAAAGGCTCATTCTGCAATAGGATTGTATACTATTTGGAATAGTGGAAATAAAACAATTTTTTTGATGAAAAAAATAAAACTATTTTTGAATAAACACAATAACCTCACACTCATGCGTCATGACATTATTACTAATAAAAAAAAATGTGTCATGACATTATTTAAGCAATACAACAACATATCAAAAATTGACAAAATGTCGATGAAGTTCCACGAAGAGATGGAAAATCACTATGCCATGACGCATAGTTCACAAAATCAGGGAACAAGGATGGAAAAAAATTGGAACAAACCCAAGTATGGATATTGATATGGTAAATTAAGGGCTCATTTGGTATAAGAACGTAAGGTAAACGGAATGGAAACAAATTTTGTATAGGAAAATATATCTAGATAAGAGAAAAATGCTATTTTTTGTGTAAAAAATAAAATGGGATGGGTAATGATTAGAGGAGTATAGGGGATATGGTGACCCCTTGCTCAAATTAGTAATTGAAATAAGAAAGAACAAAACCAATTTTATATGAAAAGTTGGGAGGATATGGTAATGATTAAATTTTTTAGCAGTGTATCTTAAACTATAATTGGACTACATTTGTTTCCTTTCCCTTTACCTTTCCAAAATTTCAACCAAACGTGCCCTAAATTTCGAATTCAATAGATCAACACTACACTCAGAGAAGAGCATGAATGAGTTTATCATCTGAAATGAATCAGGTCAAAATCATTAATTTAATGATTGAAGATAAAAATGCAAGAAACAAACAACTATCCAAACATAAGCAAGAATCGGCGTTTCCGATACTTGCTTATGTATTCGAACAAGTGTCTCATTTAATTAATGCTATGTCAGTTGGACTTTTTATTTTCAAAAAATCTGGACTCAAACGACGATGTATAGACCGGACAAGAAGCAAAACACAATTTTTCACTAAATCATTCGTAATCATGCGTCATAGACACTACAGCTTGTGGACATGGTCACGTTGTGAGAGGAGGGAAGCTCAACGGCTGTGATCTGCCAAATCGGACGGATGTGATTAAATCTAACGGGTGATTTTTTACAATTACAAAATGCAATTTTCAACAATGAAAAATGTAAAAAAAAAAAAAATACAACAATACTAGATTCATTTTTCTCTACATATAGACATCCATTTTGAATATGTTTGACCATATTTCAAAAAAATTTATTTTTCTTTCAACACAATTATTATGTAATAACACCAAAAACATTATTTGTAATTATATTTTAGTATTAATAATTAAAATTTTGAAAATCTATCTGATATTTTTGGGTTATATATTTAGCCTTATTTAGTTTATAAAAAAATATGAATTTTAATAATAAAAAATGAATATAATAATATAATCGAGAATGGAAATACTATTGAAGAGGGGTATATTTGTAAATTGAATTGGTAGAAAATGATAATGTTTCGGGATGCTAGAGATGTTATTGATAAAGTGGAAAAAGTGATAATGAGATACTAGGATGATGTGGCGGAAAGAGAAGAATAAAATACTAGTATTTTTAATATCCCGAGTATCCCTTGATAAACATGGCCTAAGAACGTTAAGTATCAACAAAATTCAATTCTAAAACAACTACCTAATTGTCATTAACGTCGTTAAAGGGCATTTGAAAGTCCTTGAGAAATCGTTATTTTGGACTCGCTTTTTTACTTTCAGGCATTCACATATGTTTCTTTATATATATATATATATATATATATATATATATATATATATATATATATATGAAATCCGTACATTAAACATCATTATCAATCCTTTATAACTGTCATTATCATTATTCATACATTATCATTGTCATTATCATTATCCTGGGTATAACTGGTATCAGAGCCATTTGAGATAATATTCTTCGAAAGTTATTAGCGTTATAATTACCATTAATTATTGTTTCATATTTATTTTAATTAATTCATAATTACTACATAAAGAGCGCTTGGTCAGTCGTAAAACTGCTTGGTCAGCCTGTATAAGTTGAGTTCATGGGTGGTCCCGGTAGATGGTCCAGTTCGTTATGTATGAATTATGTCTTTATTAATTTAAATTATGCATAATAATATATGAAATTATGGCGTTAAATTTGAGAAGAATGTTATATCGAGGCTCTAGTAGTTCTCATATAGTTCATAGCAATGAGATGCATTTTGCACAAGATAGTAGTGACTTGCCTAATTGGACAATACCTGCAGAAAATATTGAGTCTATTTATAGAATTGGAGCTTTAGACTTCAAGACTGCATTTAGCATAAAAACTCATGAAGAGACAATAAGCATTCAACAAGAGCAACACACTTTGCAATTACTGTCTGCACTTTCTTTAAGAAAATATTTAGCAAAAGGATATAGATATATTCATTTTGGTTTAGTTCAAGTAGCAATAAAACCATTATCCCGAAAAGGAATAGATTCTCCTGTTTTTATTGCTTTGAGGGATGATAGATTAAAAAGTTATAAAGATTCTATACTTGCTATTATTCAATCTAATATTTGCAATGGTCCTATTTATTTTAATTGCTCTCCAAATTTTTATGTTGATCTTACGGATCCAAGAGTTATTCAATCTCTTATTTTAGATGTCAAAATGTTAAATGACTCTTTCAAACAATTCTCAAAAAACTTTGCAATAATCTATAGACTCCATTATAGAGTCGTGACTTCTCTTTCTGATCCAAAGTGCATTGTGTAACGGCCCGGGATTATGATTCACGGGTTACGTTTCGAGGGATGAAACCCCTCGTTAGGATCTTGCGCCCCGAGTACAGGTTGAAGGTTTGAAATTCTATCCTAACATTTTAAAGTGGGATTTCATACCCAAAATTCGAAGGGATCGTTGGAATCCCCGGGGAAGTCCCCTGTACCTGTCATAAGTCTAAGCGTGGAAAACCAACAGTCATGCAAATAGTAGAATCAAGGTGTAATACAAGAGGGTGACACGGCAGAGCCGAGTCAAAACCAAATCAATAAGCGTATTTATCGAAATTTAATATACAATGTTAGTGGAGTTAAACCATTTCTTTGAGATCGCCCAAGAGAGTTCCCACGTCACGGAAACAATGAATAATCATACTGCAAAACAAACCTAAAAAAAATGTACGGGGCGGTGTCAGATCGAAGCCCTACGCAATATAATCCCAAACAAGCAGACATATACACACGCTAGTCCTAATAAAGATGCTTCTAGATGCAAGGCAAAATATTAACACACTAGCATGGTCCTAAGATCAAGTGCATAAATATAATAAGGCCTTAGCACCGAATACCAAGTGGTATATCCCTCTCCTACCTCCACCCCCTTCCGATAGGGCGGAGACTGGCCAGCTCATGAATGCATTCCATATAATCGGGTGGCACGCATGCCCAACCCATATCCACAATAAAGCCCGCATGCATCTCATAATATAAGGAAGTTCATGACTCGATTGACTCAGGACGGGACCCGATGAGACTAGGTCGTCCTATAACCCTAGCAATGACTCTAGTTACTTCATAGATAACGGCCGTTCTGTTTACAAAAGCAATGAGTAAACGAATGCTCAATCATGAGTGCAATCCTAGCAGGATACTACATGGCATGCTTTATTATGAATGCAAGCACCTAGTATGCACATGGCTACAAGTAGGGAGATCTCTTTTCGAATCTGAGTGAGCTCATATAGGAACTCACCTGGCTATGCAGAACAGCATAATAGAAAGTCTGGCACACATCAATCATAGCACAAGGTATCACCTAGATACATATCAGAATACATATATAAGTCTACGTCTAATCATTCAAGCACTCAAAGCATACATCATTCAACGAGAATAACACCCATATCGCAATCGTCATTTCTTCAAGTTCAACCATTCATCACATTGCCACATTCCTCAATACCATATCGTTCTCATCATTCCATTCAGCCACATTCATATATTCATAACCATATATTCGCATATCACATAGCTCAAGTGCATCATATTCATCATATCTCAACGCATAAATTAATGATAAACAAGTCTAACACTTCATCCTGCCTTTATTCAATCAATCATGCCATTAGTACACACCAATCATGATATTAGTTAAGCATTCACATTAATCATGCTAGTTAGTCACCGATCACATAATTCCCGAGTTAGTCCCAAAACCGCTTTAAAATACGAATCAACTAGTTAGAAATTCCGATCCTTGAAAATGCTCATCAAATTCCTTTCTCCATTTAATTCCGATTACATAATTTAAATCCCCATATTTTACCAGGCCATTATTTATTTATTTTCAATTACTCTTAATATATATCATCTTATCAAAATAACCCAACCCCTTTTATTTCATAAAATACGAAACCGGGCCTCACTTTGAAGACAGGCCCAAAATCATTTTTAAAAAGAGGCTGGAAGAAAACCTGGCCCATACAAAAACTAGGCCCAAGCCATTTGTAAATCTCCCATTCTGATTGAAAGAACATAGAGGAAGGCAGACCTTCTGCTCGAGAAGGAGAAAAACGATGGAGAGAGAGGAGGGAGAGCCGCCGGCGGTGGCGCTGAACTCCGACCCCTCGACACACACACAAGACAGAAAGGGAGGGAAGAAGGAGAAGGAATAGCTCACTGAGGGGCTCGAGTTCTCGCCGGAGGTGCGTCGGACTCGATTCGACTCGTCGGCAATTCGATTGGGTTTCGTCGGAGGTCGTTCGATCTCGTCGGAGACCCGAACTGATTTTGCTTGTCCTGTGGTGGGGATAAAAGGGCTTAAAGATGCGCCTTTACAATTGATTCAGAGCGGAAAGGAGTGGAACAACCCTTACCGGATGCGTGGAAGGGAAAACGGGAAGGAAGGAGAGGAAGAAGGGCTCGGCGGTCGGCGACCGGCAGCTGGGGCTCCTGGGAGGCGTCGGTTTCAGCTTGGCCGCGTCGAACTGTGGTGGAGGAAGGAGGAAGCTGTTGTGGGTGCCTGGAGATGCTCGGATGGTGCTCGGGTCCTCGGAGATGGCATTGGTGTCGGTATCGGCCTCCTGGGCGGCATCGATCTCGCACCTGGCTTCGTCGGACCTAGGAGGTGACTCGGAGGAGGCTCAATGATGCTCGGGTTTGTCGAAGCAGGGCTGTGGTCGTTGTTGTGGCTCACGGTATAAGATAAAAGGAAGAAGGAGTGAAAGAAGATAAGGGAGAAGGGAGTAGGTTAGTGTGTTGTCTTGTGGTGGTGTGGATTGGAACCCAAAAATCAGATTATTTTAAGTGGGGTTGTGTGTGGCTTGGACTGCATTCGGACAGAGGATGAGTGAAGAAAGCTTGGCATTTTGCCAATTTAGGAGAAGAAATAAAAGGGGTAGAGAGGGAAAGAAGGATGGTGTTTAGCCAAACAGGGTATGGATGAGCTGGCCCTATTTTGCAGATTGTCTTCGGCAAGTCAAGGAGAGGGCAGTGTGTGTTGTTTGTATGTATGTGTGAAGGGTGCGCAGTTCAAAATCAAAAAGGGGCTTTGGTTGGTTTTGCTACAAACATGGCAGTGCAGGACAAGGTAGGAAAAGGAGATTGCAGAGAGAAGTGAGGGTCAAAAATAAATGTAACATGTGGTCCCAAAACAAGGATCAAAATACTTGACAAATAAATCCCGAAACCCATTTTATGGGTTCAAAAATCCGAGTTAGCGAGTTTTCCGTTAAATTCCGCTTTTAAATTCATTTTGATTTTCCTTTTTCCAAAAAATTAGGATTTAAAAAATCCGAGCCTTTACACAATGTTCCTCCTATTCCTCATGGAGAAACAATTCTTCTTCAACTAGATGCAGAAAAATCGTGTTCTTTTACTCCTAAGACAATAAAGTGGAACGAAATCACTGTTCCCGACACATTAGAGCTCCAGAGCAATAATCCTCCTAGAGATTTTGATAGGAGGGAGATTTCTCAAATCATAGAAGAACCTGATGGTAGGATTCTCCTAAGGTTTAATTCAAGTAGAGATTTTACCCCTCACATTCCTCACATTCCAAATGTCTTCCCAGCTAGAAGTTCCGTTTCTGAACCCCCTTATAGAATTCCTTCATTACATGATCCTCATATTAAAGTAGATTACCAAAGTCCTCTACCTACAACATGTCCGGATAATACTGAACAAATTTCTACTCCTGCTTCTCCTACACAAAGTGATATGCAAGGGTATTCTTCAATAAACATGATCTCATTAGAATATTCTTTCAAGATAGATAAGGATTATCTTGGTAGAAATTTTGAATCACCTCATAACAGCCAGAAAAAAGAGTGGTTTATGAAAATAGATAAATCTTGTCGTGATAAGATAAGAGAAAATTGGTATGCCGATATGGAACGGTTGAAGACCAATATACCTTTTTTCACATGGTTCAAAATATTTCTATCAAACTTAGAGATCCAAGATCCATTCTCCTTACCCTCCATTGAAGTCCAAACTAGGATTACAAAATCTTGGAGCACCATCCCATCTGGTGTTACCCATTCTATCCACCCTCCTCTATCTGGTATAAAGATTACCACCTCAGCAGGAGAAATCACGGCGGAACCATTCAAAAGGGGAAGAAACATAGCTGAAGGCACCCCTGCCACTGTTGAAGACATTAAGAAGGTTTATTATCAAAATAATTACTCCAATCAAATTCTTCACACTATAGCTGAGCAAGTTGATCTTATCCATACAAAGATTGATTCCTCAATAGATCCACCAAGATTCCCTAGAGATGTCTCAAGACCTCATTTTCAAATCGAAAGCCTTCCTAGAAAAATGGCTCAATCCCTCACTCTTAATCCTCCAGACTTGGTTGATAAAATAACAGAACGGTTAAAGTCTATTCAAACCTCACCCAGTAGTAGCAATGTAAATTGCCTTGACCACTGTCAAAGAAAATGTGAAGAACAATCCCAATATTCTACTAGTGATACTGAATCTGACTCGTCTCAGATTAAGGATCTTGAAAATGCTTTTGAAAATAACCATATAGAAATCAAGAAACTTTGAGGAAGAAAAACGGGAAAACAACATTATGGTAATATCCCTACTAATCGGGTCCCTAAAGGTGAAACTAGAAATTATTACCGTAGACCTACTCCCCCTGATATTCAATATGAGGAGATTATAACGGAAAATCTATTTACGAGTGGAATATAGATGGAAAGTCTAAAACTGAAATTATGAATACTTTACAAGAAATGGGAATGGCCAAAATGGCTTACAAAGCAAATGGTCATAGGGATAAATCTGCAGCAGCCCTCTTAGTTACTGGATTCACAGGCCAGATAAAAAATTGGTGGGATAATGCTTTAACCAATGAACAAAAGGGTGCAATCTTTGAAGCCACTATAGATATTGAAGATGAAGATGGAAATATTCACCCCGAAGAAGATGTTGTTGGACAACTTATATACACTATTAGTATGTATTTTGTGGGAAACCCCAAAGAAAAATTACAATCTAACAAGTCCGTTTTAATCAATCTTAGATGTCCTACATTAAGTGATTATAGATGGTATAAAGATGTTTTCCTCACATATGTCTACAAAAGATCAGACTGTAATGAAGCTTTCTGGAAAGAAAGGTTTGTTTCAGGATTACCCACTCTATTTGCTCAAAGAATAATAACTAAAATTAAAGAATCCATAGGATCTGAAGAAATACCTTGGGCTACGATAACTTATGGCCAGCTAGGAGCTTTTATTAAGAAAGAAGGATTAACATTATGTTCAGAGTTAAAAATACAAGCTAAATATGGAGATAAGGGAAGAACTAGAAAAGAGTTAGGAAATTTCTGTGAAGCTTTTGGGATGCAGAAAATACAAGCTACTTCTAGTAGAAAGAAAACCCAGTTTCAAAATAGAAGATTCACTAGAAATCCTAGGAGAGGGAAGAGAAACTATAATGAAAGAGGGGATAAGAAATTTGAGAAGAAAAAGATTATTTGTTATAAATGTGGTAAACCAGGCCATAAGGCAAATCAGTGCCGCATTAAACAAAAGATAAATGAAGTTTGTGGTGAAGACGAAGAGCTTAAGAATAAACTTATGAAAATCTTTGTCACGGATAGAGAGAGCTCTTCAGAGATAGAGAGAGCTCTTCAGATGAGGAAGAGGGTTATGCATACAATGGGGAATTCGATTCATCTACTTCAGATGATGAAGAGCCTAGTTCCCCCCAGTTTTGCAATGTCATCACTAAAACAGATGAGAAGGAAGCCTTATTTCAACTCATTGATGAAATTGAAGACCCTCAAGTAAAACAAAAGTATTTTCTTAAACTTAAAGATTTAATTTTTAAAGAACAAGAACTTGCTTTACAAGAACCTTTTAGTATTTCAAAATTATACAATAAATACCCCCCTCCTAACGTTTTCTCACAAGTATCCACTAAGGATCTTCAAGCTAAAATAAATAGGTTAAAAAAGGAGGTTAAAGAACTTCAAGATAGATTTTTGACTGGAGAAACCAAAGACCTTGAACTGGAAGCCAGATTAGCTGTTATAGAAGAAAGGTTTATTCGCAAAACTCATGCTCCATCCTCCTCTAAAGCACCTATAGATCTGGATCAGTTTACTGCCGAAAACAACACAGACAGTAACGATGATGATCTATTCATCTCTGTAACTGATAAGATTAGTTTTCAGAAATGGTATGTTCCTATCACCATAAAAATAGACACATTTGCTCTTACTACCATAGCCCTACCCGATAGTGGAGCAGATTTAAATTGCATTAAAGAAGGTTTAGTACCCTCAAAATTCTTTGAAAAAACTTCAAAAAGACTTCACACTGCTAGTGGGTCTCGCATGAAAATAAACTATAAATTGCCAAAAGCGTCGATTTGCAATCAAGGATATTGTTTCAAAAACTCTTTTATTCTTGTCAAAGATTTAACCCAAGAGGTTATTTTAGGAACTCCCTTTCTCACTCAAATTTACCCATTCAGGGTTGATCCTATCGGTCTCCATACCAATATAATGGGGAAACAAATAAGTTTAGAGTTGTTATCCCTAGTCAAGCAAAGAGACATTTCTCTATTGCAATCCTCTTCGATTTGCAAACAGGTGAACCTAATAAGTAGCAAAAAGTCATTTATAAACTTTCTTAAGGATGAAATATCAAATAAGAAAATAGAAGAGAAAATTGAGCAACCATCTCTTCAAAAGAAAATTCAAGATTTGGAACAACTATTTAAATCCCAAGTTTGTTCTGATCCCAAGTTTGTTCTGATCTTCCAAATGCATTTTGGGAGAGGAAGAAACATCAAGTGTCCTTGCCTTACGAAAAAGATTTTGATGAAAAGAATATTCCCACTAAGGCTAGGCCAATACAGATGAACAAAGAGCTTTTAGACTATTGTAAGCAAGAAATTGAGTCTTTGTTATCTAAAGGACTTATTAGAAGATCTAGATCTCCTTGGAGTTGTGCAGCCTTCTATGTTATGAATCAGGCTGAAAAGGAGAGAGGTGCCCCTAGGCTGGTTATAAACTATAAGCCTTTAAACAAAGCTTTGCAATGGATTAGGTACTCTTTACCTAATAAAAGAGATTTATTAAACAGACTTTATGATTCTCGTGTATTTTCAAAATTTGACATGAAAAGTGGCTTTTGGCAAATACAAATAAAAGAAGAAGATCGATACAAAACAGCCTTTACTGTTCCGTTTGGTCATTACGAATGGAATGTGATGCCCTTCGGTCTAAAGAATGCTCTTTCTGAATTTCAGAGAATAATGAATGATATTTTAAACCCTTCTTCTTCATTCACCATTGTCTATATTGATGATGTTTTAGTCTTTTCCAAAAGCATTGATGAACACTTCAAACATCTGAATACCTTTTTACATGTTGTTAAGAAAAATGGATTAGTCGTTTCCTTTACTAAAATGAAATTATTTCAAAACAAGAATAAGATTTCTTGGCCATGATATTTATCAACAGACAATAAAATCAATAAATAGAAGTATTGAATTTGTTGATAAATTCCCTGATGACATCAAAGAAAAGACTCAATTGCAAAGGTTTCTAGGATGTCTTAATTATATTTCTGATTTCTTTCCTAAACTTAGACAATTGTGCAAGCCTTTGTTTCAAAGGTTAAAGAAAGATCCACCAGCCTGGACCAATGAGCATACTAAAGTAGTTCGCATTATTAAAGAAAAGGTTAAATCATTGCCATGCATCAGCATACCGCATCCAAGTGCATTCATGATAGTTGAGACAGATGCATCAGAATTAGGATATGGTGGCATTCTTAAACAAAGGTTACAAGATCAAAAGGAAGAACAATTGGTTAGGTATCATTCTAGAACATGGACTGGTCCTCAAAAGAATTATAGCACTGTTAAGAAAGAAATTTTATCTATTGTTGCATGCATATCAAAATTTCAAGATGATCTTTATTACAAAAGATTTTTACTTCGTGTTGATTGCAAGTCAGCAAAAGAGATTTTACAAAAGGATGTTCAAAACATTGTTTCAAAACAAATATTTGCAAGATGGTAAGCTATTCTTTCTGTTTTTGACTTTGACATCGAATTTATTAAAGAAGAAAATAATTCTTTACCAGATTTTCTTACTAGAGAATTTCTACAAGGCAAAACGTAGAACTTTTCGGTTATGAGATTTATCTACAAAATTTGGAAAAAGAAAATTGAAGAAGAGCTTTGGATTCCTCCTATAAGGGATCTGATCTATACAGCTATTCTAGACGGACATCTAGACTTGGAGCAAGAAGAGTTTCTCAAAGAATTGGAGAAAGAGGCGGAGAGACGCCTCATAAACATCCCATTCTAACAATTGTTTTGTTTACACTGTAGCAATGGCCTCGTCCAGCAAAGATACTTCAAGAAAGCCAATGAGGCCTTAAGACTACCTCATGACTTATCCACAGTCCACAAAGTCCACCCCAATACCAATTCTTACCACAACAAATCAGTTCCAACCTCTTGCCCAGTTACCTTACAAACAAGCGGTCCTTGCACCAAAAAACCCAGTAAAACCCTCACAAAAAAGACCAGACACCGAAACTCCATTTTACAAATACTTCTTTAAACCCCATATAGCACAAGAAATTTGCCTACTACCAGAATTTAAACCTCTCCCACAAGAACAGATTGAACCTCGTCTTCCCGAGGTCTTTCCTCCTTCATTCCATTGGTTCCCTGAAGACATTAACAAAACCCAAAAATTCTATGAGTTAATACTCGTAGATTCTGGTTCGATTGACCTGACACATACAAAAGACCAAACCAAAACAGACCACCTTATCTTCTCTAAATGCAAAATCCTCAGAGTCCTCACCAGAAAAGATTGGGACAATCCAACCACAATCAAAACATTTTCTATACCTCATTATCCTAAGGGATATACCTTTTACGACTACAAAATGGCATGGTTTTGAACCATTCTCATAAGGCCATTTAGCCATTCCTGGTTCTTTATCTTTTCAAGAAACTGCAATGATGACTTACCACAATGGTTCTATGAGTGGAGGAACATTTTTGGCAGTACACATGAAATTTTCCCTGGCGCTGCCCAACTTGCCTATGATTACTACTACAATCACTCCCCAGCTGAAAAATACAAAAGGTCACTACTGTTCCACAAAAACAATGGCGTGACTTGGATTCTGTGTTGGGTGTATGAGCTTGAACAGATACACCCAGTCCCTTACCCATTATCACTTTGCAGAAAATACAAAGTTTGATGGTGGGAAAATTTTGACCTAAATGTTCTAGCCATTGAAAGAGTTCAGGCCTCCATTCCAAACAAAAATCCTCCACAAAAAGACCTAATCCCTAAAACACAAGAACCTATACAGATTGAGTCATCTTCGTCCAGCTCATCCACAAAACCTCCAAGCAATCCAGTTGAGTCCGATGCAAAACCAAATCCAGATCTTTGGAAGCAATTTCAAGAGTTTCAAAAATATCAAGAGTTCTTACAGTTACAGAAAGGCAAGAAAATTAACTTCAACTGGTATGATCAAACAGAAAAGGATTCCAAGCAAGAAAAGGGCAAAAATGTAAACCTTGATGATGATTATGATCCTTTTAAATTATAATCATCTTATTAAAAAAAAAAGAGAAAATTGTATTGTAATGTATTATTGTATGCCAAGGCTCCTACTTTGTAAGGGAGTATTCCATCATTGAAGACGAAGACAAAAGAAGACCAAGCCAAGATGTATTATGCAAGACACCATCATGTGCTACAAGAATTCAAAGAAGTTCATCATTTGAAGGATGAATTCAAGACTCTCATGATGAGAAGCAAGAAACAATAGCATCCACAAATTCAAGAGCAAGAACACGGCAACCTCTCTATAAAAGCCCATCATCTCCAATGGAGAAGGCACCTTCATTTTCAATCTCAAATCTCAAAGCTTGAAAAAGCCCTTTAGAGATTTCCTCAATAATTTCTTTGTAATTTCCTTTTGCAAGATTTCTTAAGTGTACTTTTCCTACATCAAATCCAATAAAAGTAAGTTCTTTTTGGCAAATCTTGTTTACTTATATATATATATATATATATATATATATATATATATATATATATATATATATATATATATAAGGGAAACGTTAAAATGTAAAACATCCTTAGGGTGTAAAATTGCTTAAGGTGTAAAATTTAATTTTTTAATCAACCCCGTTTTCAAATCGACGGACGCGCCCACAAAGTCGGACTCCCGCAGTAGCAGTGTACGCTCGGCCTCCCGCTGCCCCGCATCCACACCCACGTCGAGCCACCTCCAGCCACCACCGCCTAGCTGCGCTCGAGCCCACCCCTGGGCGCACCCCCCGAGCCCTGACTTGGCTTGGTTCGAGCCCAGACGCGCCCACCCTGACCATTCGAAGCTTACGTCTCTTGTTCTCTCGTCGGCCTCCCACGCCACCCACGAGCCACCTCCGGCCACCAGCTCCCACCCGCTCGAACCCCCTCACTTAGGCGCACCCCCCGAGACCGGAACCCCCATGGTTCGAGCCCAACCGAGCTCACACCGAGCCCATCTCCCCCATAAGTGTTGTTCGGTGCTTTTGGCTCGGAATACCTTCGAAAGCCCAATTTTGCTCCTTGTTTCAACTCGAATTTGGTATGATTTCTAACCCTAAACTTGTTTATTATAATTATTTAGATTGTTTGAATGATTTAGGTTGAGATTGAAAATCTAGGGTTTGATTTAGGAGCGGAATTTGGGGCTTTTTTCCAAAAGCCAAATTGATTGAAATTGATGATATAGTTGTGTTGTTGGGTTGATTTTGAGCTAATTTCATGTTCATATCATTGTCAAATTGTTTATGGATCATGAGCTAATTGAATTTTAGAATTTTATATTGCGATACGCTATAGAATTTGGGGTTTTTTGCCAAAAGCCAAATTGACTGAAATTGATGATATGGTTGTGTTGTTGGATTGATTTGGAGCTAATTTCATGTTCATAGCATTGTCAAATTGTTTATGGATCATGATCTAATTGGATTTTAGAATTTTATTGCGATATATTTTAGAATTTGGGGTTTTTTTGCCAACATCCAAATTGATTGAAATTGATGATATGGTTGTGATGTTGGGTTGATTTGGAGCTAATTTCATGTTCATATCATTGTCAAATTGTTTGTGAATCATGAACTAATTGGATTTTAGAATTTTATTGCGATATGCTTTAGGTCGATTAGGTTCTTCTATTTTAGCATGAAAATCATAATTTAGCCTATTAGCTCAATTGGTAGAGCAATGTGCGTTTGCACAAAGATGTGGGTTCAAATCCCACATAGGTTACATAATAGACAAGAGCGCAACAATCGCAAATTGTTAATCATGCACATTATAATCTTAGTTATGCACTTTTTAACCTTAATTATGAACATTTTAATCTTATTTATGCACTTTAATTTTAAAAGATTATTATGTATGCACACCATAATGTTATATTTGCACAGCATAACATAGGTTACATAATAGACAAAAGCGCAACAATCGCAAATTGATAATCATGCACATCATAATCTTAGTTATGCACTTTTTAACCTTAATTATGCACATTTTAATCTTATTTATGCACTTTAATTTTAAAAGCTTATTATGTATGCACACCATAATGTTATATTTGCACAACATAACATTATGTTTGCACATTTTAATCTTATTTATGCACTTCAATTTAAAAGCCTATTATATATGCACACCATAATGTTATATTTGCACAACATAGCATTATATTTGCACATTTTAATCTTATTTTTGCACTTTAATTTAAAAGCCTATTATATATGCACACCATAATTTTATATTTGCACATTTTAATCTTATTTATGCACTTTAATTTAAAAGCTTATTATATATGCACACCATAATATTATATTTACACAACATAACATTATATTTGCACAACATAACATTATATTTGCACATTTTAATCTTATTTATGGAATTTAATTTAAAGCCTATTATATATGCACATCATAATGTTATATTTGCACAACATGATATTATATCTGCACATTTTAATCTTATTTATGCACTTTAATTTGAAATTGTTAAATGCTTAAAAACAAATAGACGATAAGTCCGCCCCCAAGACCCCCCGATGCGACGCCGATGAAAAATGATTCAAGACACATTAACAATAACCTTAATTGTGCACTTCATATTATTACTCATACACATCGTGATTTTATTCTTGCACTTTATCATTTTATTTATACACTTTATATTTGCACAACAAAAGGTGTCGAAAACGGGAAAAAGTGCATTTACCCATAAAATTAGACATATTTACCTATTTACCCATAAATTAAACATATTTCAATTATAAATTTTTATAATTGAAATAGGCACATTTACCTATTTACCCCATAATGAATTATTATGTCTGCACAAAATAAAGTTATATTTGCACAATAGAATGTTATATGTGCACAAAATCAAGTTATACTTGCACAGCAGAAAGTGTTAACACGAAAAAAAAATGCTGGAACAAAAGGGAAAAAAAAAACTGGCCCGAGAAGGGGGCACAGTGGGGGGCAGGGGGGCAAACGCATGGGCAAGGGGGTAGACATTCTACTAATTAAATTAGGCCCATTAGTAATTAAATTAGGCACATTTGCAATTTACTTACAAAAATTAGGCCCATTAGAGAATTTTACACCTTAAGCAAATTTTACATCCTAAGGATATTTTACATTTGAACCATTCCCATATATATATATATATATATATATATATATATATATATATATATATATATATATATATATATATATATATATATATATATGAGGAGGTTCAAGTGAAAATAAGGCTTACGATCGAAACTCTTTTATGGTGAAAACTTTCAATCTCAACCCTTCCTTTTAGATCAATGGTCTCTTTATGAGGTGGCAATTTTGAAATTTATGTGAAGTTTAAGCCTAATTAAACAAAAATTAGAAAACCCTTCCCATTTCCCATCTCAGATTGCTCTCCGGCCTCCGCCTCTTTAGTCTTTCCTCGCTCCTGCTGAAGCCTCCTCCTACCAATTGCTCTCTGCCTCTTTCCTCCTCTCCCACTTTGCTCCTGCCGCCTCTTTCCTCTTCCCTCTTCCCTCGCCATTTCGATCCACTCGTTCAAGATCGCTCCTGTTACCTCGGTTGCTCTCCGCCTCTTCCCCTCGGTCTCCCTCCGCCTTTGCCTCAGTCGCTCTCTGCCTCTTCCTTTCTTCGCCTAGATTTGTCAACAAATTGGGGTTTCGTGTTTGATTCAATTTTGATTTTGATATGGGGCAAGAAGCAAGGCCTAGAAGATGAGGTCTCGAAGTAGATTGAAAGTTATGTTGAAGGCCTGTCTCGAAGCAGCAAGGCATAGAAGAAGATTTGGATTGGAAATCTGGAATAAATCGGAAGAGGCGAACTCGATCACCACCAAGCTTACCAAAAACACCTCTATCTCCCTCAACTGCTTGCCAGGTTCGGGTTTTCTTTTTGATAAAATTAGTCGGATTCGATTAGGGCTATGTTTCAATGTTGTGTTAATCTCCCATGAATTGTTTTTGAATTGGTCTAATTCGATTGATCAAATTCTGAGGGTGTTTGGGAAAATTATGAATTTGTCTTATTTACTTTAGCTATTTTGTGTTATTGAGTATGCTCGGTTCTGTTCTGACTGAAAAGTGCAATGAAATGGAGTTCGGTTGTGTTATTGAGTATGCTCGGTTTTGGTCTGACTGTTATTGAGTATGCTCATTTCTGTTCGTTTGTGTTACTGAGTATGCTCGGTTTTGGTCTGACTGAGAAGTGCAAGCAGACAGAAAACATCTGAAAGAGCAATGTGTTTCTATTCTCAGGTATATTTCAAGTCTATTAGCTCAACGGAAGAGCAATGTGTTATTATAAACATGATATGGGTTCGAATCCCGTATAGACTTGTTGTTTGTTTTTTCAGATTATTGCTTCAGTTTCAGATTATTGCTTCTGTTTCATATTATTGTTGTAGATCTATTGTGTAGAGAAAGTCTATATGGGATTCGAACCCATATCATGTGTATAATAACACATTGCTTTTCCATTGAGCTAATAGAGTAAAAAAGGTAACCAAGATAATTGTGACAAAACTGACCAAAAACTAAAATAACATATGAGATGCAAACAGACAGCAACAATCTAAAAACATGGATAGAGTTGTGACAAAAACAAGTAAAACCAAATTTAATCACTTGCAACCCCTTGGAATTATAATTCTGTCTTAATTAGCAAACATACATGGTAGAAAGTGAACACAAGTCCAAACATTGACAGCGTGAATGCCAACCTACTTGTTCTATGCCAACCAAATGTCTCTCCTTTCATCAAATGAAATCTCTCAAAGTAAAAACAACGAGATTGCATGATTAGGAATCAATTTAGATTGCATAATTAGGCTCATATAGTACCGAATTTTTCATATTTCAAGAGATTGATAAGCTCAACAAAAAAAAGATGGCAGGAAATCCCAGCAATTTAGAATCAGTCTCGCCAAATCTCAGCAGGGGAAGAGGTGGAGAATGATCGAGGAAGAGACGTAGAGCGATCGAGGACATCAAAAAGCCAAACCGCAAAGTAAACAAACTCATAGTAATGTGTACATATTCTGATATTCATAGTAACCATAGTAAGTGCAAATTATTTTTATTTTTGAGGAAATTAGCAAACAAATCATAAAGAGAGGGAGACTGAGAGAGATAGGGCAAGACAAAGATGAAAAACAAATAGACAACAGGCAATCAATTTCACTTCTCAGTCTATTTGATGCAAAATAAATAGACAACAACTACTATGGTCTATCCACAAGAGGAAATCTTGAACAAGAGGAAGCAAAATTTAGAAGTCAGGCAGTCAATTTCACTTATCAGTCTATTTGATGCAAAACAAATAGACAACAACTACTATGGTCTAGTGTAAATATTCTGTTAATTAGTCAATCTCCCCATCGTCAATTAAGCGATAAAAGCCTAGCCACAAGAGGAAGCAAAATTTATTAAAGACAATAAAATCAAAATCCAAGGGGAAGAGGCGGAGAGCAATCGAGGCAAACTTGAGAGTTCTTCATCTCGCAAAATGAAATATAAGCGACCCGAAATCGAATCGGGTCTTCATCCCAAAATTGATATGATGATAATAAAATAGAGGGGAAGAGGCGGAGACCAGCAACAAAGACGCATTGGCGGTGACCAGAAGGAAGCGGAAGAGAAAGAGCCAGCGGCGCCGGCGGAAATCAGAGACCAAAAATTGAATTAGACCAAAAACCCATACCTTGGTAGATCTATTGCGAAATCAAAGGGGAAATCGGAGGGGAAGAGTCGGAGGAGGCAGTTGTGGCTGTGCCGGGGGCTGAAATCTCGAACGAGGCACCGACGAACTGAGACAAGCAAGAGGGTTAACCGAGAGAGCCAGAGAGGGGAGTAGTATGTTTTTGGATCTGAGAAAGAACAACCAGCAACGCTCTTCGGGGTTTTTTTTAATTTATTTTCCTTTTATTTTTTGTCATTAAATGAGTAAAATATTAAGAACCATTGATCTAAAAAGAAGGGTTGAGATTACAAGTTTTCACCATAAGGTGGTTTCTATGGTAAGCCTTGTTTCCACTTGAACCTTCCCCTGTGTGTGTGTGTGTGTGTGTGTGTGTGTGTGTGTGTGTGTGTGTGTGTGTGTGTGTGTGTGTGTGTGTGTGAGCATATTTATCAGTGAGCCCAGTCCCGGGCTCATAACTTACTTTTAACTACCACATCAGCTTATGAGTCCTAACCCGGCTTTTCACTTTTTTTCTGCAAATTATTAGTGAGCTCCGTCCCCGTCCTTGAGAAATTGTTGTTGTTGTTGTTGTTAGCCCACTCTCGGGCTCATAACTTACTTTTTAACTGCCACATCAACTTATGAGCCCTAACCCAACTTTTTACTTTTTCTGCAAATTATTAGTGAGCTCCGTCCCTGTCCTTGAGAAATTGTTGATGTTGTTGTTATTGTTGTTGTTACATTAAAAAATATATATTTTTATTTGATAAATAAGCCGAAAAATCGTGTTTAAAAAATATATTACACTACCCTCCTCCTTGGTGGTGTGTTTTGGCCCATCTCAACCCAAAAGGTTTTGCTTGGCTGCTTCATCCGGCAAAAAAAAAATATGGGCATGGCCCACCACCTGACAATAAGGTTGGGGTCATTTGCAAGATTGAATTTACTGGGCTCGTGACCAGGTAAGCAATGTTTACCAATTTTTTTTTTATGATGATGTGTAATATTGGTGAGCCCCAAGGCTCACCAATAAACATCTTCTAAGTTTGCACATTTTTGCCACTATATTGGTGAAGAATAGTTTGTAACAACCCTTCTTAGAACACCGAAAAGATGTTGCAGCGCCAGCAATTACGCAGACATTAATGTCTTTGTAACCGCCTTAGGCTTATAATGACATTCAACCATGCTCCCATAAACAAAATGATAGTAAGCAAAACAAAGGGGTCCAAAAACAAAGGGTTCCAAAAACAATAACCAAATTGATGAAATAGTAGCAGTGGAAACAATAAAATACATCTCATAATTTCTGAAAGTTTGTACCTTAAGTCAAAAACACAATAAATTGAAAACAATGAAATCCTTTATTCGTCAGCGCCTCAAAACCGTTTACCTAAACCTGCGGATTAGCGGCTGAGGTGTAGTATGCAAACCAGGGACCCCAGCCGTCCAAAGGAGAAAAATATGACGGTTAGTCTTTTTACGACTAGCAAGCAGTAGAAAGTAAAATGATTAGGCCAAAGATCATTAGTTATCCTTTAGTTAAGATAGAATTTTGTTTTTAAAAAAATCTGATCTTTTCCCGACTCCGTGTGCTGCGCTGGGCTGGTGTCGAATTGCTATGTGGGCCGGCCTGACTTGCTTCGGATTAGCCACCAAGTAGTGTATATACAGTATACTTAATACACTTGTATTATATATGATGTATATATATGTATAATTATTTACGTACATAAATAATTCATACACATACAAATCTAGTTATCCACTAATTTTCCCATAAATAATATATAAATATTATTTGTGAAACTTTAATTTATTTAAATAATTTAAATAAATTAATTTCCCACATTTCACATTATAAAATGCGAAGTAACTATCTTACGAACTTGACACATTAAAATAATAGGAATAAGAAAAAAATCCGAATTTTATTTATTTAAATTCCAAAATTAAATAAACGAAAATATGCGGATATTTCATAGTTGAATAACACTCAAGTCTTCCAGACCTCATTCATCAGGATTAGACCTGTCAAAACACGACCCGACTCGACCGACCTGACCTGAACGCCCGGAAATTTTTGGGTTAACACACGAGAATTTTTTCTGACCTGAAATAAAAAACCCGGTAATTTTCTAGGTCATCTGGGTTTAGACCCGGTGACTCAATTGACTCGGTAATTTTGAGCCAATTGACCCGGTAACCCGATTGACCCGATTGATTTATAATTATATATGATTAATTTTTTTATGGAAATTCCAATTTATTACATTTTATAATTACAATCACTTGAACTTTCATTTTCAAATCAACTTTTATATTTATTTGTATTGTGTAATACTCCCTTCGATCGATAGTATTTGATTTTTTTTTTCATCACATTTTTTTTATAAATATAAAAACTCTAAAAAATTATTAAAATATTAAAAAAATTCTATGCTTATTAAGAATTGCATGAAATTATTTTAAAAAAATATTTTAAAATTTGATATTTTATATATTTTAAAATTTTATTAAAAATAATGAGAAATAATGAAAATCAAATATTTTTTATCAGATATAGTGTATAATTACAAGCACTAGAATTTATGAACACCGTCTTTAATTTTAGCATAATTATCGCAAAATTACGAAATCATGATTTTTTTAATTTAAAAAGGAAAAAATTGACAAGCATAAAATCGACCCGATTTGACCCGAAACCGGGTCAAACCCGAGTTCAAGTCAACTCGGATCTACCCTGGACCCATTTTACCCGAAACCTAAAATTACCCGACCCGAGTGACCCGATTAACAGGTCCAATCAGGATGCATGCAGAAGACAATGACCAAATCCTAACTTCCTAGCCAAAATTTTCCTTATTAAAAAAAAAGAAAATTTCGTGAGGAAATCTAGATGTATAACTTAATTTGCATGGTGAAATAAGTTTTTAAATACTTCACGAAATATCCCTGCGCTGTGAAAATTTTGGCACGCGCCCATGCCATTAGCTTTAGTCAAAAGCGTTAAAGAAAGACGTTCAGTTGTTCTTTTTTTTTAACAATTAAAACTAAATTGGAGAAAGACCAAAGGGGTAGAGAAGGGAAGATGATGACGGCCTGGAGATGATGAGAAACCTTCTAGTCGAAGACAACGACGTCACTCATAGACGAAGTTGATTGAAATCGAAGACGTGATGGTTGATCTAAAGAGATGAGGACATATTCAAAATGGTTGCATTTCAATAGGATATGGATATGGACGACTATGACTTTTTGAGGTGCAAAGAGAGGAGTGAAGCACATGGTTAACTGATTATTCAATCACCAAAAATGTGGCCGGTGAGATATTGGTGGTGGCCGGAGATTCGATAACGCCGACGGCAAGGTAAGATTGTGATTTTCATCTATTGGTTTTAGAGGTTTAAAATTAGGGTTTTTGTGTTAATCTCGCCAGCCACACTCTTGGTGGTTGAGTGATCGGTCGACTATGTGCTTCACTCATCTCTTTGCACCTCAAAAAGTCGTAGTCGTTCATATCCATATCCTATTAGGATGCAACCACATCGAATATGTCCCCCTCTCTCTAGATCAACCATCATATCTTCAATTTCGATCAACCTCGTCTACCAGCGACTAGAAGGTTTCTCATCATCTCTAGGGCCACCATCATCTTCCCATCTCTACCCCGCTTTACTCTTTCTCTAATTTAATTTTAATCGTTTTCTAAAACAAAAAGAACAATTGAACGTTTTTCTTTAACGGTTTTGGCTAAAGCTAAAGGCAAGACGCGAGCCAAAATTATCACAATCCACAAGGATATTCTGCTAAATATTCAAAAATTTGATTTAGCGTGCGAATTAAGCTATACCCAAGGTTATCTTGTGAAATTTTCGTATTTTTAATAATGAAAACTTTTTACTAGACGGTCAGAATTTGGTTATTGTCTCATTGCCACTCTATCCATAGTTCCATAAGTAGAGATCCTCTACATCACAAGGTGTGTCCTTGTGTGTGACACTAAATTATTTTGACTATAAAATTATATTTAAAAAAATTTCAAAAATTTTATTTATCTTTTAAACAACTACAAATATATATATTTATAAAAAAAATTGATAAAAACTATGTTTAAAATTTTATATAAATGAAACATTGATTATTTGTAATATGAATTTATTAAAATTTTAAATCATGATTTTCTTTTTAATTTTTATAAGTACATATATAAATATGTACTTATAATTGTAATATGCTTCATGGGAACTCCATATGGGATGTAGGTCCGAAGAAAGACGATTCTTGGGCATGGAAAGAGCTCCTAGGCGTGAGAGATGAGCTGCAAATGCTTGTTCAACCGCAAGGGGGTGTTGACTGGGGGTCACTTATGCGCCCAGCTGGGGGTTTGGCAACCACAAAGGTGTACGAGCTCATTCGAGAGCATGGTGAACCGTGCACCTGGGGCGAGTTCATATGGAAGCAAGCACAATGTAAGCGGTGGTCATTCATCACATGGCTTGCGTTGAGGAGGAGACTGCAGACAATGGCGTATCGTGAAACATTGGATGGGCCCGGATGCAGCTTGGTGTGCGCTATGCAAGGAAGAGGAAGAATCGGAGGACCACCTCTGGTTCAGTTGCAAGGTAATCAAAGAAATTCAGAACAAGGTGTTCGATTGGTTGGGTGTTGGGGTGCGGTTTCACACACTACCGGAATGGATGCAATGGTTCGAGCGTGAGCCGCTTGAAGTGCGTAAGAGTGCTATGTTTCAAGGCAAACTCTTGGTCCTATGTGCACTCGTCTACTTAACGTGGAGAACCCGGAACCGGGTGGTGTTTATGGGTGAGTAGTGCAACGTCAATGCATGTGTGAGTGAGATTATAAAATCTTGTCAAAATAGGATTGCAATTAAATGTAAATGCAAGTCTAGAGTGGAAAGAACTTGGGTGAAAAGCCTTATGCGGCTATGAGGTACAGGGATTTCTCTTTGAGATTTGATGTACAGGGAGGTTCGATGGTAGGAGGTCTGGGGGGATCTTTTTGTGGAGTTACTTTTTGAGAGGTATACGCGTATGTATTTTCCCACGAGACCCTCGGTTTAGTCTCCGTGTTTTTGTAACTTGGTTACACCCTTTTATACATATTTACCGGTTCAAAAAAAAAAAATAGATATAATTTAAAAAAAATTAATATAATTTTACAGTATAAATAATTTAGTGTTACACGTAAGAATCCACCCTGTGTTGTAGTCTAGTTCCATACCATGAACTGAACTCCCCATTTTAGTACGAGATTTCGCCTACAAAAAGATCCACGTCAAGTAGTCCACTCAATGAATAATGCAAAGGATAGTTGGGCTTTATACAAACAAAGAAAGGCCCAACAAGGCCATCGCTCTAATCATCTAGAAAGGCCTTGCACCGATCACACCAGAACGGCGCCGTTTTGAAGTACAGCCTCTTTCAGTCTTTGACAAAAACCCTAATTGCGCTGTGAATC